>OU015490.1:124594525-125049525 GCA_907164885.2 Dolomedes plantarius | reverse complement strand
AAGTCCTTTTAAATTTATATATATTTAATAAAATTATTTTTATATATATTTATTATTTTAAAATATCCCATTAGAAATTAATCCTATTAGAGAACAAACAAAATATATTTCTTCTTACTCAGAAATGTTACTAAAACACAACAATTTATGACCATTTATAGATCGTTATCGCACTATTTAACTGAGCTACCAATATCTTTTTAAATACTTTTTTGTCACATTTTTAAAGGATCTGATTAAAGTCCTTTTAAATTTATATATATTTAATAAAATTATTTTTATATATATTTATTATTTTAAAATATCCCATTAGAAATTAATCCTATTAGAGAACAAACAAAATATATTTCTTCTTACTCAGAAATGTTACTAAAACACAACAATTTATGACCATTTATAGATCGTGATCGTACTATTTAACTGAGCTACCAATATCTTTTTTTAATACTTTTTTGTCACATTTTTAAAGGATCTGATTAAAGTCCTTTTAAATTTATATATATTTAATAAAATTATTTTTATATATATTTATTATTTTAAAATATCCCAAAAGAAATTAATCCCATTAGAGAACAAACAAAATATATTTCTTCTTACTAAGAAATGTTACTAAAACACAACAATTTATGACCATTTATAGATCGTTATCGCACTATTTAACTGAGCTACCAATATCTTTTTAAATACTTTATTGCTACATTTTTAAAGGATCTGATTAAATTCCTTTTAAAATTTTCTATACAGAAGGTCGTTCACCCTTTATGGAAACGATTTTAATAGTTATGTTTTAAGTATAAATGCTGTATTTTATGCGGTGATTTGCTTCTATCTGATAGCCATGGTTCTTGACAATAGTTCTAGCTCGAATTTTCCACGAAAGTACATTTTTGCTTAGTACTGTCATGTCAGTTTTACCTCATTCCTCTTAGACCGTTTTCAAAGTCCGTTCAGTGGTCTTAGATGCCGTTTTCCTAAGGCTCGTATTAAAAAACCGAAATCGCAAAAGTCCATTGGTGAAGAGTCGGGTAATTTTACAGGTATTTCATTAAATGGGATATATTTTATTCCTGTTTCTGATTAATTCTTTGCTCAATAAGCGGCAGTTGATTTAGACGTGTGACTAGAGGCTTTGTCCATAAGAACCTTAACTTTATCAATGTCCTTTCCATATAAGATTAGGATTTCTTCTTCAAAAATTGATTCTAAAATATTTTGCTGATAGAAGAGTGAAATAATTTTGGCTTTACTTGAGACTTTTTTTATTTTTAATTTATCATTGTAACAAAATCCTGCTACTATCATGAACTCCTCTGAGAACTGTTCTGTACACTGACGTAGCCGTTTCGTACGGTCATTCCCGCCAGTTGAGCATTAGAAAATTAATATTTTTTTTTACAACAGTCACTTAAATACACCCATACCTCATCGAGTGTTACCACAAATTTTCATTTTTCAGCAGCTAGGTGTTTTTCATATAATTTTCTACAATTTTTTTTTTCTTTCAGCAATATGCTTTGGCAAAAGAAGATGAACTCTAGGTTTAAACATCTTTCTTAACTTCAAATCTTTATGAATTATTTTACTAACAGTGCTAGAAGACATTCCTAATTTCAATGCAATGGATCTTTGAGTCTGCGCATTTTCTTTTAGGATCAAAGACTCACTTTTTTTTATATTTACCTGCGTTCGAACAGTCTTAGGATGAGGTTTGGGCCATGTTTTCATTTTTACTTTCAGTTAGACGTTTTTTCCCTTTCAAATTTAATATACACTGCTGGCCACTGTAAATGCAACACCCTGAAGGAAACTTGCAAATAACATGAAATTTAAAACATGCATTTGCGGAGGTGAGATATGCAAATGATTAGAATTTCAGCATAGACGAACATCACGCGCGCCTGTGGCACCACTTAAAAGCGCTATTTAAGGCTTGGAGATTTCGACGATTTCAAGTTCGGCAATTGTGTTTTTCTTGTTTTTTTAAAAAAAAACGATCAATTAGGCCTCGTCGAAAACAGCGATCATCTTTTGATCAAGTATCCGAGTTCGACAGAGGAAGGATAGTGGCCTACCGAGATTGTGGATTATCTTTCAGGGAAATCGGTATTCGTGTTGGACGAAACCAAACAACTGTAATGCGGATATGTGATCGTTGGATGCAGGAGGGTACGACGGACCGGCGTGTTCGATCGCATCACCTCAGCGCACCACTTCACGTGATGACAGGCAAATTGGGCGCATGGCAGTGACGGATCGCTCAGTCACATCACGAACCATAGCACGGCACATGCAGTCTGTAACGCATCATCCAGTGTCTGCGCGTACCATTCGACGCCGTTTACAACAGAGTGGTCTGTCCGCAAGGCAGACCACTCTGTTGTAAACGGCACCACAGACGTCTCCGCCGCCAATGGTGCGATGACAGAAGGATGTGGACGGCAGAATGGAATGAAATTGTCTTTACTGACGAGTCACGCTTCTGTCTGCAACACCACGATGGTCGTATTCGAGTCTGGAGACACCGTGAAGAGAGGATGCTGAACAGCTGCGTTATGCACCGCCACACTCGTTCTGCACCGGGTATTATGGTATGGGGCGGTATTGGATATCACTCTCGCACACCTCTAGTACGCATTGCCGGTACTTTAAACAGCCAGCGCTACATCTCTGAGGTGTTGGAGCCAGTTGTCCTTCCTTACCTTCAGGGCTTGCCCGCAGCCATATTTCAACAGGATAATGCGCGACCACACGTGGCACGCATTGTCTAACGGTTCTTCGTCAATCGCCAGATTGAATTGCTTCCCTGGCCGCCTCGCTCTCCGGATCTTTCGCCGATAGAAAACATGTGGTCCATGGTTGCTCTACGGTTGATCCAGATTCCATCCCCAGCTGCCACAGCAGATCAACTTTGGCAACGTGTGGAAGCTGCTTGGTCTGCTGTACCCCAAGAACTCATCCAAAGTCTCTTTGAATCAATGCCGAGGCGTGTGGCAGCGGTGATCTCCAACAATGGCGGCTACGCTGGCTACTGATTTTGTCAGGAACCACACTTCACAGAAGTCTATAAATTTAATCATTTGATACTTGGTCAACATGTTATCTACAAAATAAATTTTGTTGTGATGTCTCTTGTCTTTCTTGGTGTTGCAATTTGGGTGGCCAGCAGTGTATTATAAATACCTATTTTTGAAATGCCATAACCGAAATTTTTACACCGATTTATAATTTGTTGATACGAATATTTCTCCCCGGATAGTGCAATTACGTAACTTTCGAGCCATCTATCAATTTTAGGAGCCATTTTCAAAATAAATCTCTTATTTTACATTCCAATGAAAGCAAAACAATAACAGACGATTATTCTGAAGTTACCAAATATTTATCTCAAAATGCAAACGCCAAAAACAAATTACA
This sequence comes from Dolomedes plantarius, assembly GCA_907164885.2. Taxonomy (NCBI): domain Eukaryota; kingdom Metazoa; phylum Arthropoda; class Arachnida; order Araneae; family Dolomedidae; genus Dolomedes; species Dolomedes plantarius. The sequence continues at coordinate 125,046,111 of OU015490.1, read as the reverse complement.
AAATCGTTTCCATAAAGTGCGATCACCTTACGTATTCATTATTTTAAAATGTCCCATTAGAAATTAATCCTATCAGAAAACAAACGAAAAAATATTTCTTCTTACTCAGAAATCTTACTAAAACACAACAATTTATGACCATTTATAGATTGTGATTTCACTATTTATCTGAGCTACCAATATTTTTTAATACTTTTTCAACGCTGTTTTGAAAGAACTGATTAAATCCCTTTTAAAATTATATCTAGTCATGAAAGTTTCCGATGCAATTTCTGGTTTTAGCTTATTTCTTTCTTTAGTACACTGACTAGCTGTTGGAGAATACACCTGTTTCTATGTGTACATTATGTATGCATCGGAAAGCAGAATTGAAATTCTGTCACATTTGATAAAACTTTCTACAAAATTATTCTATATATACTAAACTAATAGAAATCGGATCATTCTTAAAAACCCCAGACACATTTAAAAATCTCCCCGGACGACCTCGTATTCTGTCAAAAAGAGGACGAATGGCAAACTTCCTTGTAGCTATCTTCAGACAAAGGAAATACAACACAAATGAAAGTTAGAGATGTTTGCATTTACAATAATTTTCATAGTTTTAATGTAAAATTATGGTTTAAAATGTTTGCAGTCTAGTTTTAAGTAACAGTAATTAAAGTTTCAGAATTTACAAGTAATCTGCCTTGATAGGAGCATAAATAGCGAGGAGATTATCAACAGTTATAACTTAATAATAGTTTAACACCAGAAAGACAGGATTTTTTTTCTTACTAAAAACATCGTCATTTTGACGGTTAAAAATAAAATTGAAAATTTAAAATATTTAATGTTTTTTAAATGGTTAAATACTTTAAATTTTGAACCATTTCATACTAATCTATATATATATATATAACAGTTCCATAATTGACTCCCAGACTGACATACAACGTACAGACCAAACCGATGTACCTAAACGGCTGAAATTTTGCATAGCGATTCTTCTTATAGTGTAGGGGTGCACTAAGAAAGATTTTTGAAAAATTCTTCTTAGATTTTTAAAAATTAAATTTTTAAACTGTTTTTGTAACTTTTTTTAAGTTTGCATTTAAAATAATAATCTGCGGATTATAAAATTTATATCACGAGAAAGATCCTAAAATTTCCTTTAAAATGAAATCTTTTTCGAATCTTAACCTCCATTTTCTGATATTTGTTGAAGTTTTAAAGATTAAATTTTATAATTTAATTTATTAAATGCTGATCACGTGATTTCTTTTTCTGGCACTTTAAATAAATTTATCGGCACGTCCATAACAATGAAATAGACAAAAAAATTATTTTTTCCTTTGCTAGTGCGGCAGATTATTGGACATTATCCAAAAAAATATTAAAATACAGTAAAAGATCCTCAAACTGTACTATATTCGTTAGTATGTCCTATTAGATTTTATATGAATATTTTCTTCTACATTATTTTGTCTATAAAAATATCTCTTACGATTTTTTTATAAATATATATATATTTTTTACATCAATTGGATACATTGATCGTCGTATTTATTATACATTTATATATATATTTATTTTTTTGTATTAAATGCATACATTGACCGTTGTATTTAATTTGAATGTATTCCGTAGCGAAGTGCGGGTTTTCAGCTAGTATATATATATATATATATTTATAGTTAGGATCCTTTATTTATAGTTTTCCTTTATTTATATTGTATGTTCCTTTATTTATATTCCTTTATTTTTCGTGAATTTTTAAAGATTAATTTTTAGAATTTAATTTATTAAATGCTGATCACGAGATTTCTTTTTCTGGTACATTAAATAAATTTATCGTCACGTGATAACAACGAAATAGATAAAAAAAATCTTTCTAATGCTGCAGACGATTGGACATTATCTAAAAAGATATTAAAATACAGTAAAAGATTTGGTCCTCAAACTGTACTATATTAACTGTACAATTTTCTTTAGTATGTCCCATTAAATTTAATTTGAATATTTTCTTCTACATTATTTTGTCTATAAAAATACGATTTTTTTTATAAATATATATATAATAAGTAATACATATATATATATATATATATATATATATATATATATATAATAAGTACGACATATATATATACATATATATATACATATATATATACATATATATATATATATATATATATATATATATATATATATATATATATATATATATATATATATATATATATATATATATATATATATATATATAGGCATTAATTGCATACATTGACCGTTGAATTTAATTTGAATATACTCCGTAGCGAAATGCGGGTTTTCAGCTAGTATATAATAAATTAGTATATATTTAGATACATTTTTTGCAGGTATGCCGAGCTGAAAACCTGGTAAGGTTTATCCGTAATAATATATGCATTGTTTGTGCAGCTCTTATTTTAACGTAGGATTCCCGAGTTATAATTTTGCCAAACCCAGTAGCTGTAAACAGTTCAACAAAAATGTACCAAAATACGTTTTTAATAAGAAGAAGAAAAAGAAAATGATAAGTAACCCTACGTTGATTACCCACGGTAGTTTCGATAGAAGAGACTACCTGAAATATATTTTTTCAACGTCAATATTTCCGAAGAGCCAATATTTCTGTTACTTGAAAAAAGGGGGAAGAGACGAAAAGTAATTAATATTTTTCCGGTATTATTTTAAAGACTTCAGTCTTAGTAGGTATGCAAAACATTGCTATCGAATACAATTTTGTAAATGTGTGTGCATATTTCACTTAAAATTTGAAAAAAAGTCATAAAATTGCAGAAGCCTGAGGACATAAATGTGGTGTTGATTAATTAGAGATTTTCGTAAGATAGTGCTTACACCACTAGCACTTTTTTTTTGCTAACCCAGGTTCAAAAGAATCAAATTTTCCTTGGTTGCCTCTGCACAATATATGTCCATAGAGTGAATAAAAAAATGACAGACACTATCAATTACAAACACATTCATTTAATAAAGAATAATATTGCATTTCATTACACATCAAAAAATTTAAGAATTGATCATTAAAAATTAAGAATTGGTATGTCAAAAGTTAATAGTCATACGCTTCCTGACCATTCTAAACACATCATATAAAACATTAATACATATCACAAATAGCATATAAAATTACCCTAGAAGAAGGATTCTACTCGGTATGAAATAAAATTTAGGAAAATGTTATCATGACATAGAAAAAAAATAAGAACGTCACCCGATTCACGAATTTCCGCGCTGAGAATGGGTTCGGTTGAAGGGCCGAAATTGTAGCACTTCAGGCTTCTGTCCGGCTCTATTCTCCCAAGACGTGGAAATAATGCGACTCCTGGATCAAAATTCTCTGCTAACCATGGGAATACGTCTGATGAATCCACACTGTGAAGGAGCTTGGTTGAATGGCCGAAATTGCAGCGTTCCAGGCTTCCGACAGGAATTGCACTCCTGCGTCGAGGAAGAAAATGGCGACTACCGGATCAAAATTTCTGATGTTCTCCGGAATCCGTCACGCCGGTGCCAAAAACGGTGAATCATTGCTGGGTAAATCCTTGGATAGCGGGAAACACGAGGTCTACAAACTGGAACACGTCAGTACGGAGGTGGTTCTGAAGCACCAAAATCCCTTGTCGTAACTTAGAATTCTCCCGCACGTCCAGCCTCGCAGCGAGTAAAAAAATCTCCGACCTACACGCTCACGCACTTCAGCGATACTGCTGCACTCTCGCCAAAACCGGTCCGGTCGGTCAGAGTGGACTCTGCCGTGCCGTCTTTTCATTGGACCAAGAAGTGGTCATTCAAGCCTAAGTCCGGCCCTTCTCCCCCAACCCTTCAAGAAAAGGAAAAACATGGCGGACATTTCGAACAAAATGGCGAATGCGCCATTTAGCCAAACTAAATAAAAGGGGGGACCGTAAAACACAAAAAAAATAAACTATTAATTATTACTGAGTTAGCTTTTAAGTGAGATGATGATAAATTACTATGACATTGCTATTATTTGGTTTAGTTAGTAAAACTTATGGAGTGATGAAAAAAAAAGAAAGTCGTTATTCGACAGTTAGAACAATCATCACGACATAAATGCAGACATAGCGCTCAAAAGTATGTCCGAAACCGTCAAAATGACAGCAGCCGTCTTTCTAGTGTTAAGAAACTGAATGAGATGACTGTTAAAAGGAAGTATAAGCTAATAAAAAACGTAAGAAGCCATGTATTAGATAGCTTGCCATTTTAAGGTGACAATGGACCTTCAGATTAACAAAAATATGTCCAAAAACGTTTTTTTTTTCTTTCAGAAAATGATTTTCTGAATGATTCTTAGCAACTCATCAGCTTTAGATTAAAAAAAAAAGTATGTTGATCGGATCATTATGAACCGAGTTATAAGCATTATTTCAAACGTAAACAATGGAAATGTTACGTTAATTTAAAACTTTAAATACTATTTTCTCAAAACAAGTTTTCATGACATTTCGGAAAGTTCAAAATATTCCATGCGTCATAATTTATTTGAATTTTCATAAAATTTCATAAAATGATTATTTATATATGTTAGAATAAAACTTAGTAATAAATTTATTATACTATTTTAAAACACATTAAAATATTTTCAATCAAATTTTTTTTTTTTTTTTGCATAAAATGACCTATTTTTATCGATTTCTATTCTAGTTTTTATAAATATAACTGTAAATGAAATATTGCTTCTAAATTTTATTATAACTATATAAAGCTAGCTTAAGAAAGAAAATTAGATATCTTTGACAAAAATTGATGCGCATGGTGCATTTTTAAATAGAGTAATTATCAAACTGATTTTAAGTAATATCTTAATTAATTACATTCTGATTTTTTTTCAAATTTAGCATTTTTATCTGTAAATAACAGTGTATAAGTATACACAATTTCATAGCAAATGGTTGATAAATAATAAAAAAAATTTCCATGGTCCATTGTCGCCTTAATTGCATATAGCGAGATGTTATTTTAATTTAAATAAAATTTAGATTTAATTGCATACAGCATGTTAATTTAAGAGGACATATTACCTAAAACCTCGTTAAACAAATTCAATATTTTTAAAAAAATGCAATATTTTATTCTATTTAGAAATGAGAATAATTAGTATTAATCTTTACTTCATTGAAGACGCTGAGAGATCACATATAAGTATTTTATGAAAGAATAGGATTGTTTTTCAAAAATTTCTTCAAAAATGCTAGAATTTTTCAAAATGCTCGATGCCCATTAATTTTCTTCTGATTTTTCCAAATTTCATAAGAATGTTAATTGAAGTGTTTCTCAGAAAACTGTGCATCCATCTTTGTAAACACAAATATTTTTCAAATTTATAGATCATGAAATAAAGTAAAAGCATGCAAAAATATTTTAAAATAACAAGCAGATTAATAAAAATATATACTTACGGCTTTAGATCAATGCATAATTATGTTTCTATATATATGGTAAACTTATACTAAAAAATATAACGTTTTTATAATATATGAAATGCGCATGGAGCATTTTGAAATATATTAGCATTTTTGATAAAAAAAAATTTGAAAGACAGGCATTACTCTGCCAAAAAACCCTTGTTTTGGATATTAAGGGTCTTCAACGTCGTAAAAAATATATTAATTATTCTCCCCTATATATATAAAACAGTTCCGTAACTGACTGACTGACTGACTGACTGACATACAACGTACAGACCAAACCGCTGGATCTAAAGGGCTAAAATTTTGCAGGCGATTCTTCTTAAAGTGTAGGGATGCACTAAGAAAGATTTTTGAAAAATTCTTCTTAGATTTTTTAAATTAAATATTTAAGCTTTTCTTGTAACATTTTTTTAAGATTGCATTTAAAATTATAATTTGAGGGTTAAAAAATCTATATCACGAGAAAGATCATAAAAACCCTTTTTTTTGCTTTTTTTACATCAATTGCATACATTGATCGTTGTATTTAAGACGCACACACACACACACACACACACACACACACACACACATATATATATATATATATATATATATATATATATATATATATATATATATATATATATATATATATATATGTATATATATATATATATATATGTATATATATATATATATATATGTATATATATATATATATGTATATATATATATATATATATATATATATATATATATATATATATATATATATATATATATATATATATATATATATATATATATATCACCGTTGTATTTAATTTGAATATACTCAGTAGCGAAGTGCGGGTTTTTAGCTAGTTCTGTATAAAGAGTTTAAAATGGAAAATACCATTTTTATTAGATTATCAGCATTTATGTCGCTGTAATTAGTAGAGAAATTTTCTCAGGTTAACATTGAGGTGAGAGAAACTAGTAGGGTAGTACACAGCAGCCTTGACAAACATTGAAAATTATTTTTTTTTAAATTTTATTACAGAGCATCCTAATAATATCAAATCCAAACTTATTTTTACTGATATCTACGCAAATACATCATATCACGTCATTGTTTGCATTATTCATTAAATTTAAGAGAGAATACCCCGAAAGCAAGACATAAACATTAAAAGAAATCAATTATTTTTCAGCAAAAAGTTCTCTGCTGAAACGTACGCGGTACCATTAATTGCTTCTTTTGGAGGATTTTTTTTTCTTCTGAAACAGACCCAAAACTCCTTTCGGGAGTCCTTTTCAGCCTCCTTTGATTCAGTAATGTACTATCATTAAAATTATTTCAAAGGATTTTGATTAGGCAGACTCCAAATCTTTGCGCGTCTGCTTTGCTTTATTTATTTAGTCTGGAATTCACTGCAGGTAATGTCTCTAACCCGAACGCACATCTTTGAATGGTTAACAAATGCAGCAGAAACACGTTAAATATCTCCCCCGGGAGGTGGTTGTCTTTACAAGCGCACCTACGTGTTTGTTTGCGTTGAATCGCAATTGGTAATTTCGGGGAGCTGTTCGGGTGTGTAAAGGTCCCTTGAATAGGTTGTTTTTGGCGTTAAATACAGACTCATTGCATCCTGGAGCATCACCAAAAAATTATATTTGATGATGACTCTATTTATATTTTACACAAGGATATTAATTTTCATCGGAAAGGCTGGGTGTAGTAGCGCCTGAAAATCGCTAAGTCATAATCTGTTTAACACTATAGATTGTTAAGACTTTTACGTCTCACCTTTATCAATTGACACCTTGATTATATATATATATATATATATATATATATATATATAACTAAAAATAAATAATCCAACAGAGTTAGATAAATATTAGAAGAATATGACGTTGCCATTCGAAAATTTCGAGTTTCTATACCTATAACCGTAACCGTTATCGCCACTTTGTGGCCGTTCACATAATTCCGAGCTCATACCTCTGAATAACTATATCTGAAATCTCATCTCGATCGGTTGAACGGAAAAGCCACTAGAGGTCCATATATCGGCAAAGTTTTTTATGACCACCCTGTATATATATATATATATATATAATATTAAAAACTAGTAATTTCTTAATTCAACAATCTTAACATTTAAAAACTATTAATTCCTCACTTTACTATTCCAAATTACAAACCTTTTTTAATTCCCTGAAACAGGTATTTCCCTTGGGCATTCGTGTTAAAATCCAAGAGATATTCTAAATTTTAGCATTGTCATCCCAGTAAAACTTATATAGAAATCCCATAGTAATAGCCTTTGTAACCCCAGGCAATATTATTAAAGATGGCTGACTTTTTAACGAAATTAAGCTCGACGCGGCGTGGCTACCGAATTAGATCAGATCAGAGCATCAACAAATAACTTTTATCCAATCAAAATGTAAGTCACACCTCTGTGTCACGTGATGGAATGACTTTATAAAACTATCTGATGTCTAAAATTAGACACACTCTGTAAGAATCGGTCTGTCATATAATCCCGGGCGGACGACTTGGAAAACTTAATAAAATGCTTTAGATTCAATTACGTATCTGTGGTTCCTGTGTCTGCGTTGGGAGTCTTTGCGGGAAAATGCTCGGTTTGTCATCATGTGTATCGGCGACGTCATCCACTCTGGCCTGTTATTTGTTCCTCCATGTCGCCGATATTACAGGAAAGTCGGCTGGAATACCTTCCCATCAGACACAGGCAGTAATTTTTTTTTCCGATTCAACCCGAGCGCAAACAACAGAATCAGAGTGTCCCGGTCTCCGCCATGTCTTAACAACATTCGTCTACGCTGGATAATTTCGGAGTTCCCGTCAGCCATGTGGTGTGGCGCGTTAGCTCCCAATGTCTTTCCGACGAAATAAGCGGGAGTACATCGTAAAATTTTGTGCGCCTTCGACGCTCCTATTTTTTTTTCTCTCTTCTCTCGTCTTGCCGTGTGATGACCAGCAATTGCGGATTTAAATTCATCGTTCTTCTAACCGGATTTCAAAATGTGCTTTTTTTTCTTGCCGTGTGACGACCAGTGACTGCGGATTTGAATTCTTCGCGAGTATCTTCAACAAGAGTGTGCGCGAAATCGAAAGTTAATTTCCAACCATGTTCTCCTTAGTGAAAAGCGTTCTATCGTGCGGTGTTTTGTCAAACAGCGTGATCATCTTTTCTTTTTTTTAAATAAAAATTTATTTTGTGTGTCCCACCAATGGTGCTTCAGAGAAGAGAAAATGTTCCTGCATCAGCAACTCATTCCAGCTTTTGGATTTGCAGAAAAATATGTAATAATCTGCGGTAAATCTTCACTAAAGTAAATTTATTTTGTTCCATATAATAAAATTCGGTCTTAAATCAACATAAAATTAAAGGTAAGACAGATTGTCAATGAAATTTTAAAAGTTCTTAGAATGTTAAATGAAAATTTGTGCGTAATGTTTAAATATTGGGATTTTAATGATATTGATACTCTGATACAATTAGAACAAATTTTAACGAAATTTAATAATGATTTTGCTTAATATAAATTTGATATAGTTAGTTATCTGGCTTCTGTAAACATGAATCGTATATATTTTTAAAATGTTTTCAGTTATTTTTAATCATGATGTACTTCTGTTTTCTCGTGCGTTATACATTTGGTTTTGATTTCGGGGTTTGGTTTCAAGTGAAGGATTATAATTTAAGTTTTGTGTATTTAAATTTCATTGCTAGCCACATGAATATTTACTATAGATAGAGATTATAAGTGTTTTAAGAATTTAAGTATTTAATTTGGTATATTGAAATATTACATTTGATGTTGAAACCTCGTAAATTGTTCTACGAATTTAAGTAAAGGAGATTTCCGGTGGTTTGAGTCGACAGTCAAAAGTCGTTCTATGGATTTCATATAAACGGAACGTCTTTATATCATGACTTAGGGTGCCAAAAAACCACAATTGGAGAATTAAAAAACCATTGTATGTTATATTTGGTTCATCCGCCCCAGAAAATTCTCGAAAAAGAAATAATGAAGAATAATAAATAAATAAGAAAGATAATATTATAATGAGAAATATGTTTTAAGATATTAAATACAAATGATGAATATTTGGGAACTTTACAGCGAGGATTCATACCAAAATGTGATATAAGAAAAGAAAAATTAATTTTGGTTTATCGATTTCATGATTAACTTAATAAAACTGAGATGGATATTGGTAAAGTAATTTTGATTATTTGTGTCAATTGATAGAATAATAGTTTGAAATTTGAACATTAACATTAAATTATGGCAATTGATAGAGAATATTAAGGTATTATTGGTATTAGGAGTATTTTATTATTGTGTGTTTAATACTTTCATATGTTGTGTATAAAATTGATAGACCAAACTTTCACACTAAACGAGATTCTGAAATTGTCCATGCTTGCAGATTAAGATATTATAATGCACCAGAGAACTTAAAACTACACCACGAATAATGACAAACATTAGATCCATTTTTCCTTCTTTTCTATGTGATGCTTAACATCATTATATTTTTTTTAAATTGATATAATTAATTATGTGTTGTCCTACTAAAGATATAAAAAAAAAAAAAAAACTGTCTAACTTAAACTTTCTTAAGAATACTATTATATGTGAATTTTTTTTGGATCTCAATTTAAACACCGACTATGACAACTCTACTTCTTTGACCTTTCAGTAAATTTCCTATTTCTTGAATACACTTTCCTATCACCCAACTCTACAAGCGCGTTGGATGCCGTCCCAACTGTTTAAGATCTTTTTTAATTTTTTTTACTATTTGTTTTTAATTCAACAACTCAGTCACTTAAAGTGCTGAAGACTATATGCTTGAGTAATGACTAAAACAGGGCTGGGATGGCCACTCCTTTTGTCCTCCCATTTCTATATATTATACTCCCACAGGTATGACAACTGCACCTTTTCCTTTTTCTCCATCTTTGTACTATACAAGATGCTGTTTTTCAACGCAGTCATATTCTATCGGAGATTTACGGTTAGTCCACTGTAAGGCTAAAAGACTCTTCCTCCTTATTAGTCAGAGAACAATATGGAGAAAGAAAACCCACTTGTTACACAAACATAAACACAACCCTCACTGCTTAGAGGTAGAATTAAAGAATTTGAGACTAAGAGTTGGGGAACACACATACAACAAGGTACCTTCAAAACAAAGAAATGGATCCACATAAACTTATAATAAGTGTACAAAAATGAATAGTAAATAAATAGTTTGAAAATAAAGTGAAATGTATTGAGAATAAATAAATAAAGTTAGAATAAATATGAATAAGTATAATTAAAGAATATTGAATAGAATTTTGGAATGAATAAATATTGTCGAAATAAAATGAATATAAGAAATGATGAAATGAGAATAAGAAATATAAATGATATTGAAAAGAGATTTTTATTTTTTTTTGTTGATAATAAGTAATATTGAAATAAAGGAGATAATGGATATTAAGAAAAAATAATGAGATAAATAAAGATACGAAAACTATATAATGAGTGATATGTTTTGTAATTTTTATGTACAATTGATATATTTGAAGTGTGATTTTATTAAATCTTGTGATTTTTATTGAAAGTGTGATTTTTATTATAAACTGAGATTTTTATTATGTAACTAAAGAACTAATTTTCTTTATATGTAAACAAGTCAAGATAATGTGATATTTATGCATTCTACGTTTGTGAAGCAGAATTGACACAGCACTAAAAAGACTGTGATTTTTTTTTAATTGGTGTTTTTTCCTCAACATACTAATGACTGTGAAAGGACTAAAAATGTTGCACAGATAAATCATTACAAGATAAGTTAATAAACTTTTTTGGACTCACTCCATAGTAGTGAACGTTGAGGAAGAAGTTTTGAATTTTTCATCCTGTTATCAAAGTCAACTTCATTTACTTAATTTTTGTTTGTTTTAATATTTTTATTACTATGTTTTGTTATTCTGTATTATTCAAATCGAGATGATAGTAGATATTGTATTAAATGTATGTTTCCAGTGAAAATTTTTGGTAGTTTACAAATTTGTGGTTATGTTAATTGATTTTTTTTTTCGAGATTTTGTTGTGTGGGGAGACGTCCCTATTCAACAGGTTTCAAATACATACTTATGTAGAATCTTCAATTTAATATTATGTGTCCTTCTTTTTAGTGATTTTATATATATTTTTCAGTAAATTTGATAATGTTGCTATGTCAGCTCATCACGTGATCTTTAAAAAAAAAAAAATTTTTGCGATTTAACTTTAATTGAACTTGATACGTTAACTTATTCCAAATTTTTTAATGCCCAGTCTTCTCACTCATCTGAGTGAGTCTGCCCTCCAATGCAGGCATTGTAGGTCAGCCTCTTCTCGGACGGGGGGGATATTCTATAATATTAAAAACTAGTAATTTCTTAATTCAACAATCTTAACATTTAAAAACTATTAATTCCTCACTTTACTATTCCAAATTACAAACCCTTTTTTAATTCCTTGAAATAGGTAATTTCCCTTGGGCATTCGTGTTAAAATCCAAGAGATATTCTAAATTTTAGCATGGTCATCCCAGTAAAACTTATATAGAAATCCCATAGTAATAGCCTTTGTAACCCCAGGCAATATTATTAAAGATGGCTGACTTTTTAACGAAATTAAGCTCGACGCGGCGTGGCTACCGAATTAGATCAGATCAGAGCATCAACAAATAACTTTTATCCAATCAAAATGTAAGTCACACCTCTGTGTCACGTGATGGAATGACTTTATAAAACTATCTGGTGTCTAAAATTAGACACACTCTGTAAGAATCGGTCTGTCATATAATCCCGGGCGGACGACTTGGAAAACTTAATAAAATGCTTTAGATTCAATTACGTATCTGTGGTTCCTGTGTCTGCGTTGGGAGTCTTTGCGGGAAAATGCTCGGTTTGTCATCATGTGTATCGGCGACGTCATCCACTCTGGCCTGTTATTTGTTCCTCCATGTCGCCGATATTACATATATATATATATATATATATATATATATATATATATATATATATATATATATATATATATATATATATATAATATATATATATATATATATAAAATTTTTTTTATTTCCCATCTCTACATTCAAAAATGCGTTATAAATGTCTGAGATCTCTTATCAGCAAAAACTATATTTCCCCAAATTTTAACATTTTATTTAAGTTCAAAATTTCTTACTTAAAGATTATAAATTATACATTTTTGCAATTAATTAATTCTAAACTTTTCGCTATGTTACTTAATTTCTTTAATTCCTATCATATTTAATTTTGTATTTAAAGAATTTAAGACATAGTTTTAATCAGTATGAACTAAATTTTATACAACGTTTTTTTAAAGCAATGTACGTTTAGTAAATTAATTATCATTAGTTAAAAATGTATAAATGGCTAACAGTGGCTAATATCATTTGAATTTACATTAAAATTGAATGTTTTTTTAGTGTTAGCCAGATTTATTAAAATAATTTAACCTCCACATTTCTTTTTCTAGTATTACAGAATAACTTTCTAAAGTTTTCCATAAAATGTAACTTAGCTGTAATTTTTTATATACTTGTTTGGTTGCCTCAGTATAAATACAGTTTAAACATTAACATCCCTACATTTGGCTGTACAAGAAATTTCATTACGTTTTTCAATTAATTAAATGAAACGTAATCCTTGGAAATGTCATTAAAAAAGTATGTTATAGCAGATTAACTTTCCTTTATTCTTTCACATAGCTTAAAATTACTCTTTCCCAAACCCATTAAACTAAGTAGATTTTAGATAATAAGAAATAGTATATTTGTCTAAATATTATCATTGAACAATCTTTCTGCAGAGTCTCGCTTAAATATTTTCTGTCCTTTGTATAATCCAGAAAAATATATTTTTAAATGAATATTCATGGATAGAAAAGATTAAAGTAATTTGGTTGCTGAAATGAATCTTTTAAGCTGTTTTATTCAAATTAAAAGTAAGAAAGAGACTGTTTAACATTCCGGTACAAAACAATTTTTTTTCTGTCCTAATCAAAGAATGTCGTTTGTTTTTCTCCTCCTATAAAATTCATTAAAGATTTTATTATATGATTTATTTTACGATAATTAAATTAATTCAAAGCACACTGTGAATTATTAAGGGAAAATACGACGGAAATATTTTATTTTATTGCAGTAAACTTAATCAGCAAAAATGAAGTTTTTAAACTATAGTTTAACCAAGATGTTAAGTAAAACTGTTATTCACAGATACTTTCTTTAAACAGCATAACTTTATTAGACCTTGGAAAATACCCAAATTTATACGCGCACTGTTGATAAAAGCTTTAACTACCTGCAGCTGTATGGTAGATGTTAAATGCTTTGGAATGTTCAGTATTAGGTCATATTAAGCATTATTAATTGAGTAAATGACGAAGATAATTTATTCCATTTTATTGCAGTAAACTGATAGCTTATGAAATTAATTTTTCTGATATTTGTAAGGAAACGACGGTGCCATGTTCCGGCCTCCGTATAAATTACATTTACCAGTGTGACGTAATGTTACACTTGCACCTGGAATAGTTTGCGTGCTTGTTTTTTATTTGCTGTTATTTGTTACTTTACAATTACTGAAGTGGCAACTTCTATAGATATTTCAGTGTATATATACGACTAGCTGAAAACCCGCACTTCGCTACGTAGTACATTCAAATTAAATACAATGGTCAATGTATGCAATTAATGCCAAAAAAATAAATATATATATTTATAATAAATACGACGATCAATTTCTACAATTGATGTAAATATATATATATATATATATATTTATAAAAAAATCGTAAGGGATACTTTTAAAGACAAAATTATGTAGATGAAAATATTCAAATCAAATCTAATAGGCCATACTAAAGAATATAGTACAGTTAATATAGCACAGTTTGAGGAAGATATCATTTACTGTATTTTAATATTTTTTTTGGATAATGTCCAATCGTCTGCAGCATTAGAAAGATTTTTTTATCTATTTCGTTGTTATCACGTGACGATAAATTTATTTAAAGTACCAGAAAAAGAAATCACGTGATCAACATCTAATAAATTAAATTCTAAAAATTAATATTTAAAAATTCACCAAAATTCAGAAAGTGGAGGTAAAGATTCGAAAAAAATTTCATTTTAAAGGAATGTTTACGATCTTTCTCGTGATATAAATTTTATAACCCACAAATTATTATTTTAAATGAAACCTTAAAAAAGTTACTAAAACGGCTTAAAAATTTAATTTTAAAAACTCTAAGAAGACTTTTTCAAAAATTTTTCTTAGTGCACCCCTACACTATAAGAAAAAATCCCCATGCAAAATTTCAGCCCTTTAGGTCCAGCGGTTTGGTCTGTGCGTTGTATGTCAGTGCGTCAGTCAGTTTTATAAATATAGATGAAATACTTTTTAGGTGGAAGTTGGAATAGCGCTGTTGCGTTGATGTGTAATATTTTAAATCTTGTTATATTAAAATAAAGGAAGTTAGTTTGAAAGACTGGAAAGTTTAATTTAATAAGCCTGTGAAGCCGGGTAGGCTAGAATAGATAGCAAAACTATCACTATTGTTTAACCAAGAAGTAAAGTAAAACTGTTATTCGCAGATACTTTCTTTAAACAGTATGAGATTATTAGACCTGAGAAAAATATCCAAAGTCATACTCGGTCTGTTGATTCAGGGGACACAGGACCTTGAAGCTCGACGAGTTGACTATAAATATGGTCTAAATCTAACCACAAAAACTCAAATTATATTAGAAAATAATTTTTGTTCTTTATAAAGTACATATCTTTAAATATGTCATATATAAAAATGGAAATTATAAATCTATAAATAATTTTCAAAACAGCAGTTTAGAATTTTATATGATTAACTGCTAATTTTGAGTTTGTGTGGAGCATTAATTTTCAATCATTAATTGGAAAATGATAAAACTACACTCATATGTATATTTAATGGTACACTACATTTTAGAACCAGAAAAATGTGCAATTCTGGAATACTTTTTTTATATGGGAAAATTATACAAATAATTGTGACAATTTTTGAAGTTATTTTGTTTTACACTACAGGTAAATCTATTACAAGGGTATTCTGAAATTAATTATTTTCTGTAAGTATATATCTCAATTTTATGATGCGCACAGCACTTTATGATTTCTAATCGCCAGTTAATCATATAAAATTTTAAACTGCTATATTGAAAATTACTTATAGATTTATAATTTCCATTTTATATATGTCATATTTAAATGTATTTACTTTATATGTATAAAGAAAGAAAATTTGTTTTTCTAATATTATTTGAGTTTTTGTGGTTATAATTAAACCATATTTATAGTAACTTCGTCGATCTTCAAGGTTCTGTGTTCCCTTAAAGCCTTGAATATATGTTTCTCTATCTGAGATATTTAGTGTGTTAGGTTGTAAATAATTATGTCCTTGCAGAGTGTATATAATTTTTAAACATCGACTAGATATGTAATCGGAAGTTTGTATAAAACAGCAATATTCTTCGCATAAAATTCAACTGATATTGTGCTTTATTATTCGAATACATAACGCAAATAATTTATTTCATCACATTGAATTAAACTTACGTCAGCAAAAACGAAATCCTGAAGCTATAGATTAACCAAGATTTAAAGTGAAACTTTTATTCGCAGATATTTTCTTTAAACAGCATGTGATTATTGGAGCAGGGGAAAACTCAACATTACACTCGGACTATAAATAAACGCTTTGACTGCATATTGCCGTATCTAAGATATTTTGTGCGTTGGGTTTTGAATTATAATACCTTTGCCTAGTTTATGTATTTTTCAAACATAGACGATTTATTTCAAGATTTTGCAGTCCACGAAGATATTGTACATGTTAAACAATTTGATATTTGTATACGTCCATGCATACATACATATATATATATATATATATATATATATATATATATATATATATATAAATGGGAATTACCATTATTAATACCCAGGGCTCCGGCTATGAACTATATGTCGCCACGTACGTTATGCGACGACAGCGCTACTAGGATTCCGAGAGATAAACTGGGGAGAAAGAGTTTGGAGGAAGACTGAAATGGGTTCCCGACCAGGCAAGAGGTGCCTAAAAGCAGCAGACGGGCTGCGACGAGAGAGATAGTCTCGACGGGGCATGACGTTGGCTCCTATAAACGGCAGACGGCTACTCTTTTAACCGTTATCGAGGCAGGCGACTGCGTACTGTAACCCATTCATATTTGTGGAGGCCTGGTGCGGCCTGACGTGTAACGATATATGTACCGTAATTCAATATATGTAAATAGTCCTTAATGTCCTTCATTTTCAATAGTTTTTAGTGAAACCACGAGAGAAAATTACAGTCTCAGCCCTCCGGTAGATGCTTTCCACAAGTCCTCGTAAGACGGAAAGTTGTATTTTCTTCCACCCGTCTTGGAGAAGACCTATAAGTTCCTTCCCCGATTTTGGACGATTGTTGCACCTCTTAATTCGGCTATCCAACTTGTCCCAGATGTTCTCGATAAGGTTTAAGTACTTTTCACCACATAACCGAGCAGCGCGATTGGACTTTGTGACTAAAGGCTTATGGGCAGCAGCACAACAACGAAAACCAAGCAGATGTGCTTCCTTACGGATGGTATTCATCGAGACAACATTCCCGGATGTCTGATGAAACTCCTTGAGTATGTGGGCCATTGGTTGTGTGCGGTTCTTCAGAATTTCTCTGGACAGTATCCTTCGGTCTCAATCCCCCAGTTTCATGGGTCTGTTGACTCGGGGCACATTCGACAATCATCGCTCAAGTTCCATTTCTGAATCGCACAGGCCACCGTCGATTTTGGGTAATTCAGCTTGCTAGATATGTCCCTTAAGGATCGGCCATTTCTGTGATACCCGACGATTACACCTTTCTCGAAATCAGATAACTGTTCACTTCGTGTCATCTTGCATGTGACTAATGCCAATGTTTTTTTTTTCCTACACGGCTTTAACGGCGGAGGGCGTGACGTATATCAGGACCGCAGATATCGTCATTTGCATGAGTGCCTAAATGCTTATTGGTAGATAGTGTATATAGAGATAGAACATAATAAATCGGTAAACGAGATTTACTTATTTAAAGATATCTTAAATGTGCAATATATCAGGATATTTATATATATATATATATATATATATATATAAATATATATATATATATATATAATATATATATATATATATATATATATATATATATATATATATATATATATATATATATATATATATATATATATATATATAAATATATATATATATATATATAATATATATATATATATATATATATATATATATATATATATATATATATATATATATATATATATATATATATATATATATATATATATATACTATTTGACGATGTTTAATTTTAAAGGAACGAGGACAATTTATTTAGAGCTCTTATATTTGTAGATTCCATTAAGATCCTATACATTTTAAACAACTTGATTTAATAAAACTGATATAACGACTTGAAAATATACGTATTATTTGGGCGACTAGCTATCATTTACGCCTACAAATTACGGCATGGTCTTAACGAGTGAAATTTCGCTCGGGTAATCTCCTGGAATTGCGAGGCGCTAAAAATTGTTTCTTTTAGAGCAAATATCATTATACATTCTATTCTCTAACTACTCTCATTTAGGTTTGCATAGTTTTCGCATTTTCCACGATAAAACGGGATTTATAGTTCCGCACTTATCGGAACAGCTAGTCACGAAATCTCAATTCTGAACTATTAAACTCGCTTAAAGGTTTGATAAATGAATCGCAGTTTGGCGTGATATAAATTACTATTTAGACTCATCTGGTGTGTTTGGGCCTGGCACACAGAGAGCTCTAGTTTGGTTGATTCGATGGATGAGGTTTTAGCGATGGCTGTCCTCTTTGTAGAATAATAATGTGTGACTTCTTTAGAAAGGGGATGAACCGAATTGTGAATTATTACTACAGCCAAAATAGCGTTATTCATAAATTTCATTAACAACTGCAGGTCCAAAATTAAAGGAAGTGGGAAAATTTCTTTGGTTTTTGTACATCGTTGAGGAACGACGTTTGTGCAACGTTGTTCAGGAAAACTCTCATAATCAGCCGAGATGTGGAACGGCATAAAAAAAGAGAAGAGATTACCATTTCCCTCAAATCTTTATTGAGAGAAAATAGGTTAATTGAGAGAAAGAGGTGAAGCCCTATTACCCCCACACACACACTCACACAAATATTATATATATATATATATATATATATATATATATATATATATATATATATATATATATATATATATATATATATATAAGACTAAGTTGAAAGTGGAAAACCAGTATGAGCTCTAAAACTAATTGCCAGGAACTAAAAACATGAAAAGATAACTATTAAATAGGTTTTCGACAGAATCTCTTCATCAGCGGTGCCGATACTGTCTAAAAACCAATGGATTGTTTCTGATAAGTATGATCTAAACAATAAACATACTTAGACACCGTACAATAGATTAGAAACAGAATAATTAAATAAATACTTACTTAATCAAAAAACTGGCGCTAGACAAAGTGGAAGTTAAGAATAGGAAACCGCAAGAAGACTGACTTCTCAAAACTTGCAACCATGGAGCAAATGGAAACACAAAAGCAGACTTACTATGGAGACTGTGTTATAGGACATATAAACCAATATTAAATTAGATTTTTATTATTACTGAAAGTAATATATTATTATTTATTATTTAATATTATTTTTACTTAAGAATTTAATTATTATTAATTAATCTTTATTTTTAGTAGTTTATATATATATATATATATATATATATATATATATATATATATATATATATATATATATATACAGGTGGTTATCAAGATAATGGAAACACTAAGGAACATTATGAAAACCTTTATTAATATGGCGTAGGATCACCGTTGTCGTGCAATACCACCTGATTCCCCTTAGAATTGGATTATACAAGTCATGAATAGTTGGTTAAGAACGTATTATACCATTTTCAGGGAAAAATAATAAGTTCCTGTAGAGATGATGTGGTGGATATCGATGACTGGCTCTATCCGCTTATACAGATCGCAGTGGTTCAATGATATATAGTCGGGAGGACTGTTAGGGCAAGCTAAGATATTTGAGTTCTTTTTCGTGCTCTTCAAACCAATACTTGATAGATTTAGCTATATGTATAGGGGGATTATCATCCTGGGGAACGTCATCTCCTGCAAGAAACAATGTTTGCATCATAGGATGGGCTACAGATCTAAAATTTTGACATAGTCCTTTCCATTTGAAGAAAACCATGAGATGCCATTCCAAACTCTGATAGATCTACCTCCATGATTGACAGTTCAGATAAGACAGCCAGAATCTTGTATAGGTGTTCTCCAGACATACGTACGTCCTGATGCAAAGAACAATGTGAAAAATGATTTGTCGGACCAAATGCCATTTTTCAGCATATTACTTGACCAGGATTTGCTCTCGTGGAACCATTGTGGATGATATTTTGTATTGGCATCTATTACAAGTGGCTTGTGAATAGCTACTCTTCCGTAAATGCTTTGTTTGTGAAGTTCCCTTCAGCTCTCCCTTTCGTCCACTATTATGTTTGGCAAAGGTTGTTTTTCCGTGCACTCTGTATGCTATCATGACTTTCGATACCATAGCTCGAAAAACACCCATTATCCGAGGGGTTGCAGTAACAGATACTCCAATTTAAGGGGACTCGGTACCAAAAAATTTTTTTTTGTAAATAACAATAATATTTAAGTTTTTGGATGATGTTTCAATAAAGCATAATCATTACATACAATAATAGACCTTAAATTGATAATACAATAATAACTTTTTAAAAAAATTTAATTTTTTAAAAATTTTTTAACACTTTTAAAATTTCTTCTCCTTTTTTAATTTTGGTGTTTGAAACAAGATTTGTTTTATCCTATACTCAGGGTACTCTTTTCTACAAAAGTAAGCATCAGAATTTTTGATATAAAAATTAGATCAGAGGAAAAAAATTAATAATTGGATGTCTATGGAAAAAACCCTTGAAAATAGCATATATTTCAAATTCATATTTTTTTTAAAAAAATATTTTAAAGATATCAAAAAATAAGATGCTTACTTATCATTAATAGAATCTAAAGATGCACTAAAAAAAGTTTGAGACAATTTGCTGAAATATTCTGGAAGCCTTTGCATTTTGATTATATAGGAAATCTGAAAAATTACGAACTGAGAAAAATGTGTTTAAACATTTCATTTACAAAGAAACAATACTAAATTTTATCCAAATGTCTCCAAACTTTTTCTCAATGAATAATGGAACATTTTTTTAGTTTTCCTCACCAGAAGAAAGTGTTAGATGTTAAAATCATGGAATTAGAGGCTAATGTATATGGTAGCACTTAGTTATTAAATAAACAAAATTGCACATTTTCAGTAGAAAAATACCCCACAATTGCAAAAGTAGACATTATAATCATTTTTAATTTGTTATATATATATATATATATATATATATATATATATATATATGTGTGTGTGTGTGTGTGTGTGTGTGTATATAACAATTATACTTATTCAATAAATCATGATAAATTATTAATAAAATAAAATCATAGCTCATATTTATATTTGAATTAAATGTAAATACCAATACTTAAAAATTTTCATAATTATTTAAAGGGCACCAATTATAAATTTAAAAATAACCAGGTCTATATGTAATGCCTTCTCGTTTCTTTTATAAACGTTCTCTTTTAGTTATGGCATCTTTCACAAGTTCTCTTGCTCGTTGGTACTTAAATGTGCTTCTTCGCAATCTAAAAGAATTTTTTCGCAAGTCTAACATTTTTGCAAGTCTGGCAGTCTGGTACCCGAATTTTAGTTCCAGAGTTTTATGAATTTCTCTTAGAGTAGAAGTGACACCTTTATTATATTCACAAATCACTTCCCTTACTGATCTATGCACACGCTTTTTGTACACAAATATGTCTTTAGAACACCTAGCCCATATCATACAAACGGAGCTAAACGTTGAAAGATGAGGTTACAGTTAATCTCTCGCCAAACTCACAGTGAGAAAAATAAAAATATCATTTGTAAAAACCAGAGAGTTGGTTAGTTTTTTAACTGTAAACAATGAAGTGGGTGTGGCATTTAAAGGGACATTTAAGAACAGAGGTTTGCGAAATTAACCATATCTCCTTTACTATTTATCAGATCATCAGGAAATTTAGACAGAATGTTCTAGAGATGTTGAGGTTCATTTTGGGGTAAAAATCTGCAATTCGCCAATTTTATCATTTTTCGTCAAAATGAGAGGTACTGAGTCCCCTTAAACGCGCTCCAACAATTTGCCCTTTTTGCAAGGTGTGCAAGATTTAACATTTTACGATATTCCCCCCAGATAAACTATTCCCTTAGCTTCATTACTACTACCTGATAGTAGAATAATAAATTCACGAGTTTTACAATAATTTTTACATCCAGTACATAACGTAAATTAACATTTTAATGTGTTTTCAACCTTCTATGGTTTTATTTCTGCTAAAAATATATAAATATGACTCTATTTCGTGAAAAAAAAGTTTCAAATCATCATGTTTTTAATTTTTAAACCGCACCATTCCCGTGTTCGACTGATTCTATATAAACAGCGTGAATATGATAACCTAAAAGCAACAACAACAACAACAAAAATGCTTCACCGGACTGAGTACATTTTCTTTCAGAGTGTTAAACCTGATGATGATTCCTCTATTTCACTGTCTAATTCCCCACGCCTTAATTTCCTGTCGATTCTATGTAGGTGTAATGACATGTAAATATGTTTGCATCTGTTTATTTTCGTAATGATATTTTGTAAATTATTTCTGTGAAATTATGAATAATGATCCGTTAAAACATCAAAATTACGTTATTAAAGTTCTTTTGCTACTTATTTTGCTAAAGTAAAGGCCAACCATATATATATTCGGCGGGAAAAAAATAAGACTCTTATGAGAATAGACAGAGTACTTCATCCGGGACAGCAAAAAAAAGCGCCATTATTTTTAAACTGGAAACATTTCAAGCTGAATTTTGAATACAAAATGCCTTACATCTTCAAAATCACATCGATAACAATGGAAACAATAAAGCAGGAATTATTCAGCAACTGTAAAAAAGCATCACACAGGAAATTGAAGCAATGAATACCAACATGCTGAAGCGTCCGTTTTAAAACAAGCAGTGATGAGTTTATATGTGTTTGAATACCAGTATTGGACAGTTTCAGAAACTTTTGTTTATTTATGTTACAGCTTATTTATGTTGAAAGGTTTTCCTGTTTTGAAATTATAGTAGCTGAAAAGCAACGCCACACAGGAAATTGAAGAAATGAATAAAAACATGCCGAAGCGTTTGTTTTAAAACAAGCAACGGCGAGATTATATATGTTTAAATACCAGTATCCGGCATTTTCAGAACCTTCTGTGTATTTATGTTTCCGCTTGAAAGGCTTTCCCATTTTGAATTTATAGCATCTGGAAATCAATACCACACAGGGAATCGAAGGAATGAATACCAACATGCTGAAGCGTTCGTTTTTAAACAAGCAGGCACCATTTTATATCTGTTTGGATACCAGTATCGGACATTTTCAGAAACTTCTGTGTATTTATGTTTCAGCTTGAAATGTTTTCCCGTTTTGAAATTATAGTAGCTGAGAAGCAACACCGCAAAGGAAATTGAAGCAATAAATTACAACATGCTGATCCATTCTTTTGAAAACTTGTAGCGTCGAGATGATATCTGTATGGATGCCAACGGTGGACATATCCGGTATCTTCTGTTATACTACCAATGTGATTGTGAAATGGTAAATTTTGAAATGTTTTTCTTCTTTCACATTTATAGCTACTGAGAAACAACATCACACAGGAAATTAAAGCAATGTATACCAACATGCTGAAGCGTTCGTTTTAAAACGAGCAGCAACTAGTTTATATCTGTTTGGATACCAGTTGTTGCGCCGTCAAGAAGTTGTAAAAATGAACGCCAGATGGCAGCACAGCACGGCCCACATCCGTGAGAAACCGAACAAACTTTAGCTTGTTGATGCGCGTGTTTGGATGCGCAGCAGACAGACGCTACGAGAAGAGACGCTGTTAAAAATCGAATCGATGTATAGATGTTTTGTTGACATCACAATCCTGTTTATTGTAATCAAATTCAATTAGAAACATCAAGTCAAATAAATCTTAGTAAAAATGCATTTGCCTTAATCGTCAATGAGTCTGCAATTAATCAATTTTACTTCACAGCAAAGCAGGCGAAAGGTAAGCCAATTCTAATATCATTTTAGAAACTTATCGCTCTAACCACCAGTATCGAACTTTTTCAGAACCTTCTGTGCCTTTATGTTTCATCCTGAAAATTTTTCCTTCTTTGAAATCATAGTAACAGAAAATCAACACCACACAGGAAATTGAAGCAATAAATAGCAGCATGCTGAATTGTACATTTGAACACATGTAGCGTCGAGATGATATCTGTTTGGATGCCAACGGTGGACAACTTCGGTATCTTCTATTATTCTACCATTCTGATTGCAAAGTGGTAAATCTTGAAATGTTTTTCTCCTTTCAAATTTATAGCAGCTGAAAAACAACATCACGCAGGAAATTGAAGCAATAAACACCAACAAGTAGAGTCGTACATTTGACTATATGCAGCGCTTAGTTGACCTTTGTTTGGATGTCAATTATTGTGGACATTTTCAGTATCTTTAGTAACATCGATGTGGTTGTGATGAGGTAAGACACTTTTTATTTCAGTTTGAAATTTTTTCTCTTTTAAAAATTATAGTAACTGAAAAACTACATCACACAGCAAATTGAATCAATAAGTACCAACATGCTGAAGAGTGCATTTGACAATGTGCAGCGTCAGTTGGCCTTCTTTCGGATGCACATGGCAAATAATTTCAATATCCTCTATGGTATCGACGTAATTGTAAAGAGGCAAAGCTAGAAATATTTTGCTCTTTCAAAACTATAGCAGCTGAAAAACATCGCGCAGGAATTTTTAGCAATAAATACCAACATGCTGAAGAGTACATTTGACAGCATAAAGCGTCGAGATGACCTCTGTTTGGACGCCAGCGGGGGATATTTTCATTATCTTATATTATACCAATGTGTTTGTAAAGTGGGAAATCTGGAAATGTTTTCCTATTTCAAAATTATAGAAGCTGGAAAACAACCCCACACAGCATATTGAAGCAATAAATACCAACATCCTGAAGCATACGTATGACAACATGCACCGTCGAATTGATATCTGTTTGGATGTCGATGGCGGACATTTTCGCGTTTGATATCAATATCACCTTCGATATCGATGTGGTTGTGAAGATGTGAGACTGATTGTACTCAAATTTCAGCTTTAAATGTTTTCCCCTTTCGAAATTATAGCAACTGAAAAACAACATCACACAGGAAATTGAAGCAATAAGTCCCAACGTGCTCAAACTTACATTTGACAATATGCAACTTGAAGTTGACCTCTATTTGGATGCCTATGGCAAACAATTTCAACATTTTCAATGATATCGACGTAATTGTGAAAGGGTAAACATTGATTTTTTTCCCTTTTCAGAATTATAAGAACGGAAAAATAACAATGCACAGGAAATTGTAGTAATTATCACTAACATACAGAAGCGTACATTTGACTATATGCAGCGCCCAGATGACCTCTGTGTGGAAACCACCGGGAGACATTTTAAGCATCTTCTAATACACCAATGGGATTGTGAACGGGAAGAGCTTCAAATATCTTCCCTTTTAAAAATTATAGCAGCTGAAAAACAACTCCACACAAGAAATTGAAGCAATAAATACCAACATGCTAAAGCGTACGTTTGACAACATGCATTGTCGAATGAATATCCGGTCGGATATCAAAGGCAGATATTTTTGGTATCAACTTTTATATCGATATAGTTTTGAAGACGTGAGGCACATTGTATTCAAATTTGAGCTTGATATGTTTTCCCCTTTTGAAATTATATCGACTGAAAAGCAACATAACACGGGAAATTGAAGCAATGAGTACATTTGATCATATGCAACGCCAAGTTGACCACTAGATGCCATGGCAAATAATTTCAATTTCTTCTACAATGTCGACATAATTGTGAAGAGGTAAAGTTTGAAAGGTTTTCCCCTTTCAAAATTATAGCTTATTTTGGGGATAAAGACCCTGAATTAGCATTCACTTATTCTTCAAGTAACTCTAATTATACAAATGATGAAAAAATACAAGATCATAGCAACAGGTGGAAAGTACTTCTAACGTCAAACACTTGATAAGGAAAGAAAAAAAATAACATGAACCCTGCTTAGAAAACGTATGAATCATACACCTTATTGATTTTCACATCTTCAGAAAACAGCTTTTTCTCTTCTTTTATTTTGTTTTATGTTGTGACAGGAGAAGACTGGGAGAAGAAAAAAGGAAAAGATAGAATAACGCATTTCAGGATTCGCCATTCTTCCAGAGTTATTTAAGACTTTACATCACTGACCTGCACTTAAGGAATAAAACATACGCGACATTAGCGAAAAAAAGCTGGGATCCGTCGAATTCTAAATCAAAGCGGTGCTATAACAAGATGAAGGATTTATGATCGTCTGCGGGGATGACGACAGGGGGTGGGGAAACTGCGAATCGTTCTGAAACGGGTGCGAACAAAGCTAGCGACAGGGAAAAAAATATATACAATATAAATAGAAAAAAAAATTCTAGGGAGTCTCTTTTGTTATACTGCTGGGTCAGGGTGCAGGGTGCTGCCTTTTTTATTATTTTCTAAAACAGCTAAAAGATTTATCACACAATGGTCAAATAAGAGGGTAGCGAATTGTTTCTAAGTGCGTTTATGCATGGCAGGGTGTCTGGGGCTTTTCAAAGGTGGGGAATGCGAAGAACGTGTTCGGAATTATTAAGTAGAGCGGGAATGGAATGTTTTAGAGATCTATTTTCGAAAGTAGACGGTAATTTTGCCACCCAAGTTTTATTTTTTTTTTAGTGGAAATAATTTGCCAGATTTCTTTTCTTCTTCATAGAAAGAGAGAATTTTCATTTGCTCCTCATTAGAACATTCAAGGACAATTTTACTTACAAAATCATATTTACCAAAAGCATATTTACAAACAATTTTACCTTTAAAGTGGAGACGTAGTTTATCATAAAAGTAGGGAGATATCAAGTCTTTATTCTAGGAAATAATTTTCCAGAATATTTTCTCACTTACAGAAAGAGAGAATTTTCATTTGCTAATCACTGGACCACAGGAAGACGTGTTTTAGAAAAGCTTACTTAAAATCAATTTTACATTTAAAGTGGAGACGTAATTTACCATAAAAGTAGGGAGATAGCAAGTCTTTATTCTAGGAAATAATTTGCCAGAATATTTTTCTTCACTTACGGAAAGAGAGAATTTTCATTTGCTAATCACTGGACCGTAGGAAGACGTGTTTTAGAAAAGCATATTTACAAACAATTTTTCCATAACAGTGTGGATACAGAATTTTTTCCAAGAAATATTTTGCGATTTTTTTTTCTACTTCAAGTTATTGTAAGAGTGAATTTTCATTTGTTTATCATTAATTAGACCACTAAAAGACATTTTTTACAACAGAATACTTGCAAACAATTTTACTATAAAAACCAGGACGTAGTTGACTCTAAATGGGGGCGTAACAAGTATTTTATCCCAGGAAATAATTTTTCAACTTCACCTTATTGTAGGAATGAATTTTTGTTTGCTAATCATTAATTAGACCACTGGAGAACCTTTTTACAACCGCATACTTGCAAACAGTTTTACTATAAATGTGGGGAGACAGTAAAACATTTTTTCTGGAAATAATATCCCAGATTTTTTTCCTCATCACATAATTGTAAGAGAGAATTTTCAGAATAATAATCATTAATTAGTCAATTGGAGGACAATTTTACCACTGCATAAAAGCAAACAATTTGACGACAAAGTATGTTAAAATAAAAAAAAAGGAGGGATAGTGTGAATTCTGTAACTTAAGTTAATATTTTAATAATGTGATCTAATCACTTAAAATTTTGAGTAGGTGAGATAATAGTTTGATTCGGTTAAATTCGTACGTAAAAGGTATTAAAAATATGTGACCAAAGAGTTATCCGAAAAAATCGATAACGTTATACTCATAAGGATAATAGTGCAATGAATATTTAACTTTAAATACCATCTACTAGAATTATAAATTATTAGTTATATTTATTGACGTCACTTATAACTGTTATTGACAAATTCCTTCACTATTTCGCATTGTCTTACAATGGCTTTTTTATCACGGTTTTGGATTTAAATGTGCTTTTATAATGACTCTACGATTATATGAGATTGTAATTTTTATTCACAAAACCGTATAAAATCTATAAAACAATGAAATTTTTTTAGCTATTTCTCTTACTTGAGGATCTGTTACGCCCAAATTTAAACTAAATTTAGCTATAGAAAAGCCATAAAATGCGCAAAAATCAATTTATCAACACTGTAGAAAGTTTGATTAAATACCAAATAGATTTGAAATGGATCGAGAAGTCATACTTCAAGGGAAGTATATATAAAAAAAACTTTTAGGTAAGTAGATTAAAATAAATGCAGAAAATAATTAAGTAAATAAACAAATAAATAAAAATAATTAATTGATATATTACTTAAATAAATAAATAAAATAGAATTCAAAAATATAAAAAATTAAACAAATAGTAAAAAAAATTAAATTTAAAAAAAATTTCGAGAAAATTAAATGATTATATAATGAGAACTTAAAGCAAGCTAGGAGATCTCCTATTAAATTGTAGGGTAAGAGTTTAATTGCAGATGCAAAATTGCTGTACAATTTTTGTCAATTGTTGTACAATTTGTTGTACAATTGTTGTACAATGTCAATTGTTGTACAATTTTTGTTTATTAACAGAACAGCATAATCTATTAATCTTGCTTAATACGAAAAATTTAATATTTTTTTAAATATTAAGTAAGCAAGAAGTGTAATTTCGAAATTAATTGACATTAACCGAAATTAATTAATTTCTATATTTTTAACTTTTTATCATAGATATATCTAGTTATAATTTCTTAGTTATTGATTGATAAATTTAGGTCTAGAAAATTCATTTCTGCATTATTTAAATGTTTTACTAGACGTAGGATATTGGGGTAGAAAATTGAAAGTTTTTTTTTTCCTGTATATAATTAAGATGATATGATCTATACATTAGTATACACTGGCATCTACTTGCACATAATTACATTCAAATTAGTATAAGTATCAGCATGGCAGAATATTTGATGATTTATTTCCTTCGGGTACTTTTTGAAACTATTTATATTTTAAATGATCCCGGAAAATATAATTGTGGTTGGTAATAAATTTTAATAAAATTTCAGACTTTAATAAATTATTATAGTCTGGGATTTTTAGTTTAAAGTTCAACCAAGGATTATATGTTTTGTTTAGAAATGACACCTGTTATGTTAAAAGTGGTATGTATTATTCTCCTGAATATTATCGAGATTCTGTATTTTACTTAGTAAATCATAACTATTGTAATTTCATAATTTCACATTACATGAATAGTTCTTAGATACAATGCAGTGTAAGGTAGATTACACTTTTTGTATATATACAGAGGCTGTTCACACATTTTTTAGACGATGTATATTGTATTCACAAAACTAAATTACATAAAATTCTGGAGTTTTAAATGTTCTATTTGACATCCCTTATTCTGAACTATCTTTCGACACCACAATTTCCAGGATAATAATGCCTTTTGAAGTGTCAGAAGAGGTATTCTATCCCATTCCTCCTGAACAGCTTTCCAGAGTCCTGTAAGGGTTTTGGGACGACGTTTGGATAATGCAGATTTTAAAAGTCCGAAAGCACAAAAATTCATAGGTGATACATCGGGAGATTTAGTAGGGATATCAGTGAAGTGTATGGCCTTGATACCAATTTTTTGCTTAATTTCTTTTCGGAAATTTGCAGTGGATTTTGATGTGTGACTGCTAGCTTTGTCCTCATGGAGTCTCACAGACTGATGGCACTGTGGGTAAAGCGATGGTATTTCTTTCAGAAAAATTGGCGATAAAATATGTTCCTGATAGTATTTGGAGTTAATCTTGACATTTTTTTCCACTCTCTTTATTTCTAACTTGCCATTTTATGAAAAACCAGCAACAGTCATGAATCCCTTAGAAAAACTTTCTTTCGATTCTTTGAACCATGTACTTAAATTTTTTTCTCCCCTTTTATGATAATAAATGGCTCTTTTTTTGTTGCAATCATTTAAATACACCCATGATTCATGTATTGTGACAATTGTTTTCCATTTTTCTTTGGATAAGTGTTTCTCATATAGAATTCTGCACCGTGTCCTGCGTTCAGCGATATGATTTGGAAGAAGACGATGCACATTGCGTTTTTTCGCTTTCTTAAGATTTAAATCAACGTTTATCATTTTGTTTACAGTGGACACCGAGCATTTTAATGATTTTGCAACTGTCCTTTGACTAGGGGGATTTTCTTTTAACATTAAACGACCTACCTTTGCAATAGTCGAACATGTCCGTTTTTTCCTTGGATACTTGTTTGGAATTTTTGTCCTACTTGAGGCTCCAATTTGACGTTTTTTTTTCCTTTCTTGTTGACGATATTACCTATCGACGCTTTAGATATCACAAAACCATGACTCTCACATCGTTTTTGGATAACGTAGTATGCATATTTCTCTTCGGAAAGAGCATAAATGTAGCCTTCGAACCACTACTTTGTTAAAACGCCATTTTGAATAAAAACAAAAATTTCAAGCTGGAGACGATAATTTTGACTTTTAAAAACATAGTGCAATTGCAATTATTTCTTTTGCAGCAAACGATTTTTTATTACCGCTTACCAAAATCGTCTAAAAAATGTCCGAACAGACTCTGTATATATATAAAATTCTTACAGCTTTCAATGTAAAAATACCGTTTGTTGCATTCTTTTACAAATCTTTGTTCTCGAGATCTTTCAATTTGAAATCAGGTACTTCTTCGCTGGACACCCTGTACATATATATATATATATATATATATATATATATATATATATATATAAATCTATATTTTTTTTTCTATATATATATATATATATATATATATATATATATATATATATATATATATATATATATATATATATATATATATATATATATATATATATATATATATATATATACATATACATATATATATATATATATATACATATATACATATACATATATATATATATATATATATATACATATATATATATACATATATACATATATATATATACATATATATATATATATATATATATATATAAATATATATATATATATATATATATATATATATATATATATATATATATATATATATATATATATATATATATATACAGTACCGTAACTAGCCATTCCTGTGATCAGGGCAAAAATTTGCATTTGGGCCCCTTAATTAATTAGGTTTGGGAAAATAATAAAACAAATACAGCATTTTGGGCCCTTGGAGGGTGCCCCTGTTGCCCCTGCCTAGTTACAGCACTATATATATATATATATATATATATATATATATATAACATACACAGAAAGATAGAGATAGACCAGATCTTAATTTACTGTTAAATTTTTTTTGTTAGAAAATTCCAGATTTTAAGCTTTTAATGATGTGCATAGTATATGTAGAAATTTTAATATATTAATATGTATCAAATAACATGAATATGCTTTACATATCCCAGCAAGATCTACTGAAAAAATGTGTATATTTCCTACAGGGGAATCGCAATATATTCAGACACGTCATGTTCTTTATCCTTTTCTGCATATTTATGTATTCTTAAATCAACCTCCCTCTCTCTCTCTCACATGTGGACAGAGAATTAAATAACTTCAACGTTACCCTTCCCGTCCATGATCATACAAATCCAAAACAAGTACCATTGGCTATAAAAATTTCTATGCCAAGCCCCCAGCCGGCAAAGAACAACGATAACTTTTTATTATCCTTCCAAAAAGCAAACAGCAGTAAATCTGTAGCTCAACTCAGATGCCGATAAAGGATTCTTTTGTCTAATGCATCTTTCATCATTTTTAGAGGAGATTTTTCTTTTCTTTTTTTTTCACTTCCTTCTCAAACTAGATTTACTTTTTTTTCCAGTCTCCTACATGTTAGTGTAGGGAAATAGAGAACAAACATCAGTGTATTTATTTTACTATACTTGTATGTTCTTTGAGGCAATAAAACTGATGAATCACCGGAGCATAACTGTGTGTGTGTGTGTATGTGCCTGAATTTATTACTGGACTATTTTTTTTTTCTTCGTCGGTTTATTATGTGCTAAAGAAAAGTGCGATAATAAGAAGATAAATTTTTGGAACAACTTCATAAAAATCCAAAACGTATCGGATGTTACATAAAGTGGCAGTGGCTATTTTTCTATGCCTTTGTTTGGGAACAAAGATACGTTAAATTTTATAAATATGTATATTTCTCTTACACTCTAAATTTAAAATATTTACGTTTAAAATTAATATTTTTCTTTCTACCCATTAAATAACTAAGAGAAACTCTATAAGTTTGTAAAGTGTTAGGCATTTGCAAACTATTCTTTCTACCCACGTTGCACATTCCTCCCAGAAGAATTAATTGAAAAGTGTTTGCATTTTGTTATAAATTATAAAAGACATGTTTTTTTGTTAGTTATATTTTAAATTGATTTATTTTTTGCCTGAAAATCCTTTAAATAGGGTAAATATTTTCTAGTGTAAAGTTTATAAAATATTGGTTTACCTACTACATACTTAAATTCTGAGTTTCATATAAAGACGTAATGTGTCATTAGCGCATCAGTATCATGATGATTATCATGGATCAGAAGAGTAAGAAGAATGATTGCTCTGTAATATTAAGCCTGATAACGCAGACTTAATATTTTTAGAAGAAATTTGGCGATTCCAGAGAGGCGTGTTTATTTTGTTATTATTACAGTATTTTGGTATTATTACATACTTTGTTAAAATTACAGTATGGAATTCTTTGTTAGAAAACTTATTTACTTTTTCAAAATTTAATCCAAAGTGTTATACAAAATGTTTAATCCTTTAAATGGATGGTGGACATAACTAATTTTTGAAATTTTTATCTTAGCGATATGAAATTTTCCATATATATTCATTAAAGTATAACTATATCAAACACCTTATAAAATTGTATAAATATTTTTTTTTATATTTAAAAAATTTTAATTTTATTTATGCTTTTTAAAATGCTCCTTGCGATCCAATTTTTAACTCCCCCCCCCTTAATTGTACATTTGTAATGTTTATAAATACATTTTGAACAACAGAGTTATGAATTATTTTGGTCTTTCGTTGAATAGTGAATTTTTACGAAATATTTTTATGCTTGTACTACTCTGAATTTTCGTGACATTTTTGTACTTTTATACACGTAAGTTAAACTTTGATAATCTGAATGATATCGAAACCTGAAATGGATACATAACTTTATTTTAATGTATAAAAGGAGTCTTTATTATAAATTTTAAAAAATTTCGTTTAAAAATTGTGACGCAAGGAGCATTTCAAATACTTTCCAATCAGGAAATGACTCATTTTGATAAAAAGCCATTTAAAAGATACTAGTTCACCTACCTTTAATTATTACTTTTCTAAAGCCACCAAGATTTCATTTTACTTTTCATTACATATTTTAAATACATTTTATTCCAATATTTACATATTGGAATAAAATGAATCAGTATAATGAGGCATCAGTTCCATGACGCATCAGTATCATGATGCTTATCGTGAATCAGGAGAGTATAAACAATATCTGTATTTTCTGCCTAATGATAAAGCCTTAATTTTTTTTTGAGGAAAATTTAGCGATTCTAGAAAATTATATAAATTTTGTTAAAAATTATAATGAGAGTCTTTTGTTAGATACGTCCAAAATTTACTGCTAAGGTTTAGAGAAAATATCTGCTTCCTTAAAAAATTTACTCCAAAGCTCCTTTAAATAATGCAAAATTTTTTCTTAAGTTTATAACACGCTGGTTTGCCTTTTCAAAACTTAGGATTTGAGTTTCCTCTAAAGAAATGCCAAGTTTGTCAAGCGCATCAGCACCATGTTGCTTATCATAAATCACGAGAGTCTGAACAATGTTTTGTATTAAGGTTGAGTCATTAGGCTGATAATCTTTTTAACAGGAAATATTTTGAAAAGGTG
Source organism: Dolomedes plantarius (assembly GCA_907164885.2). Classification (NCBI taxonomy): domain Eukaryota; kingdom Metazoa; phylum Arthropoda; class Arachnida; order Araneae; family Dolomedidae; genus Dolomedes; species Dolomedes plantarius. The sequence continues at coordinate 125,012,134 of OU015490.1, read as the reverse complement.
TATGTATGTTATTAAAATTACAAAGGGTATATACACTGCTGGCCACTGTAAATGCAACACCCTGAAGGAAACATGCAAATAACATGAAATTTACAACATGCATTAGCGGAGGTGACATATGCAAATGATTAGAATTTCAGCGCAGACGCACATCACGCGCGCCTGTGGCGCCACTTCAAAGCGCTATTTAAGGCTTGGAGATTTCGACGATTTCAAGTTCGGCAATTGTGTTTTTCTTGTGGTTTTTTCAAAAAAACGATCAATTATGCCTCGTCGAAAACAGCGATCATCTTTTGATCAAGTATCCGAGTTCGACAGAGGAAGGATAGTGGCCTACCGAGATTGTGGATTATCTTTCAGGGAAATCGGTAGTCGTGTTGGACGAAACCAAACAACTGTAATGCGGATATGTGATCGTTGGATGCAGGAGGATACGACGGACCGGCGTGTTCGATCGCATCACCTCAACGCACCACTTCACGTGATGACAGGCAAATTGTGCGCATGGCAGTGACGGATCGCTCAGTCACATCACGAACCATAGCACAGCACATGCAGTCTGTAACGCATCATCCAGTGTCTGTGCGTACCATTCGACGCAGTTTACAGCAGAGTGGTCTGTCCGCAAGACGTCCATTGCTTTGTCTACCCTTGACGTAGAACCACAGACGTCTCCGCCGCCAATGGTGCGATGACAGAAGGATGTGGACGGCAGAATGGAATGAAATTTTCTTTACTGACGAGTCACGCTTCTGTCTGCAACACCACGATGGTCGCATTCGAGTCTGGAGACACCGTGAAGAGAGGATGCTGAACAGCTGCGTTATGCACCACCACACTGGTCCTGCACTGGGTATTATGGTATGGGGCGGTATTGGATATCACTCTCGCACACATCTAGTATGCATTGCCGGTACTTTAAACAGCCAGCGTTACATCTCCGAGGTGTTGGAGCCAGTTGTCCTTCCTTACCTTCAGGGCTTGCCCACAGCCATCTTTCAACAGGATAATGCGTGACCACACGTGGCATGCATTGTCCAACGGTTCTTCGTCAATCGCCAGATTGAATTGCTTCCCTGGCCGCCTCGCTCTCCGGATCTTTCTCCGATAGAAAACATGTGGTCCATGGTTGCTCTACGATTGACCCAGATTCCATCCCAAGCTGCCACTGCAGATCAACTTTGGCAACGTGTGGAAGCTGCTTGGTCTGCTGTACCCCAAGAACTCATCCAAAGTCTCTTTGAATCAATGCCGAGGCGTGTGGCAGCGGAGATCTCCAAGAATGGCGGCTACTCTGGCTGTTGCATATTTCTCCCTTTGTCCGCTAGAGGGTGCTGTGTGAGCACCGCATGAAATGTGTTTTTCGACTTTCCGCCAGTCTGTGGCAGGCGATTGGAAATGCAGTTTTGTAAGGATTGGGGTTGCCTAATAATTAACACCCTCAGTTTATTAAAACTTGTAAATATGTAGATAGTTGTGAAATAAACTTAAATTTAATGTTAAGGGCTCAATACTGGATCACCGAATCACCGTTGCAAAACTGGTGCATCTAGGCCGACAAGAAGAAGATATAGAAATTAAAATGTTTTGGTTCCGGATCATGCTTGGGCGCGAACCGGAATAACGGTAAGAGTTTTGTTAAAAAATAGATTTGATACTTTTGTGCAGTCTTGGGTACATGTACTATGTATGATATAGAAATGGCTGAAAACTTTCAACGATTAAAAACTAAACGAACGGCTTTAAGAACTGTAGTTTCAAAATTGTTAAAGAAAATTGAGGAAAGTATAGCATCGGGAAATAAAGATGACTTGAAGGAGTCATATGACTTGTTATTAGAAAAAAGGGTTAATTTAAAAGAACTAGATGAAAGAATTCATGAGTCAATTGATTTAGAATCTCTGGAATCTGATGTAGTTACATCCGAAGAATATCAGGAGAAATGTTCGCGAATAATTAAAAGAATGAGTTTAATATTGAATGATAATAAATCTTGTGAACCAAATACCGCACAACAAATAAATATTTCTCAAGTTACTCAGAGTTCGGTAAAGCTTCCAAAATTACTCTTAGAAAAGTATTCCGGTGATCCGACCAAATTCACGGATTTCTGGAACAATTTTGAAAACACTATACATACAAACGAAACTCTTAACAAGGTAGAAAAATTCGCATATCTGAAAACGTTACTTGTAGGTCCAGCTAGTAATGTAGTAGCTGCTTTGGAATTAAATGAGAAAAATTATGATGAGAGTGTAAAGACACTCAAGGACAGATTTGGGAAAAGGGAATTAATAGTGAGCCAATTCATGAGCAAACTGTTAAATTTAGAACCTGTAAGGAGTTCACGTAATGTTAAAGGTTTGAGAAAATTATATGATGAAATTGAAATTTCCTTTCGGAATTTGGAGGCACAGGACGTAACAAAAGGTTCATTCGGTCAGTTATTAATTCCTGTTTTGTTAAAATCAATCCCGGAGGACCTAGTGCTGGAATTCAATCGGAAGAAAAAATCTAATGAAGATATAAATGTCTCGGAGTTATTGCATTTCATAAAAACCGAAATTGAATGTCGCGAAGCGTCTAATTTTTTGACGCAAGAGCGAAAAGGTACCGTGCCTCCATGTTCTGAAAATGCACAATTTGGCAATAAAAAATACTTTAGAAATGTACCCACGGCTGCCAGTTTTAATACTGTTGATAATCGAGCATGCATCTTCTGTAATAAATTCCACGATTCGTTTTCATGCGAAAAAAGTGTCAACGAGAAACTCTATAAATTACGCGATGAAAATCGTTGTTTCGTTTGTTTTAAAAAATTTCACTTAAGTAGGGCTTGTAAAAATAGAAGAAATTGTACGAAATGCGGATTCAAATCGCATCACGAATCTATATGTACTAATCTTCAAAATCGAAACAGAACGCAATGGGTTTCGAAGGAGAAAAAAGAGTCACCTGAAATTAAACAAAGCGAAAATATATCGTCTGATAACGCGCGAGAAAAAATCCCAGATGAGCAAACTCTTTCAGTGTCAAATAATGTTTCAAGTAATACTTTATTACAAACCTGTTCGGTTTTGGCCTATTCTAATTGCAAATCGGAAGTAACCAATTTAATTTTAGATAGCGGTTCATCTCGCAGTTTTATACATATTAGCCTAGTTAAAAAACTAGGATTAAAAATTATAGGAGAAGAAAAACTCTCACTTTTTTGTTTTGGTATGAAAAATGCTTCCCCTAAGACTTTCCCAGTTGTGGAATTTTTTGTTTCCGATAAACAGAAAAGGAAGAAAATGAAAGTAACGTGTTTAGTGAGTGACGTAATCACAGCGGCGCCACTTAGCATTGCTTCGGGAAAAACATTTGAAATGATGAATAGTCTGGGATTGAGAATTGCTGACATGTGCGATACTTCGGTCAACGTAGGGGTACTTATAGGCGTGGATTACTTTTGGCAAATAGTGGGGGAAAAAATAAATCTCACTAAGGGAATTTATGCGGTGTCAACTATGTTTGGATATATACCAGTCGGGTTACAATTCAATGAAAACGGCGTAATTTCGCAGAATTGCGTACTTGTAAACACGACATCCTGTTTACGAGATTCTTTGAGAACACTTTGGAGTTTAGATTTGATGGGAATAAATGATGACGCGTCAATGTCTAATGAGGAAAAGGAACTGATTCAGCATTTTGAAAGGGGAATAAAGTTTAAAGAAAACAGATACTCGGTAAGTTTATTATGGAAATCGGATACAAATGAGTTAGAGAATAATTTCTCAGTGGCATTAAGGCGTTTTGAGAATCTTAAAAATAGATTAATTAGAAATCCAGAGATTTATCAACAATATAAAAACGTGATAGAAGAACAGTTAAAAGAGAATATAATTGAAGAATGTTCTCAAGAAATAACGGAATCGTCTTACTTTATGCCACACAGGGAGGTCATTAAACTCACCGAAACTACGCGGTGCAGAATTGTATATGATGCGAGCTCTTCTAGAGCTAAGGGCGTAAAATCATTAAACGAATTTCTTGATATTGGACCCAGTTTAAACCCACTTGTCCTAGACTTAATTTTAAAATTTCGAAAATTTGAAATTGCCTTTAACGGAGATATTGCTAAGGCCTTTTTAATGATAGAGATTTCGGAAAGGGACAGGGAGTTTTTGAAATTTCTTTGGTTCGGAGACAAGGAGCGAGATTATAAAATTTTGAGGTTTGCACGTCTCCCATTCGGTCTTTGTTGTAGTCCTGCGATTTTAGCAATGGTAATAAAGTTTCATATTAAAAAATATAAAGGCACGAATCCCGAAACCTACACGATGTTAGACTCTTCAATGTATGTAGATGATTTGTATTATGGTTGTGACACAATTGAAGATGCATGTAGGTTATCTTCAGACGCGGTTAACATTTTTAAAGATGCTGGGATGAATCTTAGGAAATTAAAATCTAATTCCGAAGAATTAACTTCATTTTGGATGGAAAGGGGTTATAATGTAGGAGAGTTAAAGGAATCAAAAATGCTGGGTATGATCTGGACCCCAGAAACTGACAAAATAAAAATTAACTGTGATAATTTTGACAAAGTATTAGAAGATACTCAGGCCACAAAAAGAATAATCCTTCATACTGTGGCTAGTGTTTACGATCCCATTGGGATCACGCAACCATTCTTAATGAGGATTAAGATCCTTTTACAACAAATATGGACTCTAGGTCTAGATTGGGACGAAGCACTTCCGTCAGAAATAATCAGAGAGTGGTTAAAATGGAAATCCGAACTAAAAGTGCTTGAAACACTTGTTATTCCCAGGAAATATTTTGACAGTTGCAAAAGAAACGATGTGAGTCTCCATTTGTTTGCGGACGCTAGTCCTGCAGCCTACGGTTCGGTTGCCTACTTTCGGTATTCGAACTCAAATGGTTCCATCTGTACGAGCTTCATCACAGCTAAAGGTCGTGTCGCACCTCTGAAGCCGCTGACTCTTCCGCGTTTAGAGTTGATGGCCGCATTAGTAGCTGCCAAGTTAGCAAAATATTTAACCGGACTGTTTCCTGAACTTTGTCACCGAATATTCCTTTGGAGTGACAGCCAGATCACTCTCCATTGGGTGAAAGGATACGCCAGAGATTGGAAGCCCTTTGTCTGTAACAGGGTTTCCGAAATTCAGTCTCTCACCGAACCACGAAGATGGTTCCATTGCAGTGGTAAAGAAAACCCCGCGGATTCATTATCCCGTGGAGAAAATGCCTTTAATCTTGTGAAAAATTCCCTTTGGTTGCATGGACCAAGTTGGCTCTTACAGCCTGAATGTGATTGGCCGATGAATCAGCAGAGAGAAATTGTTGAAGAAAGCATCGCGAGTGAGAAACGGTCACGAGCGGTCAATACCTGTCAGATTTCTGTCCAGAATACAACACCATTGTTAGACGTGACGAGATTTAGCAAACTAATAAAAGTTTATCGAATTACAGCTTATGTATTGAGGTTTGTCAACAATGTCCGAAAAAGGTCTTCGAAATTAAATGGACCTATTGGTGTATCGGAACTTCAGGAATCCATGTACTTTTGGATAAAAACTACTCAATTAAATCATTTTGGTGCGGAAGTTATGCAACTTCGCTCTAAAGGTACTATCGACAAGGGTTCACGCATATTTAATCTGAATCCTGAACTTGATGACAATAACTTGCTTTGTTTGAAAGGACGCTTACAGTTCTCAAATGATGACGAGAGAGCCAAGCATCCTTGGCTTCTTCCAACTAATGATAAATTTGTTGAACTACTCATACTTGATGCTCACAGTAAAATGTGTCATTCAGGTGTAGATGCTACTTTAACGCACTTGCGAGAACAGTTCTGGATTATCAAAGGTCGACAGTTTGTAAAAAAGGTGTTGGATAACTGTTTAATTTGCAGACGTTTCAAAGCGAAACCAGGAACTCAGGTAGTAGCTCCACTACCCCCTGACAGAATTCAAGAACATCCCCCATTTGATGTATGTGGTGTGGACTTTGCCGGACCCTTTTTTGTGAATGATTCTAATTCAAAATGTTATTTACTTATATTTACATGTGCAGTGACAAGGGCAATTCACTTAGAATTAGTTCTTAATATGAATACTGATTCATTTTTGTTGGGACTCCGTCGATTCATTTCTCGTCGGGGTTTATGTTCTGTATTATATTCAGATAATGCAAAGGCTTTTAAAAAGGCAAATTGTGAATTAAAGAAATGGTGGAATCAAATTAATAATCCTGAAGTTAAAAATATGTTTGCTTCCACAGGTATTGTTTGGAAATTTATTGTTGAAAAAAGTCCATGGTGGGGAGGTTTCTGGGAGAGACAGATACGTACTGTTAAAACATGCTTAAAGAAAATTATTGGAAGGTCATCTCTTTCCTTTAAGGAATTAGAAACTGTATTCCTAGAAATTGAAGCCATGGTTAATTCTAGGCCTATCACGTATCTGTACAACGAACCCTCAGAACCCTCTCCCCTTACCCCCTCTCATTTTCTAGTTGGAAAAAGGTTAATGTCTTTACCTGTAACAAAACATAAAAATGAAGACTTAATTGTTAATAGGAATTCTTTGGTAAAGAAATTTAAATATCAACAAACCCTTTTGAATCATTTCTGGAATAGATGGAGAAAGGAGTATTTACTTAATCTCAGATCAGCGTATATCTCTCAACAACCAGGTAAAGTTTCTTCATTTAAAGTGAATGATATTGTTTTAATCAATGATGAGCGTTACCCTAGGAATATGTGGCTGATGGGAAAGATTTTAGAACTGTATCCGGGACGAGACGGAAATGTCCGTTCTCTTCTTATCAAAACGCCTAAAGGTAACATAAAACGCTCAGTACAACTTGTTTATAATTTAGAAATTAACCTTTAATCTTGTAAGTCTAATTGAAGTGTATAATGTTGATTTCCTATCTGTATTATTGATTATTGTAACAGTGTGTGAATATACATTTGCAAAATTGATTATTAATTATTTTTTCATTTAAAATACTTGAAGTTCTAATGTGTGTAATACTTAGTGCATACCATTCTTTAATTTCTTATATTCTTATTAGTGTGCGTTTGTTTATCAAATTATGCTTAATTTTGATGTTTGTATTGATATATTCTTTGTGGTTTCATTCTTGTAATTGTAAATGATTATTGGTTGTAAAATGTGTTTGGAATCTAAGGTAAGTGAACTCATGAGAGTTCAGGTGGGGAGTGTTGCATATTTCTCCCTTTGTCCGCTAGAGGGTGCTGTGTGAGCACCGCATGAAATGTGTTTTTCGACTTTCCGCCAGTCTGTGGCAGGCGATTGGAAATGCAGTTTTGTAAGGATTGGGGTTGCCTAATAATTAACACCCTCAGTTTATTAAAACTTGTAAATATGTAGATAGTTGTGAAATAAACTTAAATTTAATGTTAAGGGCTCAATACTGGATCACCGAATCACCGTTGCAAAACTGGCTACTGATTTTGGCAGGAACCACACTTCACAGAAGTCTATAAATTGAATCATTTGATACTTGGTCAACATGTTATCTACAAAATAAATTTTGTTGTGATATCTCTTGTCTTTTCTGGTGTTGCAATTTGGGTGGCCAGCAGTGTATATACACTCATGGACAAAAAAATCAGCACAGCAAGAAGGAATCATCAAAATGAAACGAAATTTTACATACGTAATGACTACTTTGATATAAGTAAATGATAAAAAAATCAAAGAAAAAGGATAATTTATTTAAGAGAAAAAGGCAAAAGAACGGAGGAGTTTATACTCCGTTGGACCCCCCCTCTAGTTCGAATGCACGATGCTATACGATCGGGCATTGAGTCATACAAGTTCTGTATGATGTCTTGAGACATTTCGTCACATATTTGCTGTAACCTTGCCTCTAGTTCGTTCAAACTCGTGGAATGCCCAACTCGTCGTCCCAAATGATCCCAGATATGCTCGATTGGAGACAAATCTGGGGATCGGGCAGGCCAAGGAAGGATAGTAACAGTGCGGAGACAGTCTTGTGACACCCTTGCCGTATGAGGCTGAGCATTGTCTTGTTGAAAAATGGCTCCTGGGAGCCGTTGCATGAGTGGCAACACATGGGGTTGCAGGATTTCATGAACATACCGCTGGGTTGTCATGGTGCCACGGAACAATACTAGGGGTGACCGTGTATTGTAGGCAATGGCACCCCATACCATCACACCAGCTGTGGGAGCGATGTGTCGCTGTACAGCAAAGGCAGGATTGAAGCGTTCACCACGGGCTCTCCACACACGAACACGATTGTCATCACTGCCGAGATTGAATCTGGATTCGTCTCTAAACCCTTGAGGACCAGCGCGCGGAAAACGAATCGCAGTCATGGGACCGAACGCTCCGAAATGGAGCGTCGCCACCGGCCCACGCATTTTCAGCAGTTAAGCCTAATTATCCAAAAATTTCATATTAAATCAGCATTTTAATATAATGACTTCAATTTTAGAAATTATGTATATAATATACTACTTCTTAATATGTATTAATAAAATGAATATAACGTTAATAGAAATAAATGAAACATGCAAAATACTAGAATTATACTTAAACACACGGAAACAAATACTGTATACACGAAACCAAAGTTACAAATACGATATTTAAAAAAAAGAAAATTAAGCAATAATTATCTGTAGATAATGAAATTCAAATTTAAATATTCTGTTGTGTGTGGAATAGTTCAAAACAAGGATCGACACACAGTCCTACTGCATATTTTGCACTTATAATACAATGTTTTCTTTCGCTTTTCCTTTTTTTTAGCGCACACAAAGCATCGCCTTCTACCTTTATAACCTTTTTCGTAAATTTAAATTTTCGGAAAAAAGCAATTTCCAGATAAACGCAAAGGTTGAGTGCCCGATGATTTTGGTAAAATTCTTAAGTTTCTTGGTTTTGCGAACTGTTCTATTATCTGATTAACAACTCTGGATCTGAATTCCAAAGCGGGTATTTTCTTTCCTTTTACCTTCGAATATATTACATTTGCATTTAGAAGTGCAATATCTAACAAAGCAAAAAACAGCTTTTTATGTCATTTCACTGTTTTTCTAAATGCTGGATAGTGATAAATGATAGAATTGCCAGTGTCAACACCTCCCATATTTTGATTACAACACATATTATTTCACTCTTAGTTAGGTATCTCGGTCTTTTAGCCATGGATAACGGAATGAAACTGAATATAACCCCACCCCTTAAATTAATGGCCAGCAGTCTCATGATGTATATACAGGCGATGTATATACGAAATCACTTTGTAGCTAGACAAAGTGATTTCGTGTTCGAGAAAAAGAAAAAGAAAAAAAATATCCAAAACATCTACAAAAAACACCCAGAAATATTTCTCTCTCATACCCTGTAATAGTCAGTTAGATGCACTTCACCATATTCTCCTAACGAAAAACGCAAAGCAATAAATAAAAACGCCGGCGTCCCTTTAACACATACGTTCACTTTAAAGAGCCGTGATTCACAGTTTGTTTACACCAATAAATCTATCAAATCCAGAAGCACAGAACAGAAAAACAGAAACTAATGCCCGTACATGAAGGTCAAATGCCATATGACTCGACCGTTGTGAAAACCGTTACCATTTAGCGCCATCTACTAGCATTTAAAAAATTCAAACAAATCGTTCCATTTTCAAGTTACGCATACGAGACACTGGGTTCCCCGTGATGATCGGAGTTCTTCGCGTATGCGAGACGGTGGGATGATAACAGTGGAATCGTTGCGTCGCGCATACGGGACGCTGGTCGCGAACGGGAAAGACGACCTGGTTCCATTCCGCTGCAGTCCAATTTCCTCGTGCGCGGCAAAACTCCAAACGGAGGAGTCGATGGGTGGGCGTCAAGGGCAGCACACGTAATGGGTGCCGTGATACCAACTGTCCTTCAGCACACAGGCCCCTAGCTTCAGTTCACAGAGGCCCCTAGTGAAGGTGCTACCTGTGCCTGGATGGCGGCCGATGAAGTAGTTGGCTGTGGGCGTGCATTTCTTACGATGTGGCGGTCTTCTCGACGACTGGTGTGTCGAGGGCGTCCTGAGCCTGGTCTTCATGTACATGACATCTCTCGGGTCCACTGGTCCCAACACCTCCTCACAACACAATCAGAGCGGCCTAATTGACGAGCTACTCGCCTAGCTGACCACCCAGCTTCCATCATCCCGCTTCCATTCTCCCCCAGCTTCCATTCTCCCCCTCTCAAACTGCGACAACTGCTTATATTGTCTTCGAACACGGCGTAATGGCATGTCTATCTCAGCTCTTCCTTTTTAAATGATTCAAACAAGCTTTGGTTACCTGTTTTATACTCCACAGTGTACGATGTTCAACGCCCTCTACCGGCTGTACGTAATGCTCAATCACGCTGCATTTCTAATCATTTGCATATCTCCCCGACATGTACCTTCATTGCAAGTTTCGTTACGATCCCGCAATTATTTCTTGGTGCGCTAATTTTTTTGTCCATGAGTGTATATATATATATATATATATATATATATATATATATATATATATATATATATATATATATGTGTGTGTGTGTGTGTGTGTGTGTGTGTGTGTGTGTGTGTGTGTGTGTGTGCGTGCGTGTGTGCGATTATATTATTAATAACCTTTAATCGCCCTATCTGAACTTTATTTCTCATCTGGTAACCTTTCCGACTCCTTGCCGAGATGCGTCGCCTTTCCATACTAATTTTTTCCGCCAATTCTGGCAACCTCTTTTTGAACTAATTCTATTTTCGCGCGCTACGATTCAGACATGAGGCTGGCTTCGAGCAAGAAAGATGTGCTGCTTTATCTGTAAAATAAATCATGTTGATCCTGAAGGTGACTTTATTATTTTCCAGCCATGATGTATGCAGTATTTTGAGGAGATGACCATTCGGGACATCATATATATATACACTATATATATATATATATATATATATATATATATATATATATATATATATATATATATATATATATATATACACGCAGAAAGAACGATAGAGATGAACAAGACCTTAATTTACTGTTCTATCTCTTTTCATCTTGCTACTAATTCTAGTTATATTTTGCTATAAAAGTTCTTAAAATGTCAGAAGAGAAGCTTTTAAAGGATTTGTATAGTATAAGTAGAAATTTTAATATATTAATATGTATCAAATATCATGAATATGTTTAATATATCCGAGCAGGACCTTCTGCAAAAATATGGATATTTTCTACATGGGAATCGCAATATATTCAGGCACATCATGTTCTTTATATTTTTCTGCATTTTTAAATCAATCTCTCTCTCATGTGGACAGTGAGTTCTTAGTTCTTGACAAATATTAAATGTTTTTTTTTCAAGTTTATGATAGAGTTCCTCTCATTAATACAAATTAATGGTTTTAAGGAATAACACTCTGGTTTACTCCTTGATTCTTAAGTCTTCAGTTACGTCCAAAGATGACTCATTTAAGCCTATCTGTATCATGAGATTTATCATTAATCAAGAAAGTGTGGAAACTGTTTCCTGAATTGTGTCAAGTAGGTGGCGTGATCGTAATCTCTTTAAGGGGAAGTTTCCCTATTTAGACGTTGGATATTTCGTTGCTGGCGGTAGTTGATAAGAACAAAATACGTAATATTTTTTACATAGAAATTTTAGATTTCCATGAAGGGTTGACTCTAAGACGTTTTGTTCGTGCTTGGCCCTCAGAATCGAAGAATTGATTCAAGAATCAGTTACAGCAGAGTTCACGCTTCTTATCTATATATATAAAACAGTTCCGAAACCGAGTCACTGACTAACTGACTCACTGACATACAACGCACAGACCAAACCGCTGGACCTAAAGGGCTGAAATTTCGCATGGCGGGAAATGAAATAGACAAAAAAAACTTTTTCCTTTGCTAATGCTGCAGACGATTGGACATTCTCCAAAAAAATACTAAAATGCAGTAAAAGATATGTTCCTAAAACTGTACTAATTCTTTAGTATGTTCTATTAGATTCAACTTGAATTATTTCTTCTAAATTATTTTGTCTATAAAATGTCTCTTACGATTTTTTTATAAATATATTTTTTTGTCTTTTTACATCAATTGTATACATTGATCGTCGTATTTATTATACATACATACATACATACATATATATATATATATATATATATATATATATATATTGGCATTAATTGCATACATTGACTGTTGTATTTAATTTGAATGTACTCCATAGCGAAGTGCGGGTTTTCAGCTAGTAGAATAATAAAGGTGGATTAAACGCAGATATTCTGAAATGGAAACCTAAATGTTCAAGTGAATACGTTCAATTTCCCCATCACAAACTGATTTCCATACCATGCGTGATACAGATTTCATATTGCATGTTTCGTGATAAAAAATATGCTGACATTATTATGAATACATGAAAATTGACAGTGCCTCCACATTTTAATCCATAAGACGTTGTAAGGTATACACAAGATTCGATTCTCAAGAATCGAACTTTTGAGTGAATGAATTAAAGAAGCTGCTTTAGATATGCTAATTTCGGCATACGCGCTTAGTATAAATACCATGCAGCGTCATTAAAAAAAAAGGTGGTTAGGGTTGAAGAAGGTTGTTAAAATTGATAGATAAGCGATAGGGAGTTACGAGGTATGCAGCTCCAGTACTATCCTAAGCTAGTGCTTAGGGGGCCCAAAGTTTACGTGGCAGAATTGCTGGTTTGACTTACTGTTTGTGAGTATTGAAAATATATTGTTCTTGAAAGCTGTATTTATATATTCCGTACAAGTAGTACGTATGCTTAATTCTGTAAAAGCCAATTATATATGTGCAACGAATTCAATAAACATTGTTTCATGTATAAACTGTGTTTGTTTCAAATTCAAATAGAGTGCCACTTCAAATTATATACACCCAAGTCTGGGTAGAAGTGAGCTCAGAAACTCTATAACGTATGAGAGCAAATGAACATTCCTCCGAATGTTTCAAATCTTGAATGGAACACTGTTAAAGGATGCAAACACGCACATAATGGACGCACCTTAAAAATGCATCACTTTGGTTCACCAACGCCAAACTTGAATCTAGCGCTATACAAAAAGATGTACCATAACGTGTATTATATAAGCGTATCAGTATCACAAAGTGTATCATAAATCATGAAAGTTTGAAGAGAGCTCTGTATATTATCAACCTTATAGTGCAGCTTTAAACCCTTTAATGGGAAATTGTCATGACTCTGAAGTTGGGATTTTTAGTTTTGACGAAAACTGATAAAAATCAGCCCCGGAATAATTTTATCCACTGAATTTTATGTTCCCAATAAGGGTTGACTCTAAAGCACTTTTCCTGTGTTTGTATTCAAGGTATCATATGAGAATTAGGTACAATAGAATTGGACGTTCCCGTAGCATTATATCCACGGATTATTTGCAGATGCTCCGGGATGTATATCTAAACGTTTGGAGGTAAATGGACGAATATTCTAAGAAACAAATAATTTTATAACCATTCTGTATCACATTACTTAATATTTCGGTGGGAACATGATTATTTTACCGCTTGGTGTACGCAATAATCCAGGGTCTTTAACCCTTCATCGGGCGCGCCCGTGTACAGATTGCAGCATTTTCGTAATTTTGAATGGTTTGTTTTTACATGTAAGGTTTGAATGTTCTAAGCAGTTTCTATTTATAGCTACACCCTTTCTAACACAGGTCTGATTTTCTGATCCTTTTATTCCTGTCCATTCATTGGTAGTCGGGATTTAACCGTGCTAAACCAAAGATTATACTAGATTATAATTCGACATAAGCAGGAGTTGGTGTACTCGGTCAAATGTGCAGCTATTACATGGTATCCCGCATATCACGAAGATGGACAATATCATTATTTTTTTAGGTTTTTGGACATAATAGGAATCGATTCGCGAGTTGTCCTTAGATCCAAGAAACCGGAAATGTTTGAAATGAAGCTATTGTATCTGCATTTGGCTTTTAATTATAAATATATGTCAATGTTATCACCATTTTATATATTGCCATAAAAAAACAGAATTATTATTTTCATTTTTAAGAAAAAATGTTATTACAAAAGGAATAATCAAGGTTGAAATAGACGTTGAACTTTGTGCCCCACGCGCCTGCTTATGGTAAAAAAATTGGCAGTGTTGAAATAAGGCGATTGTATCTGCATTCTTTGTCCTTTAATTATAACTATAATTCAATATTATCAACATTTTATATCTTGTTATAAAACGCAGAATTATTATTTTCAATTTGAAAAAAAAAAGTTTGTTACAAAAGGAATAATCAAGGTTGAAAGAGACGTCGCACTTTGTGGCACGCGCGCCTGCTGGTGTTCCAAAAATTGACGATCCTGCTGAAGGGTTAAACCTCGTGGCCATTACATATCCAAAGGATAGTACCGCTGTTTAGCTCTACATTACGTACAGAAGATGAGAGAAACTTTGATTTTTTTAATACATTTGAACACACCTGAAGAAAAAAGAAAAGTAAGTCTAAAACTGAATCATAAATGTACCAGATGGGGTTTAAACAGTGGCGTAGCGAGGGGGGGGGGAAGGGGGTCTATCATGCCCCAGGCGCCACTTGCAGAGGGGTGCCAATATAAGGTCTATATATTACATTACTATATGTTTTTCGGGGGGGGGGGTGCCAATATAAGGTCTATATACTATATTACTATATGCTTTTCGGGGGGGGGGGTGCCAATATAAGGTCTATATAATATATTACTATATGCTTTTCGCGGGGGTGCCAATATAAGGTCTATATAATATATCACTATAAGTTTTTCGGGGGGGGCGCCAATATAAGGTCTATATATTATATTACTATATGTTTTTCGGGGGGAGCGCCAATATAAGGTCTATATATTATATTAATATATGTTTTCGGGGGGAGCGCCAATATAAGGTCTATATATTATATTAATATATGTTTTCGGGGGGGGGCGTCAATATAAGATCTATATATTATATTATTATATGTTTTTCGGGGGGGACGCCAATATAAGGCCTATATATTATATTAATATATGTTTTGCGGGGGTGGGCGCCACAAAGGTATCGTGCCCCGGGCGCCAGTTATGCTCGCTACGCCACTGGGCTTAAATCAAACTGCAAAAGTGAAAATTTGTGATTTTGTCCAAAAAGCGATGTTGTAAAGACGTATAGATACATCAAGATTAGTACATTTAGACAGAAATGGTATTAGAAACTTTCTGGATTGGTCTTCAGTACAATAGCCGTATTGAAAAATTGGGATTATGGCTTTGGAGGGGTGCACGAATTCTAAATAATAAAATATTTCAACGCTTAATATTATTCTTTCCGGCTATTGATATCCGATTTTACTACACGGTTATAGATTTCTACTTTGGATCTCGACTATTTCCATGATACTAGCCTGAATGCGAATAGATTCTCGACGCATTTAAACTATTATCGGAAAGATATAATCCAAATAGAGAAGCATTTAGGAAAGGGCGCTGTTCTAGAACTGGTTACATAACCCACTCGTCTCCAAAACAGCCACGGGAAGAAATGTAGCAGAAACGGAAAACGCACTTTAAACGATTTTTAAAAAGCGCCATCAGCAATCGATGCGAAGTGAATGCACCAGTGCCCCGAGATGGATGGATGTTATTTAGTAGCGGATACATCAATCAGGGCTGTTTGGTTACGCGGACAGGAAATCGAAAATCAATAAGATTATATCAGTTCTGTTTGTCTGGAGTTCATGTTTTAGAATGAGCTACTGAGGATTTCTAATAGTCCCGAATTTGATGATTTTATAAGATATTAAAAAATGCTAAAAGTAATTTCAGGCACTCAAAATAACAAAACGCACATAATTCAAAAGCCATCATTGCATATATAGTAATATATCATTGCTTTTCGCACAGCTGGGAAGTAAAATCCAAAATGATTTCGTAACAGCATATTGTAAGCATAATTTTTTTCAAGAATATACACCAATGACCTTCGAAGCCGTTTTTTTTTTAAGGCTGTTGTGTATTAATCCTATTGGATACGATCACCTCAATCTTGAACTATGGAGAGAACTGACAAAAATCCTTTTCAAAATGGATAACATGAAAAATTTGCCTTTCCTCGATAACAACAGACAAACCCACTGCAGAAATGTATCGCATAAACAAGTTTTATCTCAAAATGAAATCATCATAGAGATATGCGATTCATTTATTAGACATCGAACCTCTTTGGCCAGTTTTGAGGATTCTGTGTACTAACCCTATTGGATTCGCTAACCTCGATGTTAACCTATGGAGAAAATGTGTCTACTATTGCTCAGCTACATAATGATCAGCTACATAAATGCTGATCATCCAATAAAAAGGGTATTTTCAGATAGTCTGAACTTTTCTGCACCTTGCAACAGAATTCATTTTAGAAATTTCGTCTACCAAAGGAATTGACGAGCGCTTAAAACACCTTACACCAGACATGTTTTCTCCGATCAATTTCATTTAAGAATATTATTGGTATTTTTTCAATACAAAACGAAAAATACCCCAAAGTTTAAAATTTCTTTCTCTATTACGGAGTACTATCTTTAAAAAAATATGTCCTTCCAAGTCGGCAATCCTTGGACACATTTTCTCCATGGGTTATCATTGAGGTGGATGAATCCAATAGGAGGTTAGTTCACAGCAACCTTAAACAGTAGGTACCGGTCTTATGAGCCTTCGAGTAGCAAAAAAACCAACCAACCAACCAGGGTCGTTCCAACACGCGGGTGCCAGGGGTGCGGGGCACACGGGTGGCAAGTCAGCCGCCCGGGTAAAAAAAATTCAAAACTAATTTATTAGTAAAATAATCAATATAAAAATATTATCATTATGCTAGGTAACTACTTAGAGTTAAAAATGCATTTTACAAGTATAACTGGAAATAAACAAAACCACAATGGTTTTAAAGAACGCTACTCCACGTGGCAACTGGTAGGGAAATACATTGTTCGTTTTCGTTTTAACACGTTTTAACCCATTATCCCACCAAATCGCGTCGATGCTTGCGGTTTTTGTCAGGTCGCAGGAAAATAGTCGTTATGTCCCGCTTATGGAATGTATGTTACATGATCCATTTAAAAAGGAAAAAGATACACTGCTCAAAACAATTAGGGGAGCACATGGTTTTAACGAAATCACGCAAATACTTACACCGATAAGTAACATAAAATAAATCATCCATAATTTAAACCCTAGCAGGAAACAGAAGAAGAAAACTCCATATGGAAATCAAAGTTCATGACGTCAAACACAGAAAAAGAACTTAAGGGCGGAAATCGGGATGTTGCAGAAACGTCTGTTTCGCTGCCTTAACTGAGAAATTCGATTGCTCAGTTATTATTTTTGAGAAAAGGTGACTTGAAAATGTCTCAACAACGTGATTTACCGGAATCCATGGCATGGTGTATTATAGGCAGACTTGAATCCGGGCAAACACAACGTAGTGTCGCGGACGCTGTTGGAGTCGCCAGAAGTGACATTGCAAGGCTGTGGAATCGATTCCAAGAGACAGGGAATGTCAGACGTCGACCAGGGCAAGGTCGGCCACGTGCCACTACAGCTACTGATGACCGGTATACACTGTTAACAGATCGTCGAAACAGAACAGACAATGCTACTCAGCTGCAAAGACAGTTGCTCTTGCAACAGGACGAAGGGTGTCCAGCCAAACAGTACGTAATAGGCTGCATCAGGGATGTCTCTATGCACGCAGGCCAATAGTCTGCATTCCGTTGACCTCACGCCACTGTGCGGCCCGAAGAAGATGGTGTAACGTCGGTGACCCCCTGTCTTCTCTGTAACGTCGGCTACCCCCCTGTCTTATTTATGATCTGTGGAAAACAGAACATTCGGCGGTGAGCCGTAATGACGTCATGGACAGATAAGGCCGACACGTCGTGGGTGCGAAGCCGAACTGGAAAGAGCACAGAGAGCGGGGGACCTAAGAGGTCATCGCTCTCGGAGAGAGAATTTTGGATACTCCAGACGGAGTTCCCAAAGGGTTCCCGCGTGAATGCGGAAAGTTACGTTGGCGTGTAATGCCTTTGGCGCACTGGAAGTGCTCTGTGTATATTTTCGTTTATTATGATGTGTAGTTCTATGTTAAATGTCTTCCGTTTTAATGTTAATATAGCTCGTTAATGCTTTAACCCCGTCTCTGCCCTGCTCATCTGAAACGGAAAGAAACACACAAACTCGGTTGCGCTATTGCGGGTCCTCGACAGTGAAGCGAGTTTGTTCGGGGCTGCCATAGCTGGTGGCAGTGTTGTGATATATGTCTGATTGGATAAAGACATTCGAATCTACGACAGAACCTGTACGACAGAAGAAGAAACGGTGGTAATTGGAGAATATCCTGGGAACCAGCCGAAATAAATGTTAGGTGCTACCTTCGGAAAGTGCTGACAGCCTACGACGAGAACAACGAGACCGGGTGCCTAGAAAAAGTATAGCCCTTGCAGAACAGTGTAGACGACGACAGTGGATACAGCTGGAGTGCTACAACAGGAGGTAAGTCTACTTGGAATAATTTCTAGAGAGGTCTGTTTGATAATTGTCGAGGATTGTAGTAAATGTAATATTAGGATGGTTTTAAGTCAGTCTAATAATTCAGGAGAAGCAAATTATTTTCAGGCTTGGATAATTTTGTACTGAATTATATTAGTTGATTTTATTGTCTTTCTTTGGGAGCCCACTACTTAAATCAATTAAAGATCTTAGAATTAGGCTAATTGGTTTGGTTAATATCCAAGGTCTATAATGGACATACTTGTTTAGGGGATTAAACAAGGGAAGAGGTTTGTGAGCGATTTGGAAATAAATCTCGCAGTGTTTGTTGCTTAGAAAAATACTCAGTTTTGGAAACACATTACATGAAATAATTTTAAAGGTGAAATTATTGGGTATGCATATGTTTTATATACTGAATCTATGTGATATTGTGTATTTCTTTGTTAAATGTTGTGTTAGCGGCATGACAGTAATATAAAAGTAGTATTCCATTTTCTGTTGGTATTCTAAGTATAGGAAGTACTTGTAGTTATCTGCCTGATCATGGAGTCTAGTGATCTGAATATCTTAGAATGTAATATTTGTGATATAAGTGACAGACATTTTGAAAATTTTAGTTTAATATTTGTGGTTGTTAGTCGCAATATATAGAATAGATATTTTAAATGTTTAGGATATAATGGTTGTGATTTATGTACTAAATGTTTAAAGGTTTTGTGTAAATTATATCTGAAGTATCAGTACATGTGCTAAATTTGAATATTTTAGTATTTGCATATTTTGAATATTTTAAAATTTTAGTATTTATATTTTGAATATTTGTGATTGTTTTTTGCAACATATGTGAAAAAAATTTAGTGTTTAGTATAACAATATTTGTGGTCAGTGTTCCTGGTGTAGGGCGAAATTTTATCAGTGTTGTTATATTTTAACTGGTCAAAATACGCGGAGTATTTTAGTGCTAGTGCATCCCTATGCGAATCTAATGGGACCTAGACTGTGAGTGCAGAGTGATTGCTATTGTAGTTTATGAATCGGAAATTGTGGTTTTTGTAAGTAATTGAGTTATCTTTTAATTTTGAGCAATGGAAGCTTATATGTGTAGGCAGACCAAAAATGTCCTGTTGGCTTTGGCCAAGGAATTTGAAATTGAGGCGTCAACGAACAACACAAAGATAGCTATTGCCAACCGGATTATGAATGCTCAAAATTACAAGGAAGATATAGCTAAAGCGTGTTTAGGAGCAATTCTGGAAGAGGTTAAATTAGATGAGGAATTTTGAATTAGAGAGAATGCTCATTCGAGGTACAGCCGAAACGGGCAGTGTTAATTCGAATGGATGTAATATAGAGGTAGCTAGGGGTCCGCGAACCTACCTACGAGATTTAGTCCCCAAATTCGACCTTAAGTTGGGAGACATAACCTTGTTTTTCATGATTTTTGAAAAACAGGCGGAAAAGGCAAATGTACCCGATAGCGAATGGGTTAACCAATTGATCCCTTTATTACCAGCAGATATTTCCGAAATTATCGTGAAAGAACCAGGACAGAGAGGTGACGATTACCCTCATATAAAAGAACTTTTGTTAAAGCGGTTTAGATTTAGCACGGGTGCGTTGAGGACAAAATTCCTGACTCATCAGAGAAAGCCGGGAGCGCTGTGGTCAGACCTAGCCTACTAATTAAGGGGTTACCTGGAAAATTGGTTAGAGTCGGTGGAAGTGAGTGATTTCGAGTCCCTGAAAGAGCTGATGGTCACCGAACAGATCAAAAACGGGTTCCAATGGAAATACGGGAAAAATACCTGGGCGATTGGGATGATCTCAAAGTGGTTTCAATCCAAACGGATAAATGTGATCGGTACGAGAGTATACGAAATAGCAGAAGGAAACCAGAGAAAAAGGTATGGGGAAAAAAACGTTTCAGGAAAAGAACAAGGGTCAGAACTATGTTAAGTGTAAGGACGAAGTTAATATTTGATCAGAAACGGGAAGTAAAAAGGAAGAATCTGGAAGCGCAAATTGGCGTAAAGAGCAAGCGTATGAAAAGAAAAGGGCGTTAACATGCTACTTTTGCTCTAAGACGGGACACTTCAAATAAGAGTGTCCAGAATATCTTTAAAATAAATCGCAAGAGGAGGTCGTGAACCATTTGGGAATGGAAGTCGATTTAGGCAGGTGTTTCGAACCCTATTTAAAAAAAGCATTGATAAATGGAGAATCCAGGAATTACTTACGAGATACCGGGGCTGGGATAGATTTATGTGATAAGAGCTGGGTTAGAAACGAAGACTTAATCGGAGAAGTCACATGGGTTCGTCAACCACTAGATAATGAGTGCATATGTTCCATTGGCTTGGGTGACAATCGAGGGAGATTTTGGTAGTGTTGTTACCAAAGCAGCGATTGAACCATCCGGAGTAGAACAGGGCTATTATCTTTTGGGAAATAAAACGGCGGAGCTCATAGAGCAGAAAATGAACAGCATTCCGATAAATGCAGTTGTTACGCGAAGCAACCGTAATAGGCAAAACGAATCAGTTCAGGAAATTCAGCAGGAGGTAGATCAAAGCCCGGAACCGCGTGCTAAAATATCAGATGGGTTGATACTCGGAGAAGGGTCAGGCATGTTTCCTGGGAGTCATTTAAAAGATTCCATTCTATCAACCATTACGCCAAACGACTTTAGGACGACACAGAAGGCATGTCCCACTTTGGCAGCACTATGGGGGAAATCGGCTGAGGACTCAGGGGGATTCTCCGTAGTTAATGATAAACTCGTCCGCACATCCAATTCGAGGAGCGGCGAGCAGATAATTCAATTGTGTGTGCCGTTAGAATACCGGAGAGGGATTCTAGCCTTGTGTCACGAACAGGTTGCAAGTCATTTAGGGGTCATCAAGACGAAAAACAGGTACGAAGGTGTTATTACTGGCCGAACTGTTAGCAGGAAATAGAGGAATTTGTGAGATCGTGTGAGACACCTGTCAAAAGGTGGGGAAAAGTAATGACAAGAAAAAAGCTCCTTTGAAACTCGTGCCAATTATAACGGAGGTGTTTTCAAATATCAACATAGATGCGGTAGAACCATTGCCCCCGAGCGAAAGGAATCGCAAATATTTAATCACATCCATATGCGTGGCATCAAAATATCCCGATGGAATTCCTGTAGAGGACATAAGTTCGAAGTCTGTGATCCATGCATTGTTGCAGATTTTCTCGAGAACCGGGTTTCCTAGGGAAATACAATGCGATTTGAGAAGATCTTTCACGAGTGAGCTGACTTCAGAGTTTTTTCATAAATTCGGGGTCAAGGTTAGCCACAGTAGTGTTTGCCATCCGCAATCCAACAGCGTTGAATGGGTTCATTCTACGGTAAAGAAAGTCCTAAAAGCTCTATGCTTAGAAACTGGAAAGGAGTGGGAATCCATTTTACCTATGGCTTTGTTTTCATTGCGTACTGAAAACAAAGTAAGACATGAAAGCACAGGGTTTAGCTCAGCGGAATTGGTACACGGGAAAAACTTAAGAGAACCCCATACCCTAGTATATGAAAATTGGATGGGATAAGGGAGTACGGATCAGAATGTAGTGGAATATGTTCTAAACTTGATGGAGAGATTAAAAAAATGTCAGGAACTGGCTGGGAAGACTATGCTGGAGAGTAGGGATAAGCGGAAGTTGTGGTACGATCAATACGCGGTCTTGAGGAAATTTAAAATTGGGGACAAGTCCTGGTGTTAGCCACATCAAAACCCAATAAAATGGCAGTTAATTGGATTGGGCCTGGGACGGTCACAAGTGTTATCTCCGAAACGAATTATATCGTTGATATTCCGGAGAAGAGAAATAAGTCCACAATTTACCACGTGAACTTACTTAAACCATATCATCGTCGGCCTGAGTACGTAAATCTCGTAACCCTGTCACTGTAACCTGGGGTCTACGCGGACCCCAGGTACTTTTAACTAGTTACCAAAAAATATATATCGTACTTTGAGGGGTCTAGGCCAGTGACATCTCATCTTAACATGTGTGTAACACAGGGTAAAAATTTAACTGCATAAATATCAAGGGTTGTTGTTGTTTTTTAAATTTGAAACATATATGTCACATTTCTGTAACCTGGGGTCCGCACGGACCCCAGCGTTATGCCGAGTGTCTGAGAACTATTGGACACATTAAAATCGAATGAAAAATAGCTAGGATTAATGACGTGTTTTTGATAACACGTATTAATAACAAGGTCCAAAAGTTTTTATTTCACAACAATTTTATTCCCAGAATCCGACAGATCTCGCTAGGCGATGCGACAGGTGTGTTTGCATATTTCTCGTTGCGCGCCTCCCAGCTGAGAGCTGTTATTCGAAGCTGCAACATGTGGCGACAAACAATTTCGATAGAAGATGCTTTACGCATGATACAAGAAAGTGATAGTGAAACGATCTAGATATAGATACCTTAGTGAATCATATGAATATGAAGAGAGTGACGCTAATATTCAATATCCGAACATTGAAACCGATAGTGAATCGGAAAGTGACAGGTATACTGGCCAACAATCTCTATCTCGTAAAAGATGCCTGGTACGAGGCATCTCGTAAAAGAGGCCGGTACGAGGTAGGTAAACTAGCTGCCTGTCGGGATGTCTGGCAAATGCTTCTCGAAAATATCTGACAGTCGATGAGGAATTAGTGACAACTCGTGGTCGGTGTAGATTTCGACAGTACATACCGAGCAAGCCCAGAAAGTATGGAATCAAAATATTTTGGTGTTGTGATTCCGCCACTTCGTTTCCTTTGAAAGGAAAAGTGTATGTTGGACGACAACCTGGTACTGCAGTTGGAGCAAACAATGGTTGTGATCTAGTCGGGCGATTAGTTGAACCTTGGAAGAACAAATGACGCAACTTTACCATGGACAATTACTTAACCAGCGCTCAGTTAGCAGAGGACCTACTAGCTCTGAAAACCACAGTGGTTGGAACAATTCGAAAAAATCGAAAAGAAGTCCCAAAATAGTTGCTAATCGTCAGCGTGAAGAGAAAATCTTCTATCTTTTGTTTTGATAAACAACTGACTTTAGTTAGCTACACTCCAAAGAAATGGGAAAGCAGTCATTTTGCTATCTTAAATGCATCATGACAAAAACGTCATTATAGAGAAAGACAATAAGTCGTATATTATTACTCATTACAACGCAACAAAATCTGGAGTTGACAACTTTGACCATTTATGCAGATTGTACTCATGCAAGCGAAAAATACGCCGTTGGCCTATTGTCTTGTGGTTCAACATGCTCGACTGCGCAGCTGTTGCTGTATACATAATTTAGATTTTGAAATATCCAGATTGGGAATCTGGGAAGTGCCATCGACGTCGATTGTTTCTGAAAGACCTTGGGAGAGAGCTGACCTCATTCAGAGAAGACTTCAGAACGTTCAGTCGCTGTAGTGTGGTGTTCGTCATTCATTGAAATCTTTGGGGATTGAAATTCCCCAAAGATTGAAAGGTACGGTGCCAGCTATGTCCACGTTCTTTGGATAGAAAAATAAAGACCCGATGTACTAATTGCCATATACAGTGTTGCCCGTAACATCAGAAGACCATTTGCGAGGTATGATCAGCGAGCATTTAGAAATGCAGAACGAATCTTTAAATATGATTGTAAAATTATTATGCTCTTAGTTTTATAAATAAAATTGTTTAAAAAATATCTGAATAATCGCTAATTACTTATAAGATAATTAAATGAATGCAAAATTAACTTTCAAGTGATGTAAATAGTATAAAATATGTAAATTACAACATGGGGTCCGCATGGACCCCAGGTTACAACAGGTTATATTACGAAACGATACAGTGATAGGGTTAATAGATCATTACAGTGAGGAAGTAGAGGAAGACGCTGAGATTCCTTATCCGTTAGCCGACCCTACCCAGATGGGTTTTTGGGAAATCGTCAGTGGGAGTGAGTGATTTGGAAAAACGGATGTCCGCCGACCAAATTGGGCAGTTCCGGGGCGTGATAGAACGCCATAAAAACATTTTCTCGTCTGATCCAAGGTGAACTCCGTTAATTGAAATGGACATTGTTTTAATCGACGACTCACCTGTGAGGGCGAAACCTTACAGTATGTCTCCTGGACAAACAGAAATATTACGGGAAGAGATCCGAGGTTTTTGTATTTAGGTGTAATAGAGGTGGGGCAATCCGATTACACGTCGCCCATGATTTTAGTCGAGAGTCCGCGGAAAGACCCACGACCCTGTGTGGACTACCGGAGGCTTAATGCCAAAACCAGGACGGAGTTTTTCCCTCTTCCTAACATTGAGGAGGTGGTAGAAAGAGTTAGTGTGGCGTCTATGATAACGGTAATGGATTTGACAAAGGGTTACTTCCAAATTCCCTTAGCAAAACGAACGCAGAGGTATGCGGCTTTCGTGACTCCTTTTGGGACATTTATACCTAAGGTTATGATGTTTGGATTGGTAAATGCTCCATTTTACTTCTGTAAATTGATAGCAAGTGTTATGGTGGGTTTGGAACATTTTGCGGTACCGTACATAGATGACATAGCAATTTTCTCAACGGACTGGGATAGACATTTAAGAGATATAGATACGGTGTTAAAGAAGATAGGGGAAGCCAATTTAATGGTAAAACCGTCCAAATGCAAATTCGCACAAGATCTTGTCAGGTTTCTAAGGCACGAAGTAGGTTCTAGAAAAAGATCCCCTAGTGAGGTAAAGATACAGGCGATAAAAGAGTTCCCTGTACCGGAAACCAAGGCACGGAAAAGGCGCAGTTAAGAGCTTTTATGGGATTAAAAGGCTATTACTCCCGATATGTGAAAAACTATGCGGCCATAGCGGTTCCATTAACCAACGCTTTAAAGGGTAAAATCAAGAAAGAGAAGATAAATTGGACAGGCGAGTGCAACAGGGCATTTGAGGAGCTAAAATCTCTCTTGATGAAGAGCCCAATTTTATACGCACCCGACTATTCAAAAGAATTTCTGGTGCAGACGGACGCTAGTTTGTTCGGGGCGGGCGTTGTCCTGTCACAGAAATACGACGGAGAAAAGCACCTGATAGTTTTTCTAAGTAAAAAGTTTTCGAAAGCAGAACAAAACTATAGCACTGTAGAGCAAGTATTAGCCGCACTAATGTTCGGTCTGAAAAAACTAAGTCACGACCTCGACGGTCAAAAGTTCGGTATATAAACGGATCACAATCCGTTAGTTTTCCTCCAGAAAATGATGGGAACTAATTCCAGATTAACGCGATGGCCTTTATGTTTACAACCATACAATTTCGAGATAGAACATAAACAGGGTAAGTTTAGTTTAATGGAAACGCGGATGGACTGAGTACGAAAGAAGGGGTTGCGGTAGTGTGATTGTTGGTTTTCTCAAAAGGAAATTAGATAAAATTAGGTGTATGTTGTTATGCCATTAAGTCAGTTCAAACTAATGTGTCAATGCATAGTAAATTGTGTGTATTCTTTTTATATGGATCAATTTTTCACTCATTTGTTGTTCAAATGTAATGTTAATGTAATTTGTGTAAATGTGTAATTGAACGAATTTTCAGTTCTAAGAATTGTAAGTGTATTAAAAGATATGATAAACTCCCATGTGGTAAAAGGGATTTGTTTTGAAGGAATAAACCCGCACTCATAGTGAGGTGATAATCAAGTAGGTTTCCAAAACTGAGTAAACGAATGTTTTAATTTTAATTCCGGACTCTGGTAAAATTTATTTTTTTAAAGCTAGTGTGTTAATTGGCTGAATTGGGCCTATGTATGTGACCTCTCTAGGGATTATTTTCAGGTGGGCTTATTAGTCCGGCACCCTCTTTGGAAATTTCACCCCTGAAATGTCTTTTAAGGTGGAGGGAGCTGTAACGTCGGCGACCCCCTGTCTTGTCTGTAACTTCGGAGACCCCCTTGTCTTGTTTATAATTTGGGGAAAACTGAACATTCGGCGGTGAGTCGTGATGACGTCATGGACAGATAAGGCCGACACATCGTGGGTGCGAAGGCGAACTGGAGAGAGCACAAAGAACGGGGGACCTAAGAGGTCATCGCTCTCGGAGAGAGATTTTTGGATACTCCAGACGGAGTTCCCAAAGGGTGCCCGCGTGAATGCGGAAAGTTACGTTGGCGTGTAATGCCTTTGGCGCACTGAAAGTGCTCTGTGTATATTTTCGTTTATTATGATGTGTAGTTCTGTGTTAAATGTCTTCCGTTTTAATGTTAATATAGCTCGTTAATGCTTTAAACCCGTCTCTGCCCTGCTCATCTGAAACCGAAAGAAACACACAAGCTCGGTTGCGCTATTGCGGGTCCTCGACAGTGAAGCAATGATCAGTGAAGCGTTAGTTCGGGGCCGCCATAATGGGCTGCTGAACATCGAGATTGGGAGCAACATGATTGGAGCCAAATGCTGTTTACAGACGAGTTCCAATTCAGTCTGGAGTGTCACACCCGAAGTGTTTTGGTATGGAGGGAAAGGGGCACTTGAAATATCCCCACATTCGTTCGTGAAAGGTCACAATACAGACGAGCTGGTTTTATGGTATGGTGTGGAATCAGCATAGGTGGACGTACGGACTTGCATATCATTCGGAATGGTACTTTGACGGCCCGAAGGTATGCAGAAAAGATACTGAGACCTCATGATTTACCTTACGCTGCAGGCATTGGAGATTCCTTTGTTATCCAGCATGATAATGCCAGACCGCATACAGCTCGTCTTGTGGAGAACATGCTTGAAGCTGAAATAATACAGCGTATGGAATGGCCAGCATGCTCTTCTGATCTGAATCCAATCGAGCATGTTTGGGACATGCTCGGACTACGCATTGCTCCGAGACCAAGGCCTCCTTTTACTCTCCGAGACTTGGAGATTGCACTTCTTGAGGAGTGGAACAGCATTCCCCAAATTCTTATCGATAACATTATCGCATCCATGGAAAACATGTCTGCAGCAGTCTTAGCTGTTCGAGGAGACCACACGCCATATTAAAAATCTTGCATAATTTCTAAACAATACTTTTTTGTTATCGTTTACATATAACCAAATTGTTGCCTTAAATCATCTTTTCATGTTTTTTCCATATTTTTAAAGAATTAAATCTTAATTACAAAATTTTTTTACGTCTTTTTTTCGGTATTGCGCATTGGTACGCGTTTACTGTTCATTTTATGCCAATACGTGGATGTCTCGCACGGTTTTCTTAACTTCTTTGCTTGCTCCTATAATTTTTTTGACAGTGTAATATAGCTGAACATGTATGCGATGGAATTGACAACGTTGCACCCTATATTTCCCGTGAAATGAACGCGGTAATTTGATTCAATACTTATTTACAGATAACCTCATCTATCTGTTTCCATATTTAGCAATTGCCATACGAATTTTTTTAACATTACCTGCGACTCTGGATAGCGGGGAAAGAAGCTTTTCAAAACTTAAAATAATAAAAATTATTTGAGATCAACAATGGGACATGAAAGGCTTTCAGACTTATCTATTACTAGAAGGTAACCCGTCATTTTGACGTCATAATACTAATAATGACGTCATAATGGAAAACGTATATGAAAGTTAAAAAATATCCCGAATTATCTAACAATATTGCACTTAATCCCCACCTTGTAAAAGCAAACCCTTTCATTATTTTTTATTTATTTAGTTTTTCATGCGATTGGAGAAGTAGACTGCCATCCAACCCGTCATTTTGACGTCATAATACTAATAATGACGTCATAATGGAAAAAGTATATGAAAGTTAAAAAATATCCCGAATTATCTAACAATATTGCATTTAATATCCACCTCGTAAAAGCAAACCCTTTCATTATTTTTTATTTATTTAGTTTTTTATGCGATTGGAGAAGTAGACTGCCATCCAACCCGTCATTTTGACGTTATAATGGAAAAATTATATGAAAGTTAAAAAATATCCCGAATTATCTAACAATATTGCATTTAATCCACACCTTGTAAAAGCAAACTCTTTCATTATTTTTTATTTATTTAGTTTTTCATGCGATTGGAGTAGTAGACTGCCATCCAGTTTTTTACAGCTATGAATACTTGAGCTACTTGATTCATTCCCATTCAAGTTTGTTTACTTTCAGAATTCATCGCAAAAGTAAACAGATTTTTAAAAACCGTTAAATATACAGCTAAAAGCATCCATTTTTTTTAGTTCTGAATGTTTTATAGAAAATTAGGCTGAACAAACGTGATTTGATGGAGAAGATATTAGTTTTTAGGTAAGAAAAAATTCTGATCCACATCTGAAATTGAAATTAAGCCTAACCGGCTGTTTGTTTACTGAGGGCTTCAATTGAAAGATGAGTACAGCCCGGAAGTGTTATACAGAGACAACGGCTATTATATATATAATTAGTATCGAAAAGGCCATTTCGAAAGATATTGATGTATGAGATGTTAGAACAGAATTTGCATTAAAAAAGGCAAGAAAAGCAAAGATTATTTAAGCTTTTTTACTGGCTTATTAAGTATATATATTAATAGATATGTGTTGTATGTATTTAATATAACGTATTCATTTGGTTATTATATCAATACATTAATAATTATTATGTTAGGTTGTAAAATTAAAAAATAAACTGAATTTATAATATTTTCTGTTATTCGTTGTTTTATTTAAGGTAAAATTAGTTCAGAGAAATTTCAATTAATCCATACGGTATGAGGGGAGGGGGGGGGGGGCAAAATTATTCTCGCACACGGGTGGCATCTACCCTAGGAATGGCCCTGCAACCAACTACTTTATATTGCTGCATACGGATATGTGTGTTTCTTCTATAAGCCAAACACCATTGTATAGAAATTCTTCAGAGCGAAGAATTTGAGCCTCGATATTCTGGATTTCAACGCTAATGCTCTTTAACACATGATAAATCTTTAGTATGCTCAGATGACAGTAGGGAGTAATGTACCTAGTTCGAAAATTGAGCGGAAATGAAGCCGGACAAGAACAGAGAGTGATACAGTGCAAAAAAGCCAAAATTAGTGGAATTAACGAAGTGCAGGTTTTTATATTTAATTATTTTAAAATGTAATCCTCTTATGCCCAATAATCCAAACTGACTATTTACATTTTAATACATTTAATTGCAGAACGAACACAGAATAAATATATCGCAGCGCACTCCCCACATGCACCTTTTCTCTGAGTTGAAACCACCACGGGACATATTTGTATAAAAAATTTTGTATACCCACACTGGCTGACGCGACAAGCTGGCGGTTGCAATGTTTTTGGTAACAGAGATCGCTCATTAGGGGCATCTGGCACAATTATAAATACCTCACAGAAAAATCCTTAGGGATGCTGTGTACTAACCCTATTGGATTCGCTCACCTCAATGATAACCTATGGAGAAAATGTGTCCAAGCATTGTCGACTTGGATTGAAAGATTGTATTGTTTTTAAAAAATTGTACTCAGTAACAGAGAAATAAATTTTACAACTTTGGGCATTTTTCTTTTAAAAAATATAAATAGTAATTTAAAATTAAATTTATTCTCGAAAAAATCTGGTATAGTGTATTTTAAGCACTCATAAATTGCTTTGGAGGACGAAATTTATAAAACGAAACCTCTTACAAAGCAAAGAAAAGTTAAGGCTATCTGAAAATACCATTTTTATTGGATTATCGGCATCTATGTAGCTGTAAATAGCAGACAAATTTTCTCCATAGGTTATCCTTGAGTTCAGCGAATCCAATAGGGTTAGTACACAACAGCCTTAAATTACGCTTACGGGGCTTTTGCAACGAGATTAACCAAAAAATCAAAAGAAATATTTGCGATAGTACAAGTCCTCAAGGGCAAAATTATGCTGGGCCAAACTATAACGCTTTTACAATGGCCTTTATAAATCTAAAACGCGAACAAACCTAGAAACAGGAAAAAATGTTATCAGATACCAACATTTAATAAAAGATAAGGATCAGCGTCTGCAATATATACAATGATTTTACCATAATACCACCATCTCCACACAAAACGATTAAAACTAGTTTATAATGGTTAAGAAGTGTTTACTTGATATTAAGAATTCAACAATTGCGTAGTAAATAATATATAACTCGTTTGCTTTAAAGGGAATCCAATATGATCATCAGATAAAATGTTCTACGCAGTAAATCAACATCAAAACCTATCTGGAAGAGATTTAAGTAACTATATCAAGAGATCTAATAGCAATACATTAATTATAGCTGAATCCTGGGAATAGGGACTTAATAGACAAGTCTCAAGTAAACGCACATAATTTTCCTGGTGCTTGAAGAAATTGACTAGGGGAATAGAAGAAACCTTAATGAAAAGAGGTATATAATCGATGAATTGCTTCAGCTGTAAAATAAAGAGTTTTATATGAGGGAGGGAAATGGATTTCTGAGAATATAATTTCCGGGATGAAACGTTAATTAAAACTTAAATATTCTATTACTTGGATTTATTGAGAGTCTGTGAGTTTATTATTAGTGTCGGAAGATTTCTGAGTATATCAAAAGAAGTAGGTTAGACGTAAAATACTAACAATAAGAAAGTATGTCAACATGTCTGGTAAAAAGTGTTTTTTCGTAAGAGAAAAACTGAACGTCATTAAGATTCATTAATATCTTAAATATAAATTGCCGGAATCAGAGCAAGTAATTTATATAAAGACTTTAAATAGCATATTGTTAAGGCTGCTATGTACTAAGCCTATTGTATTCGCTCACTTCGACATTAACCTTAGGAGAAAACATGTCCAAGGATTGCCGACTTCGATTTAACAAGAGCGTCTGCTGTCATTTTTACCACGTTTTTATTAACTCGCTTTCTTGTTTGTTCAGTACAAATCTTGCAATCGATTTTTAACTAACTTCCCGACTAGCTAGACATTTTAAACTTTTAGAATAGCTCAGAACACGATGACAATGCATTCTTTTAATACTTTTAGCCATCTTTAAGCAACACTGAATTCATTTTCAGTTAATTTTGTTTAGTATGGAAAGTTAGTTCGGAAAAAATCTGCAAGGTGGCGCGTCGATCGAATTCAATGCTTGCACTTTTGCGTGACGGCGTTTGGCGAATTTGGAAACAGAATACATGTGAATTTAGTTTGTCAACAAAAATATTGTGCGAAAATTTTTAAAAAAATTGTAAAAGTTAGCAGTTTATAAAGTCTGTGGATAGTGGAAACGACTAAAAAGTGATTCAAATTAAATAAGAGAAAGTGAAAAATGTGGTATATAAAAAGTTCTTTTTATCTTGTAATTATGATGACTTCCGACGTACTATTGAGAGCTATGGCTTCTGAAATTTTATGACTTTTTTCTAATTTTACGCGAAATATGCACACACCTTTACAAAATTATATTCGATAGTAAAGAGGGGGAAAAATTGCATTGTATACCTACTAAGATTAAAAGCCGTCAATTTGACGAAAATATAGAAAACAGGCAGAAATCTCTAAAATAATACCGAGTAAATTAGTTACTTTTCGTCTCTTCCCCCTTTTGCAAATAACAGAAATATTGGCCATTCGGAAATATAGGTGCCGAAAAATAAGGACTGCGCAAATCATGCATATATTTCTACGGATAAACCATACCAGGTTGTCAGCGCGGCATACGTGCATAAACATATATGTAAATGTATACTAATTTACTATATGTTGTTATTAAAGAGTTCAAAATTAAAGTATTTAACCATTAAAAAAAACATTAAATATTTTATATTCTTAATTTTATTTCCAAACGACAAAATGACAGCCTTCAGTCTTTTTAGCAAGAAAAAATTTCCGCTTTTCTAGTGTTACAGTTTTTCTTTTAATTTTGCTCCATAACAGAGAAAAAATTTTACACCTTGGGACATTTTTCGTTTTTTTTTAAAGTGCAAATAATATTTTAAAATTTAAATTATTCGGGGGAAAAATCTGATACAGTGTGTTTTGAACGTTTATCAATTCCTTTCGTGGACGAATTTCTAAAATGAATCCTGTTGCAGGAGGAAGAAGAAATCAGGCTATCTAAAAATACCGTTTTTATTGGATTACTAGCTGAAAGCCCGTACTTTGCTACGGAGTACATTCAAATTAAATACAACGGTCAATGTATACAATTAATGCCAAAAAAATACAAAAGAAATATATTTAAGAAAAAATAATAAGATATTTTTATAGACAAAATAATGTAGAAGAAAATATTGAAATTAAATCTAATAGAACATACTGAAGAATATAGTACAGTTAATATAGTACAGTTTGAGGAACATTTCTTTTACTGTATTTTTATATTTTTTTTTTGACAATGTCCAATCGTCTGCCGCATTAGAAAGAAACAATTTTTTTTTTGTCAATTTATTTCGCTGTTATACCAGTGATGATAAATTAATTTAAAGCATCAAGAAAAGAAAAGAAACCACGTGATCAGCATTTTATAAATTAAATTCCAAAAATCAACCTTTAAAAAATCACCAAAAATCAGACAATAGAGGTAAAGATTCGAAAAAGATTTCATTTAAAAGGAATTTTTACAATCTTTCTCTTGATATAAATTTTATAACCCTCAAATTATTATTTTAAATGCAAACTTAAAAAAAGTTACAAAAACAGCTTAAAAAATTTATTTTAAAAAATCTAAGAAGAATTTTTCAAAAATCTTTCTTAGTGCACCCTTACACTGTAAGAAGAATCGTCATGCAAAATGCCAGCCATTTAGGTCCAGCTGTTTGGTCTGTGCGTTGTATGTCAGTCAGTCAATCAGTCAGTCAGTTACGGAACTGTTTTATATAGAGAGAAAGATCAGCAGTTATGTAGCTGTTGTTGCGGCCAATGATAGTTTCAGAAAAAGAGGGCGCTGTGCGTGGCTCTGAAGTTTGAAGTGTCCAGAACTGACCAGTGCAGACTGAGAGATCAGACGATGATGTTACTGTATATGTTCCTTCTTAGTCGTAGATGTTACCTTCTTAGTCGTAAATAAATATTGTGGCCGTGAAACGAGCTGTTTCTTAACTACCCCACATCGGATAATATTTTCAAGTGACGCCTGCTTAGGAGTCTCACAGCTGTCAATAGTAGACACATTTTCTCCATAGGTTAACACTGAAGTGAGTGAATACAGTAGTGTTAGTACACAGAAGCCTTAACGGTAGAATGACCATAACTTTCGTTTTTCAGTAGGGTTTTTTTTCGCACATACCCATGCATTATTTAATCCATCTAATCGACAGTTCGTTGAAATTGATTTGATAAATGACTTTAGCTGTTTACCACGCAGAAGAATCATTGGATACTGAAGAGTGAGTCTTCAAGGATCCAGGTTGTAATAATTATACAATATTCGACGCGATATTTGAAAAATGGGCAATCTTTACATTACAAGGGTAATGGTGTATCGAAAAAATATTCGCATTTAAGTCTAAAAACCCAACCTTTCATGTTCCTGAGTATGGTTTTTATTGTAAAGAACGGAAGATCTTGGATGCATATAACGAATTATTCGGGGCTAAGAGAAACTAGTGGTTAGCGTGTCGGCTTTCTGTACCGAAGGTTCTCGGCTTGAAAACCGACAAGCGCCACTGAATGCCCTTGCGTCTACGCCGGGTTTGGGAACGTTAAATATGTAGGTTAAATATGCAGGTTAAATATCAGAGTTATTCTGTATGGTTGTAAAGGGTTTGAACTAAGGATCGATTCCCACAGGTGTCACCCCTGAGGGTGTTTTAACCCTTCAGCAGGCGTGCCAATTTTTGGAACACCAACAGGCTCGCGTGGCGCAAAGTGCAACGTATCTTTCAACCCTGATAATACCTTTTGTAATAAACTCTTTTTTTTGAAATTGAAAATGATAATTTTGCGTTTATGACAAAACATAAAAAGGTTGATAATGAGATATATTTACAATTAAAGACTTTAATTTCGATTCCCGGCTATATAATGTTAAGAAATACATCTAAATAATAAATAATTTTGAGATAAGAGATGTCTTTTCTTTGGGAAATGAATGTTATGTGAATAACGTCAGAGAACCCCAAAACACAATAGATTCACATCACTTAATAACTTATTAATAAAAATTTATTCTTGCAGACGGTTCTAGCA
The DNA here is from genome assembly GCA_907164885.2 of Dolomedes plantarius. Classification (NCBI taxonomy): domain Eukaryota; kingdom Metazoa; phylum Arthropoda; class Arachnida; order Araneae; family Dolomedidae; genus Dolomedes; species Dolomedes plantarius. The sequence continues at coordinate 124,977,371 of OU015490.1, read as the reverse complement.
TGCTGTGACACAATTGTTCCTTGTATTGAAAATAATTGAAAGAGGGGTGAATGCAATCTCAACGGAAATGAATTGTTAATAAATACAAGAGTTTTCTATAACAGAAAGAGACGAACTGATCTTCGCAGCGAATTCAATTACATAACATAAATTGTCCTTGCATGGAAGAATCATAACGTAATAAAGTCTTTACAATAAAATATTTATTTATAAATATAAAGTAGTAATTATAATTTTTTTATAAAAGTTTATAAATAACATTATTTCCTTTTGTAATAGGTATGAATCAAAATTTACATATAATATTTTGATTTTTTCACACTTACAGTACTGTACCACTATAATTTCATAGAGTACAGTTACTTATTTAATTCAACTTTTACTTTCAAATTTAACTTCCAATATAATGAGTGATGTTAGTATAGCGTTCATTTTGTGGTTTTATGACAGGGGATTTACAATTAAAATACAAACAGCACAATAAATGTAATTTTTGTAACAAAATGAACCTAGTGTTTAAGAAAAAATTTTTAGAGAAAAAATATATGCAGAAAAACTTATGTCATTAATATACCACTATAATTTCTTAGAGAACAGTTACTTATTTTTTTTAAATTTTAACCTTTACTTTCACATGTTACGTCCATTCATTTGTGTGATATTGGTATATCATTCATTTTGTGATTTTAATAACTGGTGATTTACAATTAAAATTAAAAAAATAGAAATGCACAATTAGTGTAATTTTTATCACAAAAGGAACCTGGGGTTTATGAAATAAATATTTAAAGATAAACTATACGCAGACTAATTTAAGCGGGTCCACAGCAGAAAATTCTTCAAATTTTCAAAAACAATTATTGCATTAAAAATTGTGTTCTTTTCTGCTTAAAATGACGTTTAAACTATGTTTCTATCTTACTTATAAAAAATATTATTTTTTTTTTGGTTTTGCAGCATTCTAATATCAGCCAATCTTTGTTTAAACCTTTAAATGCGTTTTTCTGCATGATGGGTTTTTTCACCATTTCTCGTCTTTAAATTGTTATAAGTCAAGAACCGTTAAAGTTAAATGGTTCGAATTTGGAACATGTCTTTTTCAATTATTTTACCTTAATTTTGATTCAGAAAATTTGAAAAAACATACTTTCTTTAAATGTGATTTTTAAAAAATAAGTTACATTTAAAAAAAAATTTACTCTAAATACAGGTAGCCCTCCTACAGCACGGCATCTTACATCACGGCTTCGCTCTAACACGATAGTCTAAATTGCAGGAACCCTCGTATAACACTACAACCTGCAACACTCTTTCGCTCTAACACGATTAAAAAAATTGTCAAAACATTTGTACACCACCGAACTTCTACAGCACTATACAACATGATTTTTGTTTAACACATTTTAAAAACTAAATTTCATTAAAATAGTGACGGGAAGGAATAATGAACTATAGTGGCTTTACATGAAAATGTATATACAAATTGGAAGTTGCAAAAAATATAAATGAAGAGAAAGGTTCTGAAAGTGAAGGTGATATCGTTCAATCTAAAAAACGTTCTCGTTTCATTCTACTGAGCAGTGTTGAGGAGGAAATTTATTAAATTAAGGTCGCATTAAATGAAAATAATATTTTTTGTTTCTTTTCGGTTTGTGTTATACATACATTTATATTTTTAATAAAAATTAAGTTGCTTATATAGAATTTTTAAAAAAAATTTTTGTTTTTAATAAGTTTTCAGAACGTAACCCCCCTTTTTTAAACTGTCTCTGGGTCTCATATAACACGGTTTCACACATCACGCCATTTTTTGGGAACCTATCTACCATGTTATAGGAGGGTTACCTGTATTTTTAATTTTTTCAAAAATTAATATTTAAAAAAAGCTGAATCAAAATTAAAATTTATATATATATTTATGTTTAACTGAATGATAAAATTTTTAAATTCGACAAATATAATTTCGAGTTATAACAATTTTACACTACGCCACTTAAAAAAAAAATTATTTTTAAAATTTTTTAAAAACTTCAGAAGTTTTATGATATGATTTTGTTTACAAATTATATGGTCAACTATCACAAAAAATTCAAAACTTTAACTAAAAAAAAAAAAAGAAATTTAATGTGTCTTGGAACCCCTCAATATCCCCCAAAAAATTTCTAATATCAAAAGACTAGGACCATGGTCACACAGATTTAGTGCATGTTGCACACCTTGACAAAAATTAGGGAAGCTAATATTAATAAGCTAATACTGAAGAAAATATATTCGTGCTCTCCTCTAATCTACAACCGCAGTTCTTCCAAAAAGTTTTACCTCTATAAATTCAGTGAATTATAAATTTTAAGTACAGAGAAGCTACTTTATCCAGTCATAGTTCATCCGGATCTCCGGATGATTCGGATCAGGTTTGTAGACATTGTTTTTATTTAATATTCACATTAGATAATAATTTTTTGAACTATGATATCAAGAACGTCACTACAAGAACGCCAAATATACGCTTTCTAGTTTGATTGAATGTACAGTTCCTGCATAGATTGTACAATAAATTATGGTAATAAAACACTCTTTGTGGATTTTAAGAAAGCTTTACTAGACTTAGCAATTCTTTGTTAAGAAATGATGCGAAAAGTTATTTTTTTTATATTTTTTTAATGTCTTGTAAACAATACCATGTAATTTTGTTACAAAACATTTTGCTTATCATCATCATTTCCCAGATTATCCGGATTGACTATGGTCCCAGTTAGTCCGGATAAACGAGGTTTTACTGCATATCGAATAATGAAAAAAAAATCTGTCTGCAAAAGTCAACTAATGTGTTCCGTTCTTACCGTTCTGGTATTTTCACATTGAAGAAAAAAAGACTGGGACGGCAAAATTTAATTTTATATACAGGTGGTTATAAAAATAATGGAAACACTTATCAATATTAGTGGATTTTAAGAATGTGCATTGTATTCCTTAAAAAACAAGTCTGGCCACCGATATTTTTTAATATATTATAGTGTATGTATTATTCTACTGTTAGGTAGCAGTAATGAATTTAAGGGCATCGTGCGGGGAAAAGCGTGAAATGTCAAACCTTGCACATCTTGCGAAAAGGGCAAATTGTTTAAGGACGTTTAAATTGGAGTATCTGTTACTGCAATCCCCAGGCTAATGAGTGTTTTTCGAGCTATGGTATCGAAAGTCATGATAGCATACAGAGTGCACGGAAAAACATCTTCTGCGAAACAGAATATTGGATGAAAGGGAGAAATGAGTGAAAGTGACGGACGAGGTATTGAAGCGGATTGTGACATGAAGAAAGAAAACAACTGCAACCAAAATGACCGAAGAGTTCAATCTGCATCTGCATGTTTCGGTATCAACCATTAGAGGTAGAAGAGAACCTCACAAACAAAGCATTTACGGAAGAGCAGATATACCGAAACCACTTGCAATATATGCCAATACAAAATATCGTCCGCAATGGTGCCACGAGAGCAAATTCTAGTCGAGTAATATGTTGAAAAACGGCATTTGGTCCGACCAATCATTTTTCACATTGTTCCTCGCAACAGGACGTACGTATGTCTGGAGAACACCTATACAACCGTATGATTCTGGCTGTCTCATCCCAGCTGTCAATCATGGAAGTAGATCTATCGGGTTTCGGATGACATTGTTTTCTTCAGGCCCTATTGTAACCCTAAAAGGGAGATTGAATTGGAAGGACTATGTCGAAATTTTAGCTCACTATTCCCTCCTATGATGCAAACATTGTTTCTTCCAGGAGATGGCGTTTCCCAAGAAGATAATCCCTCTAGACATACAACAAAATCTATCAAGTATTGGTTTGAAGAGCATGAAAAAGAAGTCAAATATCTTATCTGACCCTGTAGAATCCCCTCGACTATATATCATCCAACCACTGTGATCTGTATCAGCTGATATGACAAGGTATCGATATCCACCCCAGAATTTCTACAGGAAATCTCAGGATTTCCTGTATCAGGACCTGAAGAATGGTATAATATATTCTTAACTATCATTCATGACTTGTATATATATATATATATATATATATATATATATATATATATATATATATATATATATATATATATATATATATATATTTGACGAGCCTACTACTTTACTCGTACTCCCTCTTAACTCGTTCCCATCATAATTATTCTAAATCTAGGCAGTCAATGATCGTAGGCCTGTGGAATTGAATACAATTAAATTGCATCTAAATACTTTATTTCAAATACTATTAATCAACCTGATTCAACCTAAGCCAAGTTTCAATCTCTCATCCCCGTGACACGCTCTCCGCACAATCCTAAATCTGAAGACGCTCTGGAATAATCTTTTGTTTCATTTGGGCGCAAAGCTTTCGCTCATGCTCTGTGATGTTTATGGAATGTTTGAGAAGCTACTATTCGATTGACGTTATACTTTTACTCCACTAAAAGCCCGTACTTGCTCTAAAAATAGATTAGTTCGCTCGACCATTCGCGCGAGTCAAAGTTACATCTCTCAAAAAGGGTATTCCCCTAAAATCGCGGCGCGCTCGGTCTGTGCTCTGTTAAAGTAGTGGCGTTTGGCGCCGTAAAATTAATCTATCCTGAAGCCCTCCTTTAACTTTTAACTTAATTTCTTTTCTTTTCCTAATTAATTCTTAACCGCACACAAACAAACACACACACACACACATGTGTATATATATATATATATATATATATATATATGTATGTGTGTGTGTGTGTGTGTGTGGTGTGTATGTATATATATATATATATATATATATATATATATATATATATATATATATATATATATATATATATATATATATATATATATATATATATATATATATATATAAAAATTAATTATTTTATTGCAAAAAATTAGATATGATGTATTGCTTTAACTATTCGAGTGTCCTGCAAATTTGTATTTTACTATCATTATTGTATTTTTTTAAAAGTCTTCCTCACTTGGAAAACTTATCTGAAAAGTATTTGGGACTGAATAGTTCCTAATATATAAGAGCAAGAGAAAAAATGGGTTATGTTTTTAAACCATTGGTAAACTGTTGCTAAATATCTTTCTAGTGCACAACCATTGTTATACGGTTGATAGTAAATAGTTTCCTAAAATTCATCCTTTCCCAGGGATTTCCTGCCTGAAACCAGCTTCAACTGCATTTTTTTACGAAGGGAGGTTGGCCTCGACTAGTTTAAACTGGTTTGACCACGTGATCATTACACGTAGAGCATTTTCACGTCAGTTCCGTTTCAGCTGCTGTAGGAAGTGGTCGATTGTGTAAGTTGACTTGTTCCTACCTGTATGAAAAAAATGGATATCACTACCAGGAAAAAGACTAGAATTGTTACCCTTAGTCAGCATACCTCTATGAATGTGAGGGATATTACTGCAGCAGTTGGAGTTTCCAGTGTTTCCAGGATTATTAATCACCGAAATAATTTTGGGACAGTTTATCCAAAACGGAAGCATAAATGTGGAAGCAAACGTAAGACAGCACCTCGGACAGACAAATTTCTTGTACGAAATAGTAAAATGCATTCTCGCAAGACAAATACAGATCTTCAGAAAGCATTATTGGCTACTGGTGTAGACGTTGATTCATCGACAGTACGACGAAGGCTTATTGAAGCGAAGAGATGGGCAAAAACAGCAGTCCAAAAATAGTTATTGACACAATGAATAGAAAACTTTTGTATTGGGCCAGGAAATATCATTCCTGAACTGCACAAGACTGGAATAAGGTTGTATTCATCAACGAAACGCATTTTTTCTGCAAGGCTTTCACTCAACATTTGTCAGGCGAAGAGTTGAAGAACCAATCAGTGAACAACATCTTAAACACTTAAAGCACCCTCGTAAGCAGATGTTTGGGGGTTATTTTACTTCTGGAGGACCTGGAAGCTTAGTACGAGTTGAAGAAATGATGTCCTCCAATAAATACATTTCAATACCTGAAGACAAAATTGGGACTTTTATGCAAACGTTCGCTGGCGGTGTTGGTGTGTTTCAACAAGATCTTGCTCCATGCCATAATTATAAGCTGGTAAAGAATTTCTTTCAAGAAAATAGATTAAAATTTTTTGATTGGCTTAGTATTTCTCCAGATATAAATCCCATCGAAAATTTCTGGAGCATTGTGAAGAGACGTGTTAGCAAGATGAACAGCTCAACCAAGAAAATAAAATGATTGAGAACGTCATAAAAGTTTGGTTTCGTGATGACGACGTCAAAAATTTAAGTTCTAAATTAGTGGAACCCATGCCAAAACGTGTACAGGATATCACTAAAGCTAGAGGAGTACATATTTGCTACTAGATTTCTATAATAGGCATGTAAGTGAACTTATACTAATTACACAACATATGTAAAAATTTTTGTGTTAGTCTCATTTTCACAGTATTGTATATATATATATATATATATATATATATATATATATATATATATATATATATATATATATATATATATATATATGTATATATATATAGGGGGAGAGAGAGAGGAATGAAAAGTTTTAAAATAAGAGAAAGTCTCTGATATATTAATTTAACTTAACTCAAGCGATCAATAACAGTACCAAGTCAGATGCATTAATCTATCTGTCACATATATATGATCAAGGGTATTAAGATTATCTGCCAATATCTTTATTAGATGAAAAATGCGGATATACGTGTACCATCGATTGCTTCGTTTCCTGGGGAGAAAGCGTTTTGCTCTCTCAGATGTTTTTGCATTTTGCCAATAACTGGCGACATATTTGTGTCAATAACATGCTCCTTCTAAGTGCTTGTAATAAATCACATTTCGAGCCTGCTTATTCCATGTTTGTGAGACAAATATATATCCCTCGAATTTAAGATTGGAAGTAAGTGTATATTCTTACACATCTATTCTTACGCAGTCTGATTAATTAAATCGTAGAAAATAATTATATATTATGGATATATCTATATAACCACATTAGTGGGTGTGTATATATTTATATATATATATATATATACAGTGATTTCCGCTTATAAGAATCACGTTTGTTATTACTATTTTTGATTCTTATAAGCGGTTGATTCTTATAGCCGAAATTTAGGTTTTTGGACAGGAACACACACACCTATATATACATATATTAGATAATTTACTATAAAATACTCTTTAATTTACGTTAATTATCTTTTATTAAAATTATTTTTTTATTTAAAAATACAACTTAATTTCTAGACCTATAAGTAGATACACATGATTATAGTAAGAGAAGAAAAAAATCCAATATTTATTACAACATACCTGCTTAGCAGTTTAACATTTCAACTACAGGAAGGGTGCAAGAAACAGTTTTCTATGGTAGTTTGACGTAATGAAGTTTTCAGGAGGCTGTTTATACCTCTTTCAATACCAAAAGTCTCAGACCAAGAGTCACCTTCCAGCTTATGTTTCACGGTTTGATAACATACTGAATCTAATAATGTCACGTTTTTCTAAGGGATTGTGGACACTTCCCCGAAGATTTATGTGTTTCAGGGTTCAGGAAGCCGCAACCAGGATGTGGGAGGTGGGAAAAAATGAGTCCCTGTCTTTGTTTGTCAGTGGAGGAAAGTGAAATCGGATCCGCACGGATAGGATGCCCCTGGGTCAAGCTAATAGGGTAGTGTTTAGCTAAAGCATTTAAAGGGAAACTATTATGTTGTGTCAAACAAACAAAGGGATGCATTTTACGACTGTATTCCATCCCATCTTATCACTCTTTCTTTTAAAAAGAATAAAGAAATATCTTTGTACCTTTTGAGGGTTTAAGTGGCTTTTTTGGATAAATGAAAGGAAAGCGAAGAGTGTAAACTGATTCTTAAAACCGGTGGATTGATTCTTTAAAGCGAAAATTTTAACATGAAAATAATACATTTTTTTTTGCGATATTGATTCTTATAACCACAGATCACTATAAACGGTAGTTACTGTATATATATATATTGTGATGTTTGAAATTAAGCCCACCAGTGTGACGTAATATAATATTTGCTAGATTCCTGCACCTGAGATTGTTTGCACGCGTGATATTATATTCTGTATTATTCGTTTAATATTATATTTCGTATTATATATATATATATATATATATATATATATATATATATATATATATATATATATATTCTCTCATTCATCTAATTTAATTACACTCATCTCCTAAACTGATTTGCCATATAAATTGCTAATTTTTTTGACACCTATAAACTTTCGTAATTTTTGTAGTTACGATCAGGAGAGTGCTGATCTAAAATTGACCCATTGGGAAATAGACAGCATAGCAATTCAAGACTTCAGACCATACCATATAAAGCATCCCAGAAACTTCTATTGCAAATTCAATGACAATACTGACCGGAAGGATGATCCATTTCGAGAATTTGTGATGTTGAGTGACGTATAATTGCTTTTTTAAATGTACTCTGTTCAAGAAGATACGTGAGAAACGGACAACTCCAGCGCCTCTCTCGCAATAATGGCTTAATAAATGTGTTCATATATATATATATATATATATATATATATATGTCAGAAATTAATTAGGGAAAAGAATAATTCAGTTAAATTTAAAGGGGGCTTCGGGATTAATAATTTTCGTGGCGCGAAAAAGCCACTAGTTTTTATATTCCAGGACGCGTGCGGGTACAAAAAGTAGGTTATTTCCCCGTTTTAAGATTGACCTTCGATTCGCGGTGGAATGAAGCTCCATGCAGAGAGATTATTTTTAGATACTGTACATGTTTGGCGGGAAGATGCTTCTAGAAAATTCTAAATTGAGCACTAATTGAGCTGAAAATTCTAAATGTGCCAGGAGAGAATACGCGCGATTTTTTACTTAGAACTACGCAGCTTGATTTGGGAACTCGCTGCGTGCGGTTGCCCTGCTCGGCGTCGCCGAATGTTAAAAGGGCTAACTAGGGACAAAGACTTTTAGAGTGGTATTCTTAAGAAGAATTCAATAAAGTAATTTAGGATGTGGACTGCAGTATTGTTCAATTCGTATTCCCACTCGCCACCAGCGAATGAATCATGACTGCAATTTAAAGATGTTAGAACAGGCAAGCCACTCGCCTGTATCATATATATATATATATATATATATATATATATATATATATATATATATATATATATATATATATATATATATATATATATATTGGCGGGCTAATGTGCCTGGGGACTGAGGACATTACATCCCAGTCCAGTGTACATATGAATACAAGGAAATTGAAACACAAGTTTTTCTATATTAAAATGTGTAATATTACACTGGGGAACAATTTGTAAAACAATTTCTGCTGAGTTCGATTTTTGAGCTGTTTTAGGGAAATTAGGCATGCGGATTTCAAAATTGTAGTTAGTTGTCCTCTACCACGTCAAGTTTTTTCTCTACACCTTTTGTGAATATCATCACTCTCCGCGGCATCGAGCGTGGATCATTGGGAGTACTGCTGCTCTCCAATTGCCCGTAAACCCTCTGGCACCGGGTAAATGACGCCGTAGGAGATCAGAAAAAGTTGCATAATTGTCTAAACTAGTTTAATTACACCTGAGATAATGTAGTGAGACGTTGTGTGTCGCTCTGATATCGTGAAGAGCTTTCCGACGTGGAGTCCGAGTTCTTGTTTTAATACAATGTTAGCAGTGTTTAGTTTTTATTTATATATGAACTGAAACCTTTCACCTTTCCTTATGTCTTTCTCTGCTAGTTCGCGTTGTAAATGCTTAAACAGCTCCGATTCATTTATTTATATATGTGGCAGTTTTACCATTCCCAGTCAAAGAACAAACATCAGTACATTTGTCAGGTACGCATATTTTGCTTATTTTAATGTGAAAATTTGTGATCAAGATAAATCATGGGTCCCTCACAAAGTGTGCAAGCAGTGTATCGAGAGTTTACGGATGTGGATGAAGGGAACAAGTTCTAAATTTCCAATTGGTGTACCTATGATTTGACGAGAGCTGAAAGATCACTCAAGTGATTGTTACTTTTGTATAGTGAAAACGTCAGGATATAACAAGAAAAACAAATGTAAAACAGAGTATCCTTGTTTACCATCATCTATACGACCAGTGCTTAATTCAGCTTAACTCCCAGTGCCAGTTTTCAAAGCATTACCCTCTTTGAAAATACAGGAATACGATTCTTGTGAAGATCGAAATTTCGAAATTGAAGATGATTACGTTCGTAAGGGATTTGAACAGCATGAGTTGAATGACTTGGCACGAGATTTGGGACTACCCAAAAAAGCTTCGGAGCTGTTAGCATTAAGACTTCACGAGGAAAACTTTCTTGAAAAAGGAGCTAAAGTATCCTACTTTCGATCAAGAGGAAATGCGTTTCTGCAATACTTTCGAAGTGATGATGGATTCGTGTATTGCCATAACTTACATGGTTTCATGGCAGAGATGGGAATTCAAGCCTATAACGCAACTCAATGTCGACTGTTCATCGATAGCTCAAAGAGGAGCTTGAAGTGTGTCCTCCTCCACAATGGAAATTTATTTGGTGCAGTCCCAATAGGCCATTCAGTTTGTTTGTGTGAAGAATATGAAGACATAAAGAAAGTCATTGATTCGTTGCATTATCCCATGCACCAATGGATCATCTGTGTTAACCTTAAAATGGTATGCTTCCTCCTTGGCCAGCAACGCGGATATACCAAGTATTCCTGGTTTTTTTTGTGGGACAGCACAGCTCGTGAGAAGCATTGAGTGCAGTCGAATTGGCCTCCAAGGTCTAACCTGAAAGCTGGTGATCCAACCATTCAGCATCAGCCACCTGATGGCAGAAAGAACATTTGATTTCGACTTCTGCATGTAAAACTGGGTCTCATAAAGCAATTTTTTAAAGCCTTGCCAGTTGATGGAAACTGCTTCAAGTGCCTTATTTCGGTACTTACAAGTCTGATATTTGAAAAGATAAAGGCCGGTGTGTTTGGTGGTCCACAGATTGGGCGGGTCCTTAAAGATGAACATTTCATAGGACAGAACTTACAAAATATTGCTTGGTTGGCATTTAAAAGCATTGTCAAAGACTTTCTAGGAAGTACACGAGCACAGAATTACAGCGAAATTGTCCATCAAATTTTGGAGAGCTTCAAACCGCTTTGTTGCAACATGAGCATAAAGTGCATTTTTGCATAACCATCTTGATAACTTCCCTTAAAATCTTTGTGCAGTCAGTGAAGAGCAGAGTGAGTGATTCCACCAAGATTTGAAGGACATGAAGGCCCGGTACCATGGTAGATGGGATGTGCATATGATGGCTGACTATAGTTGGATCATCAAGCGAGAATGTCCAACGATTAAATACTCCAGAAAAAGCCATAAGCGAAAATTTTTACCTTAATATGTATGTTTACCGTTTGGTAAAAAAAACTTAACTATGCGTATGAACAAAATTTAACTTGCAGTTACTATATATAATCTTTCAATAAAGCTACTCTTTATGAACAGAATATTTGGTAAGTTTTCTCTTTTGTTTTCCTCTATATGGATATTTTGTATGAATTTTGAGATAAACAGAGGTTATCCTGTATATATATATATATATTGTCTCGTAGATGGTAGTCGTATGGATTGAACACACACGTAGAGGGAATACAACGCTGTTTATTAGCACACAACACTTAGCTGATAGAACTCAGAACTGAACTCACCGGTTGATCTACTTGCTCTTTTATCCATCAACAGAATATTCTGGAACGCCGTTCCAGGAAATTAAAGAATGTTCTAGCAACTTCTAGAACTAACAGAAATAGAATTAGAATTAAATTAAATTAAAATAATGTAGAGCTTCGAACCGGGGACCTCTTGCTCAGCAGTCCGGTGCGTTGACCATTCAGCAACAGAGTCTTTGACGGGAAAGGCTTTAAGCGGCATTGCTCCCTCTTTAGAAGAATAGCGTCCCGCTGTCCTAGGTTGCCTAACTGCTAGCAACTTTTGATCTGGAACGTGTCTGTGGTCCGGTGTAATCATTCTTTACATTGGTAGGCGGATCCTCTTCACAATGGCCGTCTTCAGATGTTGAGGAATCACCATTCGGATGTTGTGCTTGTAATTCAGGGTCGTAGTAAGGCTTAATTCTAAGAACATGGACGGTGTCTATCGTTTTCCGGCGTCTTGATGTTGGCTCATAGTCTTGGACTTCGTAGGTTACGTCAGATAATCGTCGTAACACCTGGTATGGTCCGAAGTATTTTTTAAGCAGTTTCTCGGACAAGCCTACTTTCCGAACAGGCGTGAAAATCCATACTAAATCTCCAGGTGAATAGGACACCACCCTGTGCTTGGAATTATAACGCCGACGGTCCTTTTCTTGCGCCTCTAGGGTTCGTAGTCTGGCTAACTGCCTTGCCTCTTTGGTTTTCACGACAAGATGTTTAGTATAGTCGTTCTCCACGTCAGGGCAGAAGGGGAAAAGAGTGTCGAGCGTTGTTTCGGCTTCTCGGCCATGAAGTAAATAGAAAGGTGTGAATCCGGTTACATCCTGTTTAGCGGTGTTGTAAGCGAAGGTCACAAACGACAGTATCTCGTCCCAGTTTCTCTGTTCTACGTCTACGTACATGGATAACATGTCGCCTAGTGTTTTGTTGAATCGCTCAGTAAGGCCATTGGTCTGGGGATGGTAGGCTGTCGTCATTCGATGACTAATGTTACACAACCGGATGATATCTGAAACAAGTCTTGATTGAAACACTTGCCCTCGATCGGTGATGATAACTCGGGGCGCTCCATGTTTTAGAAGTATATCTTCGACGAGGAACCTCGCTAATTCCGCAGCTTCAGCAGTTTTCAGGGCTTTTGTAATAGCATAGCGACTCAAATAGTCGGTGCAGACTACGATCCATTTATTTCCAGTGGTCGAATTTGGAAAACGCCCAAGGAGGTCTATCCCAATGCGATGAAATGGCGCAACAGCAGGCGGTATAGGCATTAGATGACCCGGTGGCTTCTGTGGAACGGCTTTCCTACGCTGGCATTCCCGACAGTGCATGACATATCGTCGCACATTTCGGTAGAGCCCTGGCCAGTGAAACCGCTTCCTTATTCTGTCGTACGTTTTGACGAATCCTAGATGTCCGGCCGTGGGTGCGTCATGGAAACATTGAAGAATGTCTTGACGTAGATGCTTTGGAATGACAGGAAGCCATTTCTTGCCGGTTGGATCGAAACTCTTTTTACATAGTACGTCTTCAATCAGCTCAAATTCTCCTTTCACTGTTTCGCCATTTCCTAGAGTCCGTATTAACTCCGCAAGTCTTGGATCTTTTCTTTTTTCGTCAGCAACGTTAGCAAAATCTATAGCGGCGATGACTTCCGATGGTATATTGTCTTCTTCCAATAGATTTCGGGACAAACTATCAGCGTCCTTGTGTTTCTTTCCGCTCTTGTAAACAATCGAGATGTCATACTCTTGTAGTCGCAAGGCCCACCTCGCAAGTCTTCCTGAGGGATCCTTTAGATTAGTTAGCCAACACAGCGAATGGTGGTCTGTTACGATTGAAAAGTGTTTGCCGAAGAGGTATGGTCTAAACTTGTGAACAGCCCATACGGCGGCAAGGCATTCTCTTTCAGTCGTGGAATAATTTTTCTCTGCTTTGGTTAGTGTCCGCGAAGCATAGGCAATAACTGTTTCTTTTCCATGCTGTATTTGAACCAAGACTGCTCCAATACCATAGCCGCTGGCGTCCGTTCGCAATTCTGTTTCGGCGTTTTCGTCGTAAAGTCCCAGTATAGGGTCAGATATCAGTGCTTCCTTTAGCCGGTCGAAAGCATCCGACTGCTCACGTCCCCAACGAAATTTAGAGTCACCTTTCAGCAACATTTGTAAGGGTTGAGCTCGATGACAAAAATCCTTGATGAAGCGGCGGTAATAAGAACAGAGTCCCAGGAAACATCTGACGTCGTGCACACTTTTGGGTGTGGGAAAACACTTCACGGCCTTTACTTTATCTGGATCGGGGCGGACACCTCCTTCCGATACTAGATGTCCCAAAATCTTAATTTGTTCAGCCCCGAAGAGACATTTTTTTGGATTTAAGACAAGCCCAGCTTCTTGGATGCATTTAAGTACGACATTCAGACGTTTAAGATGGTCGTCAAAGGTCTCAGAGAACACGACAATGTCGTCTAGATAACAGAGACACATGGTCCATTTTAGGTGTCGTAGCAAGTTATCCATCATTCTTTCAAAGGTTGCCGGCGCATTGCACAGACCAAAGGGCATGACCTTGAACTCGTAAAGTCCTTCTGGTGTGATAAAAGCTGTCTTTTCGCGATCTGCCTCGTCCACTTCAATCTGCCAGTAGCCAGAATAGAGATCGATCGACGAAAAGAACTTGGCTCCTTTTAAGCTGTCTAATGTGTCGTCAATACGTGGCAGAGGGTAGGCATCTTTTTTCGTAATTTTGTTGAGCCGACGATAATCGACACAAAATCGCCAACTTCCATCCTTTTTCTTCACGAGGACAACTGGGGACGACCATGGGCTCTCCGATGGTTGAATAACATCTCTGTCTAGCATCTTTTCTACTTCCTCTTGAATAATTCGACGCTCCGCAGGAGATACTCTGTAAGCCCTTTGGCTAATCGGTAGATGATTGCCAGTGATTATACGATGTTTCAGATTTACTTTTGTTCCGGCTTTTCTTGATTGATCAAAAATTTCAGGAAACTCAGAAAGTAATTCTAAGAGTCGCTGTTTTTGTTCTACCGTGAGATCTTGGGCTAGCATTTGGGAATAGTCGACCGGAGAAGGGCTCGATTTCAACTTGGCGGCTGAGCAGATATGCGCACTGGAGATGCAGTTCAGATACCTCTCGTCTAGAGTCTCTGCATAGCCCACACACATGCCTTTGGGAATGAACCTAGCTTCTGGTTGAGCATTCGTGATCCAAAGTTCGGCTGTACCGTCGTAAAACGTCAGGATCGTTGAGGGCACCGCAACTTCTTTGTCCAGCAGCAGTAGTCGATTTCCCTCCATTATGACGTCTGTGATCGCATTAATTTTGGGATTTGTGACAATTACTTTAGCAATAGAGTGCGGAGGTACGACGCAGTCTTGAAGGGTGTTCACTCGCCATGTCTCAGCAGATTCAGGATCTGACATCCTTTCGTCAAACACTAGTTCCGATCGGCCACAGTCGACGACTGTTCTCGAGGCTTCGAGAAAATCCCAACCAAGTATAACATTGTGACTGCAGTTCGGCATAACTGTAAACTCAAAGGGACGTATTAGACCATTGATGTTTAAGCGAAGAACACATTTCCCTATTGGACGGACGTGACTTCCGTCGGCGACCTTGAGGACTATGCTTCCGTTGATTGGGAACATAATCTTTCGCAGCTGACGTCTATATTGGTCTGAGATGACAGAAAATGATGCGCCGGAGTCCACGAGTGCACGTACTGGTTGACTGTCAATGTTTAGTTCTAGATAATTCTTCGTCATCTTTGCGGCAGCGGGAGGATTTTGTTTTTCAGCGGCCTCACCTCCAAGGAAGGTCGCACTGCTTAGTTTTCCTCATTTCTTCGGCCAGGTGAGACACTGGAACGTCTATACGGCGATGGGGATCTGAAGCGACGAGTAGGCGATCGACCTCGGTTAGGGCTAGGCGACAGACTTCTTTCAAACGTTCGGCTGGATTCGTCGGCGGTATTCTGGGAGATCATGCGTCGCTGGGCTGTGTTTCCTCTATCAGCTCTGTAAGCATTAAAAATTGCTCTTCTATCCCGGCAATAGCGAACGACATGTCCGGGGCGGCCACAGTGAAAGCAAACGGGACGATTGTCGGTCGTACGCCCCACGTCGGTTTTTCGGGGTAATTGTTCCTGTGCCGGCTCCGGCCTGTTATACGTCGAGTGGATGCTGCGGTTGTATGTGGGAGTCGACCTTCGGAAGCTTCCACTAGATATGGGAGCCAAAGATTTCTCAACCTCATCTCGCACAATTGCTTCTATGGTTTGTACGCCTGTTTGGGGCTCTTCAATTTGGGGTGTAGTTAATCGCTGTATCTCTTCACGGACAATTTTACGGATCAGTGAGGTTAGATCCTGTTCCTTGTCGACGGAGGCAATTGGGACAACATTCGGCAAGCGACTGAATTTCTGACGTCCTATTCGCTTTTGCTGCATTTCCTCAATGTACTGGCACCATTTACTGAAATCGACTGTCGTTTTTATCTCCTTAGTTAATAAGGCCTGGTACACCTCTTCTGCGATGCCCTTCATTAAGTGGGACACTTTATCGTCTTCTGACATGGCCGGGTCAATTTGGTTGCAGAGTCCTAAAACGTCTTGGATATAAGATTGTGTAGCTTCCCCAGCTCTCTGCGCTCGGCATTTTAAGCAATCCTTAGCTCGCCGTATATATAGCTGAGAGTCACCAAAAGTTTTTTTCAGTTCTCTTTCGAAGTCGTCCCATGAATTCAGCAGATCTTCGTTATTTTCAAACCATATTTTGGCCGTCCCATCAAGGAAAACGTAGACGTTCGCAAGACGTAGAGTATCATCCCATTGATTAAATTTTGATACTCTAAGGTATCCTTTTAACCACTTGGTTGGATCTTGTCGAGGGTCGCCTCTAAAAATTGTCGGCTTTCTCGGTTCCCTAATTAGTGCTGGAGACAGCAGGACGGTTTGTGGCTTGACTTCTCCTTCAGACATTGCCGGGAATCGCTTTCGTGGAGCGGCTACGTAAAGACCGTATTCCGGAGGAAGATTTAAAAGTCTACGGCTTCTTCGTATTTCTTCTGCTTCCAGACTGAACTGAGTACCCGGCGCCTCCACCAAAGATGTCGCGTAGATGGTAGTCGTATGGATTGAACACACACGTAGAGGGAATACAACGCTGTTTATTAGCACACAACACTTAGCTGATAGAACTCAGAACTGAACTCACAGGTTGAGCTACTTGCTCTTTTATCCATCAACAGAATATTCTGGAACGCCGTTCCAGGAAATTAAAGAATGTTCTAGCAACTTCTAGAACTAACAGAAATAGAATTAGAATTAAATTAAATTAAAATAATGTAGAGCTTCGAACCGGGGACCTCTTGCTCAGCAGTCCGGTGCGTTGACCATTCAGCAACAGAGTCTTTGACGGGAAAGGCTTTAAGCGGCAATATATATATATATATATATATATATATATATATGGGATACCTTTCGTGTGAAGGAGTATTTACATTCATTAAAGCAGAAATCACTCCATTTATCTAACGATAACCAATGTATATTTATTGAAAGTAGGGTTAAAACAGTATAGCAGCGTCTACAATTCGTTTTTAAGCGTCTCGCTCCTATACCGTAGGGAGCCCGTCTCCCCGTAACAACGGCGGACCGTCGTGTTTCCCCGAAAAACTCTCCTCTCTTAGAAAAGGGGGTGACCAGGATCGGGGTTCATTGCCCTCTCCAGCATCTCGGCATCTCAGCTCCGTCAGGAGTGGGGCAGTGTGGTTCTCGGGCACTGGGGGAATTCGTCTCACAGCTTGGCCATCATGAGACTCACGCGACCTCGCGGCAACTTTCGTTGTTCGACGTAAAATAAATCCTAAAAAGAAAAAAACAGTATTTTGCATTTAAATGGCTTACAGATCATTAGACCATGGTTTTATGTGATCAGCAGCTGATCTGGTCTTAATTGGCCCTTCATGACAGCCAATCTTTTCTAGGTCGTAACGATCGTTCGACTTCGCCTTTGCAATCTGATAGTGTCCTTGTCATGGAATTCTTGTACAGGGCCAGTATATCTATCTCTCTTTCGAACTTTATCATCTTCATAAAACTTCTCTTCTATTGTGTATGACTGTGATTTCAACTGGCTAGATTTTGGGGCACTAGACAAATTTTTAGATTCTTTGTCTAAATATCCCATTTTATTAGCTAACTTGAGAGCTCCAGCAATTCCAAAATTAATATCTGGTTCTTCCTCTAAAATAGGTTCATTTTCTCTCACAGATATTTCAGCTAGCCTTTCATCAATGTCAACTTCAATTGAAGCTCCACGATTCTGAGCTTCTAATTCCTGATTCTGTTTTTCTTCTAAAAGCTCTCTTTCTAAATTCGTCATCTTATCTGCCTGATCATCTCTGTTGCCAGATATACCACAAGTAGGTACTTCACTGAGTATTCTACAGCAGTCAGGAACAGAATTCAGTTCTATGTTGATTCCCTTAGAATCAACAACAGCGTTATTTTCAGCAACATTAGTTTTATTAAGAATTTCAATAAACTTTTCTAGAATAGTGCTCGTAATTTTCCTCTCTTTCAACTTTTTTGCTTCGTTTAAAGCACTGTACAGTTCTTTTCCACATTTTTCTTCACCAACAACAGTGGACAAATAAGGCTCTCAGCAACTTTCATTTCAAGAGCATCACTTGTTAACGTTGGTTCATCAACTTCCCCAATTCTTCCTTTCAGTGATCGCAAATCTTTTTCACCAACCAACACTTCTGTAAGCAAATCGTCTGGTTTCAAAAGAATAGTTTTTAGAATCTTCTTTTTCTTCTTTGGTTTTTTAAACTGCATCATATCCTCAGGAGTGTAATATTCATTGCCCGCTTTCAGTTCAGGCATTTCAAGTGACATCTTATTTAGTTGCTTTAATTTCATTCTGATAAACTCTCATTGTTGTTCTCTGATAGTATTATAAGATAGTGTAATTTCAGAACCTACATCAAAGAATTTCTTTCTCTCACCATCAATTACTTCACCATACATTGAAAGCATATTATTTTTCTTCAATATTCCAAATTCCTCATACTCTGGTTCTTCATAGGGCTGATAATCACGCTTCTTTCTTTTATTTTCTACATTCCTTGATAGGGCTGATAATCACGCTTCTTTCTTTTATTTTCTACATTCCTTGAATAGCGTTTACTATCAATAATATTTATATTTTCTAAAACATCCTCTTCCTCTCCAAGGACACCTTTGTCTTTTAAAGTTAGAATAATTAGTGTACCTCCCTTGAAAACTTCAACATCATGTGCAACTGTAAGTCCTTCTAAATGTCGTGAAGTATAAACCTTGCTCTTTTGAAACTCTTCCTCTACTAATGCACCAACAACAAATTCTTCATCCATTTCTTCGAACATTTTAGCCCTTTTGTCTGCTCTTTCTTTTTCTTTCAGTAATTTCTGATGTTTTGTAACTCAGTCATCAGTATTACTCAAATGATCATGTGACAATAACTTTTCTTCGACTTTCTGTGGTTCCACTTGATTAAAAGAGCTCTGAAATGTACCATGTTCATCATTAAAAGTTGTGGCAAGTTCTTGATCCCCTAATTCTCTTCTATCGACATTTTTTTCATCAGGGACATCACTTTTCTCAAGAGTTAAATCTTCTGAATCTTTGTTGCATTCAAAATCAGTTTCCACGAATTCTTTTTGATTTTCAACGTCCTCTACATCACAGACTTTTCCGGTCACATCACTCTCCTGATTGGATTGAGAGTCTTGATAATTGTTGCACTCGTTTCCAAGATTCCTGTTTTCTTTATCAAAATTTAAGTCATTAAAATCACTCTCCTTAACTCCAACAGTTTTATTTGCTTTATCATCTAATTCCTTCAAACCACTTCCACTAATATTTCTTTCTTTACATACACCACTTTCATTTTCAGTTAATTTAGTTTTATTTTCACTATTTTCATCTTCACCGTCAGTCGCATATGGTAACATATCTGTTTCCACTGGACTATCATTTTCGTCTGAATTCAACATAGAAATCTCAATTTTCTGTGATTCACTGCTTTCTACTCTATTTCCCTTACACTCAGGCAAAGCTAGTTGTCTACGGTAAACTACATTTTTAATGTTCGTTATAAATCTCGTTCCGGGTCTGAGTTCCGGAGATATTTCATTATCATTTACTTTACTCTGTGCAATACAAACATAATTAACCTGAAAATTCTTCCGCAAACCCGTTATATTTACACCTTTGTTACTCATGGAAAAATCAATTTGAGACATTACATCCATTCCAATAACCAGTTTGTTACACAAATTACTACTTAAAACATACAGATGGTGGACAAAATAATACGAACACCTTAGAAATAATGGAAAATCTTTATTAATAGGGGATTGGACCCCCCTTTGACTCAAGTACAGATTTAATGCGACGTGGGATAGATGCATAAAGGTCATGGACAATATTTAAAGGAATAGTAAGCCATTCCTCCTGCATAGCAGTCTCTAATTCCGAAAGTCCGGATGTAGGTGGAAATCGGAAGCGATGTTTGGACTCCAAATATTGCCATAAATGTTCAATAATATTCAATTCCCGAGACTAAGGGGGCCAGGCGAGATGTTCAACTGCATCATCATGCTCTTCGAACCATTTTGAACAAACCTAGCAGTGTGGATAGGGGCGTTGTCGTGTTGAAAAAGCGGTCGCTCTCCAGGGAATACAGTCTGGACAAACGGATGGACATGATCCCCTAGAACGCTTAGATAGTTATTGGATTTGATCCTCCCATGCAAAATAACAAGTGGCCCAAGACCGCGCCAAGATATCGCACCCCATACCATAATGGAGCCACCCTATGCTTCACAGTCGGCAAGAGGCATTCAGGATGAAACGCTTGTTTGGGCGTTCTCCAAACATAAACGCGTCCGGTCGTCTGAAATAGGGTGAATGACGATTCATCTGACCATATTTCGTGTTGCCACTCCTGTAGGGACCAGCCTTTGTGATCTCTGCACCATTGGCGTCGCTTGAAAGCATTAGTTGTTGTCACCAAGGGTTTACGAATTGCCACTCTGCCATAAATGTTCGCAGCATGAAGTTCCCTATTGACAGTTTTTGTTGAAACGGGGTCCTGGAGATGATAGTTCATTTCGGACGTTATCTCGGATAACGATTGCTTGAGCTTTCGGGCTACTATGCGCTTCAAGACCCGTCTATCCCTATCAGCAAGCTTGGACTTTCGGCCACTGTTGTGCTCTGAAGATGTCGTCTTACCCTCTTTCGTGTACGCTCTCATAACGGCTGATACCGTACTCCTTGCAACCCCCAAAAGGTTTGCTGTTTCCGTAAGCGATGCTCCACTTAAACGCGCTCCAACTATCATTCCTCTTTGGAACTCTGACAGGTCTGACATTTCAACTTATCACAGACAGTTCGATAGAAGCATGCAACGTAGGTGACTGCTGTTGAGAGACTGATACCTTCCTCTTCGCGCTCACTAGGTGGCAGACTTCTGTTGCAGGTGACTCGGCTGTACTACAGGTATGAAATACGTCATACTTTTTCACAGGTGTTCGTATTATTTTGTACTCCATCTGTAAATATCAGTATACACAGAATAATCATCAACTATTATATTAGCATTAAAATAACCTAAAGGAGAAATTTGATCTGAGCTGATTCCCATTAACTCTACTTTATTCTGGGTAAGTTTTGGTGATCCTAGATTAACATAAACTTCTTGATTTACTATTGTAATTTCACTTCCGGTATTTCAAATAGCATCTACTTCTTTTCTTAAAACTTCGACACATGAAATTCTGAATTCTATTAGGACGATGATGTGAAATCGTTACTTTATTTACCTACTTTTGAGGACATAGATTTGCCTTGTGCCCGAACTCGTCACATAGAAAACACCGCAAACCCTTGTCTTTAAATTTACAATCAGATGATTTATGTCCTTCCTCATTGCAATTGTAGCAGATAATTTTAAAGTTCGAATCACTTTTCTGTCGTGTGCTAGCAAAAGGTTGTGTGTACTTCTGATTTCTAATCAAACATGTTTTTGGTTTCTCATTTAAAAACTTTGTGTCTCCACTCGTTTCTTGCCTCTCTACATTTTTAAATTCAGCTTTAAAATCTTTTTTGACTTCATTTCTCCGACTATTATCTTTAATTTTCTCATATACTTTTAGTTTGTCTCTAAATTCGTGTATGTCTCTGCATCCGTATAAAATGTATTTGTTTACATCTAAAGCATTAATTCCATTTATAATATATTGTATAATTGCACTGTCTTCAATACTTCCACGCGACGTGATTTCCTTCATTCTAAAATAATAATCAATGACTGTTCATTCCCGCCCTGTCTTGTGCTTCCTAAAGCGAAATGTAAGTCGTCTGAATTCGTCTCCTCGGCAAATTCTTTAACAAGCGTCTGTCTAATTCTCGACCACGTTTTGACATTCTTTTCGCTGTCAAGAAACAATTTTCTTCTCCCACATATCAATCTCTTAGCGAAAATAAATTTCTGCAAGTCAGATAGTGTGAACAAATCCGAGATATCCTCAAATTCATCAACCCATTTACGAACGGTCATAGATGATGTACCGTCAAAAAGTTTAACTATGGCTTCTACGTCGTTGAAATTTATCATGGATTTGTTAATTGCGCTAATGGGAGAAGCATTGTGTATTTCTACACTATTACTTTTTTCTCTTTCACTTAATTCGTCATCGCCAACATCATCACCAACAATAATATTCCGTTTCAAAATATTTAGATTATTCAAATTTATGATAATTCTCTTAACCAGTTCTGGTTTGCTACACTTATTATCCAAGCTCAATCTATTGCATACAGTTATTAAATCACTTGTGGAAAAATTGGAAGAAACATATTCAGTTTTCCTCTTAAAACTTGCATCATTTTCCTTTTCATAATTTAGTCCACTAAAATACCTTAATATTTTGCGGTTCTTCCTATCACTTTCGTCTTCAAATATTTTATGATAAACAGGTTTAATGTCTCTAAATGGAAATGACTTCAAATTTTTCGAAATCTGCGGCAGTCTTCCAGTTTTTCCATATTTAATTATAAAGATACTCTCACCTTTAATTCCGGCGTCGCAGAAGAATAATCCACTTGCACAAGCGCCGCAATTTTCTTACACGTCACAACACAATTTATTTTTCTTACTTCAAACGTTCTGTCCTAGCTTCACAACGCGAAGCTTAGCGTCTCACTATCACTGTTGTATCCAGCTAACGCACTTAAATTCCTTTCTCAAATATCCCGGGCTAAACGCCCAAAAATGTGGGATACCTTTCGTGTGAAGGAGTATTTGCATTCATTAAAGCAGAAATCACTCAAATTATCTAACAAGAACAAATGTATATTTACTGAAAGTATGGTTAAAACAGTATAGCAGCGTCTACAATTCGTTTTTAAGCGTCTCACTCCTATCCCGTAGGGAGCCCGTCTCCCGGTAACAACGACGGACCGTCCCCCGTGTTTTCCCCGAAAAACTCTCCTCTCTTAGAAAAGGGGGTGACCAGGATCGGGGTTCATTGCCCTCTCCGACATCTCGGCATCTCAGCTCTGTCAGGAGTGGAGCAGTGCGTATCTCGGGCACTGGGGGGAATTCGTCACACACACACACACACACACACATATATATATATATATATATATATATATATATATATATATATATATATATATATATATATATATATATACAGTGTGTAACAAAATTATAAGACCACTGTGGATTTTGTGATTTTTACTATAAATAGCATATTTTTTTTAAAATTAAATTAGGTTGATGTTAATAAATGAAATATAAAATATGTGTATATTATTTTTAAGAGATATTTAAATATGCTATTTATTTTATCAATAATTTCAAATTTTTCCAATCAAATATCTGTAACAAAATTATAAGACCATTAGTTACAACAAATTTTTTTAATAAAACTAATATGATGTTGATCCACCATTTTTCTGAATAACTTCACATACTCGATTTTTCATTGAATTAATTAGGTTTTCGATGAAATATTTGGGGATTTTGTCCCATTTATCCATGATAGCTAGTTCCAATTCATACACAGAATCATATTGACGGCTATTTGCATACACTTGACGAGCCAAATGGGCCCACAAGTTTTCGGTGGGATTCAAGTCTGGACTAAGGCTTGGCCAGTTTAAGACCTCGATTTTTTCTTTTTGAAACCAGTTTTTAGTTGATTTAGACACATGGCATGGCGCATTGTCTTTCTGAAATTTCCAGTTTGATCCTCCTAAAAATGGGCCAAAAGGTATAAGGTGTTGGTAAAGCAGTTGTTGATAACAAATGGAGTCCATTTTTCCAAGAACTCGCTGCAGATCACATTTCCCATCATATGCAAAAGCTCCCCACACCATCACAGAGCCACCACCCATCTGTCTACTGAAGAAAACCCTATATTCCGTTCGTAAATCATGCCAGTAGGAAATATTACCGTCCGGGCCATCCAAATGAAAATTTTTTTCGTTGGAAAAAATATTTTTCCAAGCAGCATCCCAGGTCATGACTTCCTTTGCCCACTTCAGCCTTACTTCTTTATGATGCTTTAACAGTCTTGGTTTTCTTTTTAATTTCCGAAGAGCAACATTCGAATTTGATCTTAAAGTGCGCCAGACTGTCATATGTGAAATAGTTTTACTTGTCTGCTGTGTTATTTTACGAGTAGACAAGTTCCGTTTCGTTGCCAGCTTGAAAATTCGTCTATTGTCGCGAGCTGATAATTTACTCTTTCTGCCAGATCTTTTATATTTTCCATAAAAATATCTTTTACTTAAAACATTATGAATAGCAGTTTTAGAACGTTTAAGTATCTTACTTATTTCACGTTCCGATTTTTCAGAACCCTTATAAAACCAAATTTTTCGAACTTCTAGTTCAGATAATTCTCTTCCACGCGGCATTGTGAATTTCCTCATAAAAACAAACAAATTAAATTCTATTTTCTTTTACAATATTATCGTTTGGACTTTTTTGTTATGTAAAGTTACAGTTTATCTACGATTTTGAAAGAAAAAATAAAATAGTTTTAAAAACGCAAGCGATTTTAAATAAAAAAATAAGTGGTCTTATATTTATGTTACACCGAGATTTCAAAAAATCATTTGCTGTGTGAAATTAACTCATTTTTTTTTAAGCGATTTATTTGAGAAAATATAACTTTTTCATTTGCTTTAAATTTTAAAATTATTCATTTTATGCAGAGTAATATTAAAATGAGTGATATTTTGTGTGGTCTTATAATTTTGTTACACACTGTATATATAATAACATTACGTAAATCTGCATTTATTATTTTCAGATTTACTAGACATGATAAACTCTGTGAAAATTTTCTGCACGAAGAACAATACAAACAGTTGTGCAATGTACAATTTATAAGCTTTTATTAAAAATGTTATATGTTATGCGAAAATCTCGTGTTGTAGTTTAAAATTTTTTTATCAAAATTTAGTATAGCCTTACACTGCCGAAATAATCAGAATCTAAGAAATCTGAAATTTGAGATTGAATATTCGCACACTTGAAAATATGAAATCAAAAAATAACACCTGAAACGTAGGGAATAAATGATTTAACAATGCTTAGCAATTCCATCAAGAACTTCTCTTAATTCGCCTTTTGGATTCAAAAATCATTGAGAATAAATCTTCTTCCGAAATATTACCAAAACAGTTTCCTAAGTTTGATAGGAACGAAAAATACTGTTCATTTGTATATTTTTGAGTAAATATAAACTGGTGATTTGTATTATTCCTTTTAATGAACGCTTGACATTGTTTTCTGATTTGTTATTACATTTCAAACTTAGCGAATTGAAACATGTCTAGACACTCTAGGTGGAAAAAAAATTAACTACAACAAAATCACGGATTCAGCACTACTTTTACAATTCGCTGTCGGTAAAAATTGCATTTCAATTAGCGCACCGTTCAAAAATCTGTGAGATTTGCAAAACGCCCTTCCGTAAAAATCTTTTTAGACGACTGCATTAAAACTGCGTCGAAAATACACAGACAAACGCCTGCGATCGCTGTTTGCATTGAAAATTCCGGAGTAAAATGGTGCGAGGATGTTCATTTTTGATTGTTTAAATCTTATATATTAATCCTTGGGGGGGAAACACAGGCGAGACATTTGCGAATTTCCCTCGCATGTTTCATGCATTTTTAAACTCATATCGTTACATTAATTTATGCGATATATGCAGGGCATTAAAACGCTACGTCTCCTGGACTTACAATTAATGAACCTCGGAGGAGGTAAATGTCAAGATTTACAAAAGAAATGCGATTTAATTCACCCGATGCCAAAATAAAATACCGTTATGGAAATATAAAAATTAAATATATGAGCAAACAGCACATATTTATTCATTGAATATTAAAAAAATATATATAATCAAACACTACATGTGTAACTATCAGACGGTAACGAAAAATATATTATAATCAAACATCACATATTTAAGACAGAGTAATTATTAAATTCCTGGTTGAGTTTTCGAGCTAATAATCTAAATTTTTCAATGAATCGCATCTTTTTCTAATGAAGTGTTGGAAGAGAGATATTTAAATGTCGAAGGCAAATTTATGTGCCTTAGAATTATGAGTATTTGTAAACAAAAGGAGAACATATTCGGCTGTGAAGAGTTTTTGATACATCAATTTTTTATTTTTTATTTTTTTACAGTTTGTGAAATGTCATTAAAGTGCGATAATTATTGATTTATTTAAGCTCAAAATAAGTTTCCTGTGGCTTGTACAATTACATGAGGACCTTTCTATTTCTTTATAATTTTATAATACTCGAAATATTTACAAATTCTTAAAATACAAAATTGCTAGTGCTTTTGCTTATACCGCTTGTATTTTTGTATTTTGGTTTTCAGATTACCCCGGAAGATAATCCCAGCAGAGAAGGGAGTTGTTTTATTTACGTCTATTGCAATAGTTTGTTTTAGCAATGATTTCATATTATTTTTCGGGGGGGATATTCACTTGCTGTGTTTTTGGGTTTTAACTCAAGTGATGTGTTATATATATATATATATATATATATATATATATATATATATATATATATATATATATATATGTATGTGTATCTACTTAATAAACAACCATTATTAATTTTCCTAGAATAAAAACGCTGCACTAGTATTCAGTTCTATTCCATTAACTATTTACTCTTAGTATTTTCTTTCCCGCAAAATAACTACTTCCGTTTTCTTCTGTATGGCGCCTGGTTGTCGCGGGGAATATTGCATCACAAATAATGACATAGACAATGAAAACTAAATTTTCCTTTTTGCTGGGGTGAGTGACTAACAGCCCACTTAGATTTTGTATATGCATTGAACCGCCACTAACTATTCTCTCTGTTCTTTGTAAATATGCAAATATCTTCCAGTCTAATCGTAAATTGTTAAACAAGTGAATCATCATAACGTGTAGGGAATAAAAGGAGGGAATAAAACGTAGAGGGAATAAAACTGTTATTACAACCAACTGGATTATCTGATTGAATTTCATGCTGCTCAAGCTCGTCTACTTTTTATCCCAAAAACCTCCCGAGAGACGTAAAGGTTCGATCTTTTATTACCGTATATCATTGATAGTGACAACCATGTTGATTTCCGTTTATATATATATATATATATATATATATATATATATTTATTTATTTATTTATTTATTTATTTATATATGTGCTTGTGTAACATGGTAGGCCTCAACTCGACAAGACCGAAGAGACAATGGATCCACCATGTCACAACGCAGAAGAAAAGTAGTCCAGGCTGGTGCAAACACGGCAATCATTACGTTGAACTCAATTTTTATTAGGCAAACTGACACATCTTCTCCAGGCGACAGAAATTGGAGGAGTCCCTATTTCTACATGACCCAGGGTCTTTTATAGACTGTTTGAGGTCGCTCATCATGTGATCTTGAATATGAATACTAATTGGCTAGGTCTCACTCTGGTGTCAGGGGTGACGTATTATATGCACGATTATTTGAAATTTTAGAGATGACGCTACGGTGATCCTTTGTTTTTAAAATTGGATACGAAATCAACACAAACTCCCAAGGAAATGTAGAATAAACTAGGATTTGAAAAGAATATAGGGGTTTTTAATTTTATATATATATATATATATATATATATATATATATATATATATATATATATATATATATATATATATATATATATATGTATATATATATATATATATGTATATATATATATATATGTATATATATATATATATATATATATATATATATATATATATATATATGTATATATATGTATATATATATATATATATATATATATATATATATATATATATATATATATATATATATATATATATATATAAAGTAATACTATTTCCCTTTAGTGCAGCTTAAAACCGACACTTAGCCCTCTTTACTTGCAAGTATATATATCATCACGATCACATTACATGAATCCATAGATATAAGAATACATCAAAATAAAGGTTTACGTGTGGTAACTTATAACACGTAAATCTTTATATAAAACCGGGAACTTTATATATAACAGGGAAAATTTGGTTTTCCGAAACTACAATTTTTTTATTATTCTCGATATAAAATTTTATCCGTCTAAACGCGACTGTTACATAAACGTTAAACTTTTTTTTCTCTGTTCATTTTATTCCTATAGCTAAACGTGTAAGAAAAAGTGTATATTTATATTTAACAACATTTTTATGGTTCGGTAACACGGGATTTGATGATATATAAAATAGTCTCGGAAAAACGTAATAAATGTGCACTAGTCGAAATATTTTTGATCTATAACTGCATAGGCATACGAGCCAACACCAAAAAGGAAAATTTCATTTTGAGATAATTTTTTTTTAACTTTTAGAAACCGTTGTATCATAATCATGATTTTAAATAACCTTTGTATTTGTATCATGAATTAATAGGGCAAATGAATAATATTTTCTTAAAGAATGTTCGAAAATACAGTGCTCGAGGGGTTAAATATTGTAAATACGTCGTTACTTACTTACTTACACACACACACACACACACACACACACACATATATATATATATATATATATATATATATATATATATATATATATATATATACACAGTGCGTCAAATAAGTTTTAAGACTCGTCCCAGAGCGCAGGTTGTAAAGGCGCTGTGATTGTAAATCTGCATGCGTCATAACGTCCCTTGCCTGCTGGCACACTGCTAACAAGTTGTGCGCATTTCGTTAAGGGGACCAAGACATAAATTTGCTTCAAAAAATTGATTTTTCATTTTTTATCTTAAAAAATAGAGGAGGTTCTGAGCTTTCTAAAAATATATAATTTATATACATTTCTAGTAATATAACTTGATTTAATTGTCAATTATATTGTAAACAAACTTGCCCCTCCTACTTAAAGCCACGCTTGCCACGCCCATTTAAACCGTAAACATGAGATTCTCATTCTGTTGCAAATACATCTTTGTTTCTCTTATCACTAACTCCTTTTTTCTTAACTTCGAGATTAACTGGCTCGAATTCTTGAAGCTGTGTGAATTTCCCTCACCGTTTCCGGCTTTGCTTGGTTTGTTTACCTCGTGGTTTGTGAGACAGTGGTTTGCATTTTTCACATTTTGAATCAGTTAAAATCATTTTAAGTGTGCTTAACTTTATTATTTGTTTGATATATTTGTGTTAAATTGTCATAATATTGAAATGACACGCATAAAGAAATTTGGGAAAAGGAAATTTTACGGTAATCAATATCGGAATACAAAATCTGATAATTTATCTACTGCATCTACATCCAGTGATAATTTGAATATGAGCTCTTCAAGTAAGAAAATTAAATTTGATTTTGAAAGCAATCATGTGTTTGCCGAGGAAAATAATTGCAATGTTATTGTGGAATTAAATGTGCTTCGGAGTTTGTTGAACACTCTTAGTAAATGTAAAAATTGTAATTCTTCAGGTAACTTTGATGTTTATGAAGAGGTCAGCAGTCGTAAGGGCCTTGCAACAAATTTAGTATTTTTGTGTACATCATGCAGCACATCTACAAGTTCTATGACTTCCAGTTTATCTAATCACAATTATGATATAAATATTCGCCTTGTCTATGGTATGCGAACCATTGGCAAAGGTGAGAAAGCAGCACAGATATTGTGTGGCATGATGAATCTACCACCACCTCCAACTAAATTTGAAAGATTTAATAAAATTATAATTGATCATTTGTCTGATGTATGCAGGGATTCAATGTTAAATGCTGTGAATGAGACTGTGCAGTTACAGCAGGGAAACAGGGATATTATTGCAGTGTTCGATGGCACTTGGCAGAAGAGAGGGCATACTTCTCTAAACGGTGTTGTGTGTGCTACTTCTTTAGAAACTGGGAAAGTAATTGACTTCGAGTGCCTCACTAAATACTGCTTTTACTGTAAAAATAAATCTGGTAAGGAACATGACTGCCAAAAAAATTTTACTGGTTATAGTGGAGGTATGGAATCAGCTGGTGTGCTAGCTATTTTCCAACGCTCAGAAGAGACACGTCATGTTCGATACATAAAGTATTTAGGGGATGGTGATTCTAAAGGTTTCACAAAAGTCTCTGAATCTAACGTATATGGTAGTGATGTACATATTGAAAAATTAGAGTGCATCGCCCATGTTCAAAAAAGAATGGGATCACGTTTGAGATCTCTGTGTAAGGAGATGAAGAAAAAAAAGCTTTCTGATGGGAAAAGTATTTCTGGTCGAGGACGTTTAACAGAAACAGAAATAAATAAACTTCAGAATTACTATGGTAGGGCAATCCGCCAAAATACCACAAAATCTGTAACAGATATGATTAAGGCAGTATGGGCTATCTATTTTCATCGTCTGTCAACAGATGCCAACCCTCAACATGGTGTCTGTCCTTCAGGATCTGAAACATGGTGCGGATACAATAAAGCTCAAGAAACCGGTGCTGAGTATTCGCACAAACACCCATTACCTGAAGCAGTACTTAGTGCTATAAAACCAATTTTCAGAAGCTTGACAGATAGAAAGCTTTTGGAAAAATGTCTACATGGTCGCACTCAAAATCCTAATGAAAGCTTCAATAGCTGTATTTGGGAAAGACTGCCCAAAACCACATTTGTTGGAATTACATGCCTGAATATTGGTGTAATGGATGCAGTAATCTGTTTTAATGAGGGTGTTGGCAGTCGAGTAAAAGTATTTGAAAAAATGGGTATCACTCCTGGGAAAAATATGAGAGCATCACTCAGGAAAATAGACACAGTTCGGATTTGTGAAGCTGAACTAAAGATTCAAAAACTGTCTAAAGAAGCTTCAATACACAAAAAAAAGACTCAAAAAGCAGTCAGACAATTTAGAAGCAATGTCCCAAAATGAATATGGGCCAGGAATGTTTTGATGGCATAGAAATATAAAAAAATTTGTATCCAAAGTGTTTTTTTGAATTTTCTCAAAATGTGTTTTTTCTTTGCTTAGATACACTTTTTATAAATTCTACTGCATATATAAATTTGAAATTTTATAGCAATGTAGATATGGTATAAGTAATACTAGTGAAGCTAAATATTTTTTATACAGTGCTGATAATTTTTTCTTACAGCCAATTATTAGTGGCAAAAATGTGCTTTATTTTGAACTCGAAGTTAGAATTTTTTATTTTTTCATACAGTCATGAAAATAATTACAAAAACAGGTTTACAACATCAAATAAAATGTTTTTGATAATATTGGAAAATTTCAAGGTAAGTACTTTTATATTTTTCTAGAAAAATGTATCTAATTATAGACATGTAAAATTTTTTGAAAAAGAATTCATCCTGTTTGAGAAGGTATTCTAAAAGAAATTACCAATATTATTAATATTAATTCCTGTTGAAATACTCACAAAAATATTCTTAATCACTGGTAAAAAACATCATAAGAATCCATTCATATTTTAAAGAGATATAAAGGTTTACGTAACAGCCAATTTTTTGTTGTTTACGACTGTCGAGAATGTCTTGGTCCCCTTTAAGTAGTTGAGAGAAGGCGAGCGTTTATTGTAGACGTGAATATTTTTCATGTTGATTTTATAAGATGGAGCAAAGAGCTGTAATTAAATTTAACGCAATACTTGGTAAAAGTACTTCGGAAACATACCAAGGCATGAAACAAGTTTACGGTGACTGTTGTTTAAGTAGATGAAATGTTTTTGTGTGGCACAAACGGTTTTTGGACGGAAGAGATTCGGTAGAGGATGATCAGCGTAGTAGAAGACCAATTTCATCTAGGAGACCTGAAGTTATTGAGAAAGTACGAAATTTCGTAACAAACGATCGCTGTGCATCACTGAGAATGATGGAAGACTCTTTAAACATCAACAAAGATACAATTCGAACCATCGTGCATGAAGATTTGGCAAAACAAAAGTATGTGCTAAATTTGTTCCACACACTTAACCCCTGAACAAAAAGCAATGTGAAGTGCACATTGCGGAGACATTATTTCAGCCGCTGAAAACGATCCAAACTTCTTGAAGTCCATTGTTACAGGTGATGAAACCTGGTGTTTCCAATATGATCCTAAAACAAAACGAAAAAATGTGGAATGGAAGTCACCAAATTCACCACAAGCCAAAAAAACAAGAAAAGTTCCATCCAAAATCAAAACAATGCTCATTACATTCTTCGATAGTAAAGGTATTATCCACAAAGAATTTGTTCCAACTGGGCAAACAATTACAGGTCAATACTACTTAGCTGTTTTAAAGCGTTTGATGACCAGAAATCGTCGCATTCGTCCAGACTATAGGACTGAAAGCAGTTGGTGTTTGTTACACGACAATGCACCCAGTCACACCTGCCTTATTGTTAGTCGATTTTTGGCAAAAAATAATGTCTGTGTGTTGAACCATCCACCGTATTCACCTGATTTAGCAACCTGTGACAACTGTGAAGTTAAAAGGGTGTTATTTTGAGGATATTTCGACCATACAAGAAGCTTCGACGCGTGCTTTGCAGGCCATTCCACAAAGTGATTTACAACAGGCTTTCGATTCATTATTAAATCGCTGTAAAAAGTGCATTGAAGCCGGAGGGTCCTATTTTGAATAAAATACCAAAACAGGTTTTAATTTCTTGTTTCCATTTCTTTTTCAAACCCAGTCTTAAAACTTATTTGACGCACTGTATATATATATATATATAAGTAGGCAACCCTCCTATAACACGGCAGATAGGTTCCTAGAAAATGCCGTGTTACATGAGACCCAGAGACAGTTCAAAAAAGGGGGGTTACGATCTGAAAGCTTATTAAAAACATACATTTTTTTCAAAAAATTCCATATAAGCAACTTAATTTTTATTAAAAATATAAATGTGTGTATAACACAAAAAGTAAAGCAACAAAATTTTTTTATTTTCATCCAATGCGACCTTAATTTAATAAATTTATTACTCATCACTGCTCAGTACAATTAAACGAGAACGTTTTTTCGATTGAACGATATCACCTTCACTTTCAGTAACTTTTTCTTCATTTAGATTTTTTGTATCTTCTATCCTCTTTAAAAAATATGTAATTTTGGTTTATTTGCTGGATATTACAAGGTCATTGTAGATTCACGGTATGGAGGTACACAATTTTGCAGCTCCCTTTTGAATTTTCGGCTTCTTTCAGGGGAAGGGTCTGTATTAAGGAAAAATACTTTAAGATATTCAGCTAAGTTTAGGCCTTGCGAGGGTTCCCGCAATTTATCTTATCGTGTTAGAGCGAAACCATGTTGCAAGGTGCCGTGCTGTAGCAGGGCTACCTGTATGTATAATTGAACTCCAAAGTAGAAAAGTAGAAAAAAAATCCAAATCCAAAAAACACCAAAAGAATCCAAATAACGAAGCAATTGACTGGTGTCTTCATCTGGAGGCCTTAACCGAGTCTGTTACCTGAGGGAACCCAAGAAAAAAAATGTCAAATTGCATAAACAAGATACCAACTGCGGAATAAATAAAAAGAAATGTGCAATTAGAGTTTAACGCAACATAAATCCAAGATTTTGTATAAATAATTGAAATATATATATATATATATATATATACACACACATATATATAAATTATTATATATATATATATATATATATATATATACATATATAATAGCTTATATATAGACTCTTTCGACGGGCACACTATTACAGTAGGTTCGATGTTTTACCGAAGTTTTTCTTTTGAAGGTACACTCTTGAAACGGTCAAAGTTGACAAACAAAATTTAACTTGAATCACCGAAATGGAAGGACCCCACCGCAATATCACCTTTCATATCTTGCTGAAATTCACCTAAATCATGATCGCCAGTCATGTTCACAGCTCAATCGGCTTTTTAAGAATCCTCAAATGTCTGCCGCTCTCTATGAACTGCCTGCTGGAGGATGCATTACCGAGAAACTGAGTGTTGCTGCATGTTCTGAAATTGAATTGCCTATCCCAATAATTCTGACACACCAGTGTATATACATACATACATAAACAAAATCTCTCTGTAACAAAAAATATATGCACCCAGAAGGAAACGAGCTACTATCATGAAACTTAACATGCATGTAGTGTATGAGGATATAAGCAAATAATTACAAATTCAGAAGAACAGACCGTTTTATTAAGAAGATATGGCATGAAAAAGGTTACAAATAAGTAAGTAGTAAATCCCCCTCTGGCGGCTATACAAGCCGAAACACGGTGTGGCATGGACTCAGTGAGGTCACCTATGACCTCATGCGGAAGAGAGTTTCTCCAAGTATAATCAAATCGTCCATAGGTGCACTAGCTATGCCATTGGTGCACTAGTCATGCCATACATTTAACAGAGGCACCCCACAAATAGATACAGCATATCAAAACTGTAGACTTTGCAAGAGCATTTTTTACACAGAAATAACGCATCCTGAACATAAACGTAAATTATGCTGAACAAAGAATAGGAGCAGCGTGCAAATACTATATTTTTAGATAAAACTTTCTACAGGAATAACGAAACCAAACTTAAAAATACGTTACCTGGGACAAACATGAGGTACACTAAACACATACTGTTGTATTACCTAAAGTTTCTACAGAAAAAAAAAACTATTATATAGGCCTGTACAATCATTCCATAAGCTTAAAAGTATGGCAGAGATTAAGCCTAAACATACTAAAGATTACCATGGGTCTAACGTTACCATACAAAATCCTTACCATACATTTAACATAGGAACTATATATATACACTGTCACAAAAAAATATATGCACCCAGAAAGAAACGAGCTGCTATTACGAAACTTAACATTATGTAGTGTATGAGGAGATCAGCAAATAATTACAAATTCACAAGAACAGATCATTCTATTAAGAATATACGGCATGAAAAAGGTTACAAATCAGTAAGTAGTAAATCCACCTCTAGCAGCTATACAAGCCGAAACACGGCGTGGCATTGACTCCGTGAGGTCACCTATAATCTCCTGCGGAAGATCATGCCATAACTTTTGCAACTGGGCAGTTAATTAACCAGTGATCCGGGACGGCTGCATTTGCCTTCCATGCACGTCCCAGCAATGATAAAATGGCGAGAGGTCCTGGCAGGCCATAGGAATACGTCATATCCACGAAGACATTGTTCGGAGAGTCGCGCAGTATATGGACGAGCGTTGTCTTGCTGATAAATGGCACCTGAGCGACTTGATAGTATAGGCAGTACAACTGGCGTTAAAATCTCGTCCACGTAACTGCGTGCCGTCATAGTGCGTTGAAGGACGACAAGAGGTGATCGTGTGTCCCAACAAATTGCTCCCCACACCTTGTGTCCTCTTTACACATCTTTACACCTTGTGTAATCGCCGTATGCCTCTCGAAAACAAATGCCGGAACGGACCAATAGCCTGGCCGCCTACACATGCATATGCGCTGGTCATCAGCATTGAGACTGAATCGGGATTCATCGCTGAAGATCACACGCCTTCAGTTGATCACACTCCCGCTCGCCCAAGGTCAGCAAAATTCCAATCGACACTTCCTATAATGTGGGGTCAGTGGTAGGCTTCTTAATGGACGTCTGCTCCTTATACCTGAGTCGGCAAGTCATCTCCGAATAGTTTCCCTTGATACCACCGGATGTCTGGAAGGTGGTAAATGACGTTAAACCGATTATAGCGACATTGTTGGTGCGGACGTGGCCGCTCTTATGATTGCGCGATCCTCTCCAGCATTTGTGTTCCTGGGATGCTCTGACCCTCCTCGATGGCAGACTATCCCTTCCGTAATCCATTGTTGCCGACACCGAGCAACTACCATATCACTCCGACCGAGGTGACGACCGATACGCCTGTTCGACTAACCTGCTTCTCTGAGGCCTACTATATAGTAGGGGAGCATATGTAGTCCCGTGGCGGTATTAGTGATGGGAACATGGGTGGATATTTTTTTCATCAGAAACTACCTGTAGATGAATAATTTCCATGGTGTCACTCTTTGGTGTGTGTCATATAGCAGTAATGACGTCATCAAGATGGCCGCCATGGAATTTAAAAAATCCACTTTATTTCGGTTATTTATCGGCCGATTTTCTTTTGTAATACCTCATATTGAAGATAAATGAAATGTCTAGATGACAGATGCAGAATCAGGGGAGACGGAGTCGTCATAGAGCACAAAAGGGAGAAAGCGCGTCCTCTGAAGATGGTTGGCTCGCGGTTGGAACCTGTGTTATGCTAGGTCAAAGTTACATTGGAGACCCTCCATGAAGGATAAAAAACTTTTGTGCTTGTAATTAAATTAACATTATACATAAAGACAAAACACTTCATGGCGGCTGGCCAGCCATTGAAAAAACAAAGAAAACAAACACCCCTGTAAATTATACATAGAAAGTGCATTCAAAACACACGGAAAAATGGTAACAAAATAATTACAAAACAACTTAAATTGGTGTCATACATAAATGAATGCACTATAAGAGTCAACCTTGTGACAAAGAGCATGGTTGCATAGTAAAATAAGTGTCATTACTATGTAAGGAAGGTTACAAGACACGTCTGCATGAAAAACATAACCCTCAAAACAGTATCACACTGTACCATGCCTAGCACAAAAATTAAAAAGGACATGTGCTTATAAACTTAAAAAAACAAGTGCAAAAAATTACATTGGGATACACATGTTAAGATGAGTACATACCCTAGAGCAGGGGTGGGCATTTAGTCGATCGCGATCGACCGGTGGACCACCAAGACATTTTGGGGTGACCGCCTTTACTAAGACCTAAGACGCGCATACTAAATGAAACATATTTTTGGAACACCGACGCGATTTGCTTTAAACGCGGTTTTAAAAGAGTAAGTTTTTTTTCTTGTAGTTAAGTAGGTAAGTACATATTCCGCATTTATTATTAAGTTATAATAAATATTGTAGACCTTTTTTTTAGCTCACCACACCTACGTCACTGGGTGGACCGCAACACCTTGACAAAATTAGAAGTAGCCCGTACCATGGAAAAGTCTGCCCACCCCTGCCCTAGAGCATTAAAAAAAACTTAACGAAACACAGAAAAATGCAACAGCATGTTATTCAAAAATGTTACACAGTATAGAAAAATTACATGATGATTTTGTTTGCAAAAAGGACAAGTTAATGATTTATACACTTCACAAAATGGCAGGTGAGATATACAAAAATAAGAAAAAATATAGAAATTTCACCAATATAAAATTATAAAGGCATGAGTTAAAACTGCATGAATTGTGATCTACACATAATACATGAGTGCCTTTACAACAGTTGTTGTTGAACGAAAGACAGTACAACTTGTGTTCGGTTCAAGATTGCCCATATTTTTTTGGTTTCAAGTGGTAAATTTTAACTTAAAATATGGATGGTGTAATTAAATTCGATCGACCGTCTTAGCGAAAGCGAGTGAAGGACATAGACTTTGAATTGTGTATATTGTACCAACATCTATTGAATGAGGATTTGGTTAAAACCTCAAGTACTCAGCACAAACTGTTTGATGCAGTGAGAGTTCGAAACAAGTGTAAAGACAGTGATTATCAGCACCTCGAAGAATACGCTAGAAAATTTACAGTGGAAGGAATAACCCAGCTAAATGACCGGTGGCATTTAACTTGTCACAAGAAATGCACGCACAAAGGTAACATTGATAAACTACAGGCCAGGTATAAAAAGCAACAAGCGGAAATTGAAATAGCTTCCCCAGGCTCGGTGTGCAATAAGGTCCACCCGTGTACAAAAGGCCAAAATATTGGCACGAAACTACATAAAAATGCCTGCTTCTTTTTCGATAGACTTGAAACTAGGAGACATCCATTATATACCGCTTCCATCAAAAAGGTAGGTCAGAGGATCTGATGCTGTCTAGCGAAGTGAAAATAGCAATTGGAAGTTAAAACTGAGTGAATTCATTAATCCAGAAGATGTACATGCATATGATGTAGCATACCACAAAGAATGTTGCACAGAAAACGTCATTGCGAAGTACTGATGAAGTTGAAACAACACCTAACTTGCCAGAATGTATTACTCAAGTAGAATCCATAGATCGTTTGCTAGATTCTTTTTTGGAAGGTAATGTTGTCACGATGGCAGATCCTGAGAGACACTATAGAGATATCTGTCACTGGAATGGTGTTAAACGGCAATACATGTTGTCAAGAAAATCTCTTAAAATACTTATTGAGCATGAATTATTTTACATGAATGTAGTATTTAACGACCCTATCTCCAAAAATCAATCACAGCGTATTTCTTTGAAATTTGTCAATGATGTTTTGTTGTCGCGGGTGGAATCCAATTCTGATATGAATGCGAGTATGGAAGTTCTGTATCAAGCAGCTAAATTATTACGTAAAACCATACTGACAGAGGAGAAATGGAAGTTTGCAAGTTCTATAACGAAGAAAAAAAAATCATAAATATCATACCGAAAGAAGTTCTATACTTTTTCAAATGGTATATTGGACGGAACAAAAAAAATGGAAAGTTTTCAGATTGATAACAAACATTTGAACCAAAGGGGTGCTGCATTATCACAAACTCTTATGTATGAGTGCCAAACTGAAAGACAAACTGTTTATAGTAGCACGGCGTTAGTTAAACACAGACACTCACGGGACCTTCCTCTAAAAGTTGCTGTTATCCTAACGATACATAGTAAAACTCGCAGAAAACTCTTGGTTCAGCTCATGCATGGTTCGGGTTACTCGATTGATTATAATAAAGTTTTCTGCCTTGAGACTGCTATAGCCAATGAAGTTCTGAACCATATGGAAGACAATGACGGATTGTATGTCCCACCCGATATTGTGAAAGGGAGATTTATCTTTTGTACAGCAGATAATTTAGACTTCCTTGGAGACACGCCTGATGGACGAGGAACCCTTCACGCAACTGTGATGACTTCTTATCAAGAATATAACGAAGGTGAATTGCAATCTATAACCCTGTTTGATGCTGAAACACAGGTACCCAATCGTTCGCTACAGAAACAATCCAGATACATGACAGACTTTATTCACTACAATGGGCCAAAACTCTTAAAGCCTAACAGTTTTGCTTTTAAGAAATCTGATATATATATATATATATATATATATATATATATATATATATATATATATATATATATATATATATATATATATATATATATATATATATATATATATATATATATATATATATATATATATATAATTCAGCGTTTAAAACTACATAATGTAGAAGATTTAGCGTTGTGTCTGCGCAGAAACAAAATAATGCGTGATACAGAAGAAATATCCGATAGTTCCGGAAATCGACCTTCAATTTCTAATCATGAAAGTAGTTATAATCCAGCATCTGATCCAACTTGGACTGTCTTTAATGCAAAACTGTTAAAAGACCAAAAACCAATCACTCACATATGTGCTCTACCAATCATACCAGCTACTCCAACAGATCGTTCCATACAATTGACTTTCTAGACGTACTTTGAAATATTTACTATATATGTGTGTGGAGTAGATTCAAAATGTGTTGTTCCATTAGATTTGGGTCTTTACCGTCCTGTACAGCAACTTATCATGGCTCAACAGAATCTTCGAAATCGCTTTGTGCTACAACCTGGAGAGTTACACATATGCATGGCCTTACTACGTGCTATTGGCACATTTATTGAGGCACATTTTTATTGGCACATTTTGGTGGGCTCTTCCTCTCTTTTCTAAGAATCACACACAGGTCCCAACCGCGAGCCAACCATCTTCTTCACAGGACGCGATCTCTCCCTTTTGTGCTCTGTGATGACTCCGTCGTCCTTGATTCTGCATCTGCCATCTAGACATTTTATTTATCTTCAATATGAGGTATTACAAAAGAAAATCAGCCGATAAATAACCGAAATTAAGTGGATTTTTTTAATTCCATGGCGGTCATCTTGATGACGTCATTACTACTATACGCCACACACCAAAGAGTGACACCATGGAAATTATTCATCTACAGGTAGTTTCTGGTGAAAAAAATATCCACCCATGTTCCCATCATTAATACCGCCACGGAGCTCATTTTTTCGACATATGCTCCCCTACTAATAGGCCCCCTCTCAAAGTCCGACAATTGTTAGTACTGTCGCCGGTTACGGCTCAGAGGCATCTCAAATCACAATACCGTCTATCCAAGTCGACAGATGTATTTGATTAACCCCATGGCACGAGCAATCAGGTTTTTAAATTCTCCCAGCTGCATATCTCATATGCGCATAGCGCGCTTACCCTTATCTCATTGGCGTCGAAATTTTAATCATTTGCACATCTCTTACCAGACTACATTCCTACCAAGTTTCGTGATAGTTACTCGATTTCTTCTGGGTGCATATATATGTTTTTTTGACAGAGTGTATATACACATTAATACACATATATGCTCATTTATACAAATATATGCACACATATATACGAGTAAACATAAACTTTACGAAAAATCTTTGAAATCATAATTAAAATCAGTAATAAAGTCTAATCATAAATTTGAAACTTATATAAATGTTCCGAAAATGATCGGGTATTCCAGTTTTTCTAGATATTCAGAGTGCGTGTATATACATATATATATATATATATATATATATATATATATATATATATATATATATATATATATATATATATATATATATATATATATATATATATATATGTTACGACTGATGTCAGAAGACTAACCAATTCGTGAAATGGTTGACCACTTTTAGCATTGGCCAAGCCACTTCGATAAAGGCCGAAACAATCGAGAATTTTCTACTATTTCGAGCTTTGGCAGGCCAATTCGTGATGAGCCCGACAATCAATCTCTAGTTTGCGATTTGCGCAAGAAATATTTCCTTTTCTGTTTGATTTTGAAATGATTTTTCTTCTTGTTTGACTTATCTAAATTGATTTTTGGCAGTGGTAACAATCCGAATTAGAGAACTGGTATGATCAACTTCTTTAACGGCATGATCAGGCTCTGCAAAACTTGTAGCTTTGATCGATTGTTTCCCTTTCAAACATGGTAGCCCATGTGTATTACCAACAGTTTATTGAAGTAATTAATGAACAGATAAAGGGGTGTGATCTAATGATCTTACTTCACAGGTCTATATCAAATTCCGTAGCCACGAAGAAACGCAGAAACACAGTCGTTTGATTTTAATTAATGGCAAAGTTTGACATTCTAAGTAATATGCAGAGTAGCAAAATAAGTTAGCTAATAACAAAGCAGCTATGTACTGCTATTACTATGAACGGACCTAACGGTAATAGTTACAAGATAAAAAGAACTTTTTATATACCATGTTTTTAAATTTTCTGTTGAATCATATAAACTTGACAATTCTATGTATTAATAAATGCTTTTTTAAATATTTTTTGATGAATTATCTCATCAACTTGAAAGAAAATGAAGTTAATTGGAAGTTAACTTGCGTTTAACTTTTCGTTCCCGTTCCGACCGATAGATGGCTGCACCAGTCTACAAACACAAAATTAACTGAAAATAATAAAACCATGGTAAAAATATACTTAAAGATGGCTAAAAGTATTAAAAGAATGCATTGTCATCGTGTTCTAAGCTATTCTAAAAGTTTCAAATGTCTAGCTAGTCGGGAAGTTAGTTAAAAATCGATTGCAAGATTTGTAAGGGACAAACACACACACAAACAAACAAGAAAGCAAGTTATTAAAAACATGGTAAAAATGCGTGATCAATCGCTGCTGGCAGAATGCAAGAAGCATGCGCAGAATGTGCGTTCACCGCTGAAGTCAGAATTCTAATTGTTCGCGGTTGCGCAGAACAAACATGCAAATGCAAACTCGATTAAATGCTAATCTTCCTTTCAAGATTGATCACGGTTATAGAAACCGAACACTAATTTAAATCAAAGAGGAGATTCATACGAGTCCGCAAACAACCGCAGCACGAAAACTTTTGTGGGGTAAGTACGGACCAGGGCTTAACGCTTAAAATTTAATATATAGGATAAGCAACTGATAATACAAGTAAAAAAATACAAAAGGTTTTCACGTACCACAAAAACGTCTTGATATAGCTTCAACTAAAGTGGATGATCATTGATAACGTTTCAGTCACACTAGTGTAAGTGCAATAAACATGTGCTTCTTTGTGACCATGTCGGGATCTTATGGTTAGCGCTAGCTGATTTCGGAAACTACCATATGAAAGAAAGGGTCTTTTACGATACATTCATATGATGGCACCTATACAAGGACCATAAGGAAAACGGGATGATCTGTGTTTCCTAGGACACGTTTTCAAAGCAGATATTTCTGGTTATAACATCGGATAGCGAGTGTTGGTCGATTTGAAAATGAAGTGAGCTTATTGGTCAGCCCCCGGATCCTCCATATTGGTTCTCCAAAGATAAGCAGCTTTCAGTTCGGTCCGTACTTGGGTAGGTGAAGACTTACCTGCCTGAACCTGGATTTCTTTTGGCAGGTTCCTATACAAGTTAAAGATCATGCACGTTATGTTGTCTTCACGCACTTGCACCAACTGACGCTGTGTATATTATCAATTTATTCATAGCTTTTATCTCTAAGTATTTTTATTATTAAAACAAATTGCAGTAACTAATAAGGGATCGACTGTTTTTAGATGTTAGGAATGAATTTTAATTTCTTTTGTTCTTCATGAATTTTAAACGAATGTGCACAAATCGTCTTAAGTTTTTGCTGACTAAAGACATCAATAAAATAAATTCAATAAATGCACATGAAGAAAAAATATTTTTTTAAAAACATTTAAATTGAACAGTAATATCAACGTTTATCGGGTG
The DNA here is from genome assembly GCA_907164885.2 of Dolomedes plantarius. Taxonomy (NCBI): domain Eukaryota; kingdom Metazoa; phylum Arthropoda; class Arachnida; order Araneae; family Dolomedidae; genus Dolomedes; species Dolomedes plantarius. Next base: position 124,934,125 of record OU015490.1, on the reverse strand, counting down.
CAATGAACCTTTGATTTAAAATTACCTAGCTTTTAAAGAAAGGATGCAATCTATTCAAGTAAATAGCATTATACTTCCGTCGGACAACATTTAACACCTTTATAAACGCATTTCGAAAGACATTTCTTTTTCCGTTTTGCTTAATTATAATGTAAAACATTCTCCGTTTGAGTTAATTATCAAAATCTAAAATCAATTTTTTAATAAAAAATACTTGGCAAATATTTACATGAATATAATTACCCCGGTACTTAACAGAACAAATTTATCGCCTTTTAAGAATAAAATTTTGCTCATTCAACAATAAATTATTTTATTGCTTTCAGATCGGACATAATTAATTTGCGCTGACTTAAACTATGTAATCATTACATATTGAAAACGGAATGAAAAACATATTTTTTAAAAATCATTCAATAGATTTTTTATTGCTACATCCATTGAAATTTATGGAACACTAATTATATTGGAAATTGAAAGAGAAATGTTTCAGCTTATTTATCAATTATTCATTTTGTAAAAATCCCCCTTTTGCTGTTATAATGCCCATATTTTGATTCCTCCGTATAAAGTGTTTGGAATACACGTTTATCCTAAAATAACGCCGTAAATTATGCGAAGAAATTTAGGTTTTGAAAATAACGGGAAATATAGGAAAAAAATCCATGCATGAATTGAATTTTATATATTTAAATGATATGAAAATGAAATATCATAGCAGATGCGTGATATTGTTTTCCTTCTACGTTCGAAATAACTTAGTAAATAAAGGCTCTTTCAAACTGAAAATTTTAAAAAGAAATGAAAACCGCTTGTGAATGTTGCAGTAAAGGAAAAATTTCCAACATTTAAAAACCAATCTCAATTCTTCTTACATTAAACATAATGGAGCTTTTCGTTAGATATCCGCGAATAACGGCTCGATATCCCAGCGACACAAATCTATTTTCATTTTAGTCTTAAAAAGGTCGCAAATACTAAAAACAGTTAACTGCAGCAAAGTTCAGCAAAGATTTCAGATACGACACAGTACTCAGATACAGTAACAAGCCCACAGTTTATACCGATCATCTGAGTTTCAACTGAGAAATTAAGGAATGGAAACTTTGGAGCTGGGTTTGGCCTGTTTATATACCTCTGGCGACATTCTCGATTGCTCTAGAAATTGAAAATTCCGGAACTCACTGACCACCCTATGTAGGTAAAATCTGATTGGTTCTCTGAGCATCCCAAAAACCGTAAAATAGGTGCTAACTTGTCGCCAAGTTCGACACAAATCTAGAGAATGTCGCCAAAGTTCCACATATTGAATTATAATGCTGAATGACAGTAAATAAAATGATGTAAACAAAATTAACATAAATTAAACAGCAATAAAGAATGTTTAGAAATATTTACGGCTATTTGCAACAATATGTAACATTTAATTTGACGGAATAAAAGGCTCACGCCAGGAACAAATATCCTTTGAAATGATACAAAATGTATATATATATATATATATATATATATATATATATATATATATATATATACATTTTAGTTAAATACAAGTTAGGGGATCTGCGTAGTATTACATTAATATTTTATCTTCTAATAACTTTTTATTAAGTTTTCAAACCCAGACAAAAAAAAAATTCAGACAATTCAGACATTTTACACCCGGTTTTAGATAGTAAAGAATAAAAAAGGTAAGATATTATAGGTTAAGGAAGCAGGAAGTGAAAATGTTTAGTAAAATGAAGCGGATTTCGAAATAATTCATAAAATATTCGTCAAATAGTAGGCAATCCTTGAGCCCGAATTTGAAAGACAAGTTTACACCTAGGAAGTTAGGCAACATACTGGAATTTTCATTTACTCTCTGGCCAACAAAGCGGCCATATTTTGGATACCAATCTTTATATTTAATTTGTTGCCATACGATAATCTGAAAATGCTAAAGAAAATTTTGTTTCAATACAACCCATAATTTGACTACTTGCCACTTTTGAAATTTTGCCGATGCATTATTTACATTGGAAATATATATATATATATATATATATATATATATATATATATATATATATATATATATATATATATATATATATATATATATATATATATATATATATATATATATATATATATATATATATATATATATATATATATATATATATATATATATATATATATGTATATATATTATTTAATTTTATTGTAAAGATGCTATATAGTATTTTCTTATTCTGGATATACATCAGCTATAAATTACCTTGAATTCATTGATGTATTTGTTCATTAATACTGAAAACCACAATATTTGATGGACCATAGACCGTTTCATTAATCTATAAACGTTGACTGTCTGCCGCAATGTTAATTTTTAACTCACCACGTAACTCTCATTTCCGGCATTTATTTGAATTATAATATGAATATAATTTACAAATAATGAAGTTCTTCTTTGGAAGGGAGATGATCGAATTAACGAAAAAAAACAAATACGAAAGCCGATAATGCCACTTATACAAATTACTGATTTTATCCCTCATTTAAATGATATATTACATTCAATTAATCATCGTAACCAGAGAGAATTTCGTTCATTTATAGAAGACGACGATTATACGAGTAACATTAAATCTATTAGAGGAATGGCATCCAAGATAAAAATTCATAAAACTATTACGTATTGCAATAAAAATATATCCATTGAACCTATTTAAAATTATTGAATGTTTCAAACCACCTTTAAAACAGTCGGAGAAAAGGAATCTGTGTTACCACACATCCAAGCGTTCTTCTAGATAAAGAACCAATTTCCTACCCGAAAACGATAACATTTAGTTTTCGGTTTTTAACCCAGTTGCATTTCCTACACGCCAGCCAGCGCATTTTACCCGAGCAGAATAAACGACGGCGGCTGTTTTGTTAGGGAATTAAAAGGGTTTAAAATAACGAGTTACTTTAGGTTTCTTGCAAGCCTGGTCCCAGAAGGTTAGAGATATATTTGTGTAATTAATTTAGAGTATCGCACCCTGAGAAAGAAAATGTTGATGCAAGGACTGGTATGCAAGGACTGGATGTGGTATCGTAAATATTGTGCTTGGAATAACCGGAGAAACTTGCATGTAAAACAATTATGGAACGTTAATAGTGTTGAAACATTTATGTTTTCAAGAGTTTCGTAACCAAAAGAATCCCTTATAAGTGGTCGTTTTGAAGGGTGGCCATGAAAAAGGGATATCTTCCATAGCATTGGCTCAATGGATTCTTGAATCAGCTTTGAACAAAATAGGGAAGTTTACAGGGGTGGTCGGCTATTTTATATATATATATATATATATATATATATATATATATATATATATAAATAGAGAGAGAGAGAGAGAGAGAGAGATGACACGGTTTTCTCTAACTCCGTACTCCTCATTTTCGTTATTTGCAGTGGCGGTGGTGCTTCGAGAAAAATACGAGTCCATTATTCCTCCAAATATCTTTATTCATTCAACATAAATGCCTTCGCTCCATTATCTTAATACTATCATTTCGCTACTCAACTCACCTCGCGACAGCATGTCTGCTTAGTACCAAATCCTACACCCTCTCTACTGTTGTTCTCTATCGGAGCGTGAAAGCACGCCTTGAAAAAATCTACTTGAATGTTCTAGAAAGACGCCGCCCCGTCAGCACTTCTGACGATTCCGCTCGAAGGCTACAAGATATTAAATTGAGAAGCGGATAAGTGCCGCCATCTATCGACTTTTATTATCATGATCTCCTTAATTTTTGTCATTTAATTACTATTTCCCGCTAGTTCACTTAGATTTAAACGAACTTAACCTAGGTAGACCTAGTTTACATCCCTGGACATGACACACACGCACACACGCACACACACACACACACACACACACACACACACACACACACACACACACACACACACACACACACACACACACACACACACACATATATATATATATATATATATATATATATATATATATATTTATATAACATGACATAACGTACATATATACATACATTTCAAAAACAGTATCTTTGAGATTTTTAGTTTCTGTATGTCGAAAGAATAGTTCTGAACGTTAAGATAATCTGTGCAATAACCGCTGTATTATTATACAGAATATTTACTGGTGTACTTAGTATTTTCTCTGAGGGTATCGGCCTCACAACAGCCCAAAAGTGATCTGATTGGCTGCAAAGAATGATTGCATCAATTTATTAAGGTATCTACTCAGACAAAGGGATAGTAACAGGTATACATTTTAATTATGTTACAAGTTCAAGTTTTGATTCTGCATCTTGTAACTTACCTAACAAATATTTTGACTAACCTGGTTTTAGTCACAATATTTGTTTATCCTAAGACACTATATTTGCCCCTCTCTTCAGCAGTTTGTTGGACTTTACCAGTAGTCACATCACCTAATAACTTTTATTTATTTTACTGGGCAAGGAATAAAAAAAATCCTACACTCACAAGATACTCACAAGAAATTACTGTAAATTAAGCTCAGCCCTGAATTCGCCTGGAACTGTAGCTCCATCATCGGGCAGAACGTACTGTATTCTAAATTAAGCAAAATCGCATTTTTGCCCTTGTTTAATTTTTTTTCTTGTTTTCGAAACTCATTTATCAAGCTTTTTTTCTGACACATTTATTAAAAAATTCGTTGAAAATGTTGATCCAAACGATGGATAATTTTCGTATTTAATTAGAGTAAAATTAAATAGGAATTATATTCCGTTCACTTCTTTTATAGGACTTTTTTATTTCTTTGGTATAGCTTCAAAGCTAATTTACTTCCCATAGGCAAAGCTTTTGACATTCTTAGCTCATAGGACGTATACAAAATGAGAAAATTTTGTTTCATTAGACAAAGCTTTTGACGTTTATAGCTCATAGTTTGAAGGCAAACTGAGCAAACTTTCTTCCCAATAGACAAAGCTTTTGACATTCTTAACTCATATGGTGCGTACAATCTGACAAACTTTCAACGCATTGGATGAAGCTTTTGACATTCTTAGCTCATAGGGTGAATGCAAACTAATCAAACTTTCCTCCCATAAGACAAAGCTTTTGACATTGTTAGTTCATGGGAGGAATGCAAACTGGTTCACTTTCTTCCCGTTAGACAAAAGCTTTGGACATTCTTAGCTCATAGGGTGAATGCAAACTAATCAAACTTTCTTCCTGTTAGACAAAGCTTTTGAAATTCTTAGTTCATGGGAGGAATGCAAACTGGTTCACTTTCTTCCAGTTAGACAAAAGCTTTTGACATTCTTAGCTCATATGGTGAATGCAAACTGAGCAAACTTTCCACCCATTAGACCAAGCTTTTGGCATTCTTAGTTCAAGGGGTGAGCGCAAACTAGCAAACGTTCATCGCTTTAATGCCGCTTTTGATATTCTTAGCTCATAGTGCGAATACAAATTGATTAAAGGTTCTTCCCATTAGACAAAGATTTTGACATTCTTAGCTTCAAGGGTGAATGCAACCTGAAAAATTTGTTTCCATTAGGCAAATCTTTTGATATTCTTACCTCATAGGGTAAAAACAAACTATCATACTCTCTTGGCATTAGGCAAAATTTTTGACATTCTTAGCTCATAGTGTAAATGCAAAATGACAAATTTTCTATCATTTTTACATCGTAAGAAAATATATAGAGTCTAAATATCACATTTTACATGACTCGAAATTTTGTTATTAGGAATATCTCTAGTAACCTTTAAAATGAAAAATACTTTAAAGATTTTATGCAGTACATAATAACCGTCACACTATTTTTCTTACGAACACGTTCATTGGTCCAAGAAAACTGCGAGGGCGTGGAAACTGAAACATACCTCAGTCTGTGTTTAAACTGGGAATCCTTAATGTTAAAAGGCATCTATATCACTGTAATAAAAAGAAATTTCGAAACGGTGTGAATGTTTAAACTTGATATAAAAGTTTTTGTCAAAAATGGTTTAAATGTCTATATGCGTTATAAAACGAAATATTTTAAGTTAAATGAATAGTTTGCATACAGTGTAAAGTGAGCTTCTTTGCTATACATTTAAGATCTTCGAGAAAATGATTTTTCAAACTAACCAACTGTGCCCGCTGAATTTTTGTGTTTTTAAAACTTGTGTAAACTAAGGGAAATAGAGAATAATTCAATTTAGATTTCGCTTGTTCATTCTTATCTGTTTTAATAGACAGTAATAAAAGAGAAGTTTCAAAATTTCTCTGTTTGTTTTTACCATATGTCTCATTGTTCTCCAGAATGTATTTAGCTAAATTAGTTTTGAGAGATAATTATGATAAACGCCAAAGACGGTAAATTGATGACGCAGGTGCAAATAAGTGACCAGAAAGAGCTATAAGTATTGGAAAAAATCTCTAAACCCGAAAAATAATATTGATTTTAATTATTCACTTCGGTCAAAAGAATGTGAAACACGGATTTGTCCTGAAGAAATTTTAATATTTCATCTCACAGAAATATTGTATGCATTGAACGTTATATTTAATTTGAATGTATTCCTTAGCGAAGTACGGGTATTCAGCTAGTATATATATATATATATATATATATATATATATATATATATATATATATATATATATATATATATATATATATATATATATATATATATATATATATATATATATATATATATATATATTAATGCGAGCAAGATATAATATATTTAAATTTGCTTAATATACATATATTTCGACCATTATATGAAATTAGCTTTAGAAATCTCTTGTTGATATCAGTAGTTTCATCTAATATTTGTACATCTCTGCTAATTTTTTTAAACATGTGCATCCTTTTCTTATTGTCGATTTTCTGAATAAATTTATCTTCTTTCGCCTCAGAAACAAATAAAATGTGTACAATTGAATATTTATCATTATTTAAGGCGTTATCATTAACATAGTCCCTTTTGAAACAGCTCTATTCAAGCTTCAAAACCATTCAAATGTCAATTTAATACGCCCAGATGGGATTTCGTGATTTTTTTAAGGATATATAATTTTAAAAACATCATTATTCAACATAAATCTCTTATTATATTTTCCTTTTTTAAAAGTATTAGGATGCCTAAAAAGTCTAACATTCAGTATAATTGAGAAAAAATCTGTATGATTTTCGTCTGTAATATTATAAAATGATTTCCACGCATAAGGAATTTACTTGAATATATTACAATAGAATGAAACGCATATGTAAACGTATATGTATACCGGCATACACGCATGCCAAAATTGAAATTTGTTCATTATAAAACTTTTTTAGCAATGTATTATTTTTTTAAATCATATCTTTACACATTATGAATGTCTGCCGCTTTAAATGTCATCTCAATTTTATAAATCCAAAAATATACGAGAAAATTTATTTCATACGCGTCTGGTTCGCTGTTACTATTTCTAGCAAATTTAAATCTCTTTATTTATGACAAATTCTACTGCATTTCTTATTTTATCCCGGAAAATCAAATTTTCGAATCAGTATTAATGCTGTCAGTTACCGACAGAAGGAGCGTGATGTCTCACTCTTGTATAAATGTCAGTTATAAAGCAATACTTGTTTTTGTAAAAACAGCGTGCTAGTGCATTAAAATCAAATTCTCTTTAACATCTTCATCAAAATATCAGGTATTTTATTTTGTTTTATAAAGTTACCACCAAATTGAAAGAATCGGGAACAAATGAAATATCAGCGATAAAGGTAAATTTTTGCCTAGTTTTCTGACAGAAATTTTAAATTTTTTTCCGAAATTGAATCAATTTTCATTCTGTTTGATGCCAAATGTTTTCTGCACTGCAGCTACTGTCGTATGGAAATTCAATTTGCAAATTTTATGTATATTTTGTCCAAGGAATACGCAATGTTCCTCCAGGTGACACTAATGAATAATGAAAAAATAAATCCCCTATTTCTAAATTCGGTTCATTTTGTTAACGGGGAGAAAAATTCTTTTCGTCCGTGTTTCAAATTTTATGTCTGTTCCATTATTTTCACGTTATAGTTTATATTGAATATTTATTGTTTTACAGAAATATTTTGTTAACATGACTGATGTATTTAATCTCATACTTTTTTTTAAATGTTTCCGAAACAGATTAGCTGAAACTCTTTTTTAAAGCGTTATATTATGTGTAAATATATGCATATATCATGTACACGAGTGCACATTCATACTTATATAAATAAGCCTTGTTATTTAGATATTATTTTTCCTAGGTAATTTTGAGCGCTTGATTTTGGATATATCCAATTTCATTTCTTTTTGCTTGTGGCGATGCTGTGGTACAGTGCGCTATTTTTCGGTGCTAAGGGTGTTCGGATCGAATCCCGCGGTCGCGCCATGAAAATTCCCTCTGTTTGTGTCGTCCCTACGTAAGGGGTAATGCTGTCCGCCTATATGGCGCCCCCATAATAAAATGGACAGTAAAACTGCGGCGTAGTATAGGCGAATGTTTGACCACAAGTGTCTCCACTAAATGAATAAATAATAATTTCTATCCTCATAAAATAAACTTTTTGAATCCTAAGGCAGTTGTATCATTCGTATATATATATATATATATATATATATATATATATATATATATATATATACCTTTCATTATTTCTTATATATATATATGCATTTCATTATTTCTTACGCGCAAAATATGAATAAACAGAATAGATTTTAAGTGGTAAGACAAGGTGGGAGAAAGTACATTTCCCCCAGATATCGCCTTCGGGGGAGATATAAATTGTGGTGGCAGTCATTTAACCGATAGGGTTTGGTTTGGTTTGAAGTGCTACAGTAAACTTTTTGCTACAGGGATATATATATATATATATATATATATATATATATATATATATATATATATATATATATATATATATATATATATATATATATATATATATATATATAGTATATATATATATATATATATATATATATATATATATATACATATATATATATATATATATATATATATATACATATATATATATATATTATATATATATATATATATATATATATATATATATATATATATATATATATATATATATATATATATATATATGTAATATAGGCGACGTGGAGGAACAAATAAAACATTGCCTAAGGATTTTGCCTGAGGATTTTGCTATATATATATATATATATATATATACATATATATATATATATATATGTATCATTGCCTGAGGATTTTGCCTAAGGCTGTAATAATGGAATTTAACGCGAATGCCCAAAGAGAATTAAATGTTTTAAGGGATTAAAAAAGGGTTTGTAATTTGGAATAGTAAAGTGAGGAATTAATAGTTTTTAAATGTGAAGAGTGTTGCATTAAGAAATTACTAGTTTTTAATATTATAGAATATCCCCCCCCGTCCGAGAAGAGGCTGACCTACAATGCCTGCATTGGAGGGCAGACTCACTCAGATGAGTGAGAAGAATGGGCATTAAAAAATTTGGAATAAGTTAACGAATAAATTTCAATTAAAGTTAAATTGCAAAAAAAATTAATTTTAAAGATCACGTGATGAGATGAACCTTTAAACTACCTGGTGTCTAAAATTAGACACACTCTGTAAAAATCGGTTTGTCATATAATCCCGGGCGGACGACTTGGAAAAACTTTGGAAATAAAATGCCTTGAATTCAATTACGTATCTGTGGTTCCTGTGTCTGCGTTGGGAGTCTTTAAGGGAAAATGCTCGGTTAGTCATCATGTGTATCGGCGACGTCATCCACTCTGGCCTATCATTTGTTCCTCCACGTCGCCTATATTAGAAGAAAGTCGGCAGGATTCGAACCTGCGCGGGAAGATCCCAATGGATTTCCAATTTTTTGATTCATCCGCCCCAGAAAATTCTCGAAATAGAAATAATGAAGAATAATAAATAAATAGAAAAGAGAATATTATAATGAGAAATATATTTTGAGATATTGAATACAAATGATGAATATTTAGGTACTACAGCGAGGATTCATACCAAAATGTTATATAAGAAAAGAAAGAATAATTTAGAGTTAGAGAATGGTATTTTTGTGGATATTATCGTGTATTGAAATTTGAACATTAAAATTAAATTACTAAAAATAATGGATAAATTTGACATTCAAATATAATAGATTTGTGGTGCTAATATCGATTTTATACATTTAAAAACCAAGGTATTTTATTATTGTGTGTTTAATAATTTCATATGATGTGTATTTTTGATTCTATTGATTAAGGAAGCCAGAGATCCACTTTCATTTTTTTTTGCTGCTTTTCTGTGTTTTTTTTCCAGGATCTCGTAATTACATTTGTATGATTATGTTGTTATTCTACAAGAATAGGAGATTTTTTTTTTGTGTTTTGTGTTTACATTTAGATAGGGATTTTTTTTTTCGTTCTTTTGTCAGTTGTCCAAGTGGATCACTACTATATTTTAAAGTGTATTTTTACAATGTGTATTTACAATATATTTTCAAGTAATTTTTTTTAGTAATTAAAAAATTTTTTAAAGTAGATTTAATTGATTTTCTGCTGAGATTTTGTTGTGTGGGGAGGGCCCGCCCTGCACAGCAATTTTCAGTTGATGATAAATACATTTTTAAATTTAATTTTTTTCAAAGCAACAATATAAGAAGAAATTTACATAATTTACAATTTTCTATAGTTGATCATTAATTACTATAATTTTTTTTTGCTTTTATTGCGTTCATAAATTAGTAAATCATTAGTGTATTTTTGTGTATTCAATATTGAAATGTGCAATGTCTTGCCATGTGATCATCATACTAAATTAACTTAAAACATACGTTCCTTTTCAAACTTTTCCAAATTTGTGGTCGACGCCCATTTTCCTCACTTGTCAGGTTGAGTCTGTCCTCCAATGCAAGCATTGTTGGTCAGCCTCTTCTCGGACAGGGGGGGATATTCTATAACATAAAAACCCCTATATTCAATTCAAATTCTAAATTGCCTTGGGCGTTGTCGCGATTGAGCTATTTTCGCTTCTGATTCCAAGAACAAAGCATGGGCAGCGTCCCCTCAAAAATATAATTTCTAGCGCATCTTTACGTAACAATAATACGTCACCTCTGACATCAGAGTCATAGTTTCAGCCAATGTCTACAGACTTGTGATCACATGGCAAGACGCTGAAAAACTTTATATAAGTTCCAGTATAACTCGGAGAGCAGTTTTTTGGGTGTCTGCTCACGGCCAGAAAACATGTAGTTTTCGCTCCTGGCAAATTTGTACGGGCGGGGCCGCGTCCCCGTCCCGGCCAGCGTCGCGCGATGTGTTCGAGTAAATTTAGTTGATGTTCTACGAAACAGTTTCGGAAAATAAAGACTTTGTATGAACCAACTGCCTTTTTCCTGATGTGTTCCGAGGTGTTGTATTGCCCTCTCCATCTACCTCGCCACTCGCGACTTCAATTACACGTTATGGATACAAAATGTTTGAAGATCCCAGCCGTTGCTTCGCCCCGCCACAGTTTCCATTTGCCTTAGCTACGACTACAAAACTGATGATTTCAACGGTCATGTTATGTGCCCGGCTACAACCATTACTATTGTTTAATTCATTACATTTTTATACATATATATATATGTATATATATATATATATATATATATATATATATATATATATATATATATATATATATATATATATATATATATATACATATATATATATATATATATATATATATATATATATATATATGTGGACAGGCATGTGGTTTGCCTGTTCTCACATTAATTTGCAGTCATCATGTTACCACTCGCCACCAGTATTAAGTAGTCTAAATCCAATAAACAAACATAACGAAACTTGTTCCAACGAAATCAAGTCTAATTTATTTCTCCTTCCAGCAACCACTTATCCAAGTAGCGCATATTTGAGCCCTCACCATTTTCAAATTGGGGACCCAGCTGACACGCGTCCACCAGCAACGATTAAATCCAGCGTTCTGAAAAAAATTCGCGGGCATCTCCGCGCGTCAACTCTCCCTGCACAAGCACAGAGCCCGAACCAAACATCTTTCAAGGAGAATTATAATGTTTCCTCCTCGACCGCAGAACCCAAAGATTACATGATGAAAAGGGGAATTTCCCTTTCCCAATTCGCGTCTTGAAATACGAACAATTAGACGCGAATTACCCTACAAATGTAATTTAATTCCCAAGTCCCCTTTAATTTTAAGGTAATGATTCTTTTCCCACTTAAATTTTGACACACACACACACACACACACACACATATATATATATATATATATATATATATATAACATGATAAAAAATTTGCGAAAACTTTTGTATAATACTGTACTTCTCTAGCACTAGATAACATGATTTTTGTTTAACACGTTCAAAAACTAAATTACCTTAAAATAATAACGGGAAGGAATAATGAACTATAGTATCTTTACATGAAATTGTATAAACAAATTATAATTTATTCATTTATAAATCTATAAAATTACAAGAAGGCCTAAGCTTAGCTGAAAATCTTGAATCATTTTTCCTGAATGCAGCCTCTTACGCTGAAAGAAGCCGAAAATTCTAAAGGGAGCTGCAAAATTGTCTATCTCCATACCGTGAATCTATAATGACCTTGTAAGAACCAGCAAATAAACCAAAATTACAGATTTTTTAAAGAGGATAGAAGGGGGAAAAATCTAAATGAAGAAAAAGGTTCTGAAAGTGAAGGTGATATCGTTGAATCGGAAAAACGTTCTCGTTCGATTGTACTGCGCAGTGTTGAGGAAGAAGTTTATTAAATTAAGGTCGTATTAAATGAAAATAATTTTTTTTGCTTCTTTTCGTTTTTTGTTATACATACATTTATATTTTTAATAAAAATTAAGTTGCTTATATGAAATTTTAACAAAAAGGTATGTTTTTAATAAGATTTCATAACGTAACACCACTTTTTTTAACTGTCTCTGGGTCTCACATAACACGGTTTCGCACAACATGGCATTTTATAGTAACATATCTACTGTGTTATAGGAGGGTTACCTGTATATATACACTCTGTCACAAAAAATATATATATACTCCCAGAAGAAATCGAGCTACTATCACGAAACATGGCAGGATGTAGTCAGGTAAGATATATACAAATGATTAAAATCTCGACGCCATTGAGACAAGGGTACACGCGCTATGCGCATATGAGATGCGCAGCATGGAGAGTTTAAAAGCATGGTTGCTCGTGCCATAGGGTTGTTCAAACAAATATGTCGACTTGGATGGACGGTATTGTGACTAGACATGCCTCTGAGACGTGACCGGCGACAGTACGAATAATTGTCGGATTTTGAGAGGGGGCGTATAGTAGGCGTCAGAGAAGCAGGTTGGTCGAACAGGCGTATCGGCCGCCTTCTTGGTCAGAGTGATATAGTAGTTGCTCGGTGTTGGCAACAATGGATCACGGATGGGATAGTCTACCGTCGCGGAGGGTCAGGGCGTCCCAGGAACACAAATGCAGGCGAGGATTGCGCAATCATAAGAGCGGCCACGTCCACACCAACAACGTCGCTAGAATCGGATCAAAGCCATTTACCACCTTCCAGACATCCGGTGGTATCATGGGAAATCATTCGGAAACGACTGGCCGACGCAGGTATAAGGAGCCGACGTCCATTAAGACGCCTGCCAATGACTCCACATCATAGGCAGTTTCGATTGGATTTTTGCCAACCTTGAGCAACCTGGAATGTCACCGAATGGAGGCCTGTGATCTTCAGCGATGAATCCCGATTCAGTCTCAATGCTGTTGACCAGCGCATATGCGTGTGGAGGCGGCCAATCCAACGGTCCGATCCAGCATATGTTGTCGAGAGGCATACGGCTATTACACAAGCTGTGACAGTGTCTATTTGTTGGGACACACGATCACTTCTAGTCGGCCTTCAACTTTGAAGGCACGCAGTTACGTGGACGATATTTTAACGCCAGTTGTACTGCCTATGCTATCAAGTAGCCCAGGTGCCATTTATCAGCAAGACAACGCTCGTCCACATAATGCGCGACTCTCCAAACAATGTCTTTTATGGAATTATGACGTTCTCCCATGGACTTCCAGGTCACCAGACCTCTCGCAAATAGAGCACGTCTGAGACGTGCTTGGAAGGCAACTACAGCCGTCAATAAATACTGGGGAATTTACTGCCCAGTCACAAAGATAATGGCATGATCTTCCGCAGGAGGTCATAGGTGACCTCATTGATTCGATGCTACGCCGTATTTCGGCTTGTATAGCTGCTAGAGGTGGATTTACTACTTACTGATTTGTAACCTTTTTCATGCCATATCTTCTTAATAGAAAGATCTGTTCTTGTGAATTTGTAATTATTTGCTTATCTCCTCATACACTACATAATGTTAAATTTCGTGATAGCAGCTCGTTTCTTTCTGGGTGCATATATTTTTTTTTGTGACAGTGTATACCGGGTGGCCAAAATTAAACTGACAGTGCTCACAGTGTTCTGTAGCGCGATCTATTTGCGAGAATGACGCCACATTTTGTAGGAAGATTAAACAAGACGGGGGACGAAGGATTCCACGAAAAAATAAATTAGTTCAAAAAGTCACCGCTAGGGGAATATTTGGCGCTGTGTAATAGAAAATAGAGTGTTAACAAATGCAAATCAATACTAATTGGTGAATGTAACAATAATTGGTGAATGTAACAATAATTGGTGAATGTAAGGGAGTTTCTGTGACTGCATGTGGTGATTTGTCATCCCAAATTCGCCAGTTCTGGGTATTCACAGTTCCATGCAGGTAAACGTGGGCCTCGTCTCCCCATAAGATTTTCCACGGCCAAGCATCATCCACCTCCATTCTGGAAAGAAAGGTGAGAGCAAAAGTCAATCGCTTATCATGGTCGGGGTACAGTAACTCCTGTACACGGCTGATCTTGTACGGATAGAAGTTGATAATCTTTCGTAAGATTTTCCATACCGTACTGTAAGGCATATCCATATTCCGAGCTAATCCATGAGCGCTAGAGGTGGCAGCAATATTGTCTGGTCTTCTTTCGACAATCGACGTGGCAACTGCTTCGATTGTATCCTGTGGTACAGGTTTTCGTCCTCTGCCTGACTGAACCTTCAGAGAACCTGTTTTATCAAACGTCGCAACCATTGCTTTTAGCCCATTAACTGACACAGGACCGTTACCTTTACGCATTTTTTTGTGCGTTCTAAAAGCACGAAGAGCGGCTGACGCTTTGCACTGGTTGAGGTACAAGAATTTGACCAGTAACGCACGCTCGACTAAAGAATGAGACATTGCACATAAACTTTCAATCCGATTGATTCGAAACGTAACACATTGCCTTTTAAAACCCAAGCAGCTGGCACTGTGCCAATGGATGTAACGTGAAATTTGAATAAAGAACTTCTTCTGCACAGCGTACGTGATATTGCAGATCCCGAGACTTTATCGGTGTTTATGTAGATTTTACGCTTTTTTAAAAGTGTTGCCATATTGCACTTGAATTAATAAGAAAATGTGCATAATAAAAGGTAATTTTATTCCGTATTAATTTGCATTTGTTAACACTCTATTTTCTATTACACAGCGCCAAATATTCCCCTAGCGGTGACTTTTGGAACTAATTTATTTTTTCGCGGAATCCTTCGTCCCCCTACTTGTTTAATCTTCCTACAAAATGTGGCGTTATTCTCGCAAATAGATCGCGCTACAGAACACTGTGAGCACTGTCAGTTTAATTATGGCCACCCGGTATATATAGTTCCTATGTTAAATGCATGGTAAGGCTTTTGTATGGTAACGTTAGACCCATGGTAATCTTTAGTATGTTTAGGCTAAATCTCTGCCATACTTTTAAGCTTATGGAATGATTGTACAGGCCTATATAATAGTTTTTTTCTGTGGATACTTTAGCTAATACAACAGTATTTGTTTAGTGTACCTCATGTTTGTCCCGCATAACGTATTTTTAAGTTTGGTTTCGTTATTCCTGTGGAAAGTTTTATCTCAAAATATAGTATTTGCATGCTGCTCCTATTCTTTGTTCAGCATAATTTACGTTTATGTTCAGTATGCGTTATTTCAGTGTAAAAGCTCTTTCAAAGTCTACAGTTTTGATATGCTGTATCTATTTGTGGGGTGCCTCTGTTAAATGTATGGCATGACTACTGCACCAATGGCATAGCTAGTGCACCTATGGAAGATTTGGTTATACTTGGAGAAACTCAAAGTGAAATCATAACGAATATTAAATAAAAAATTTAAAACAATTGTACACAGGCTGCGGTAGTGTTTTGGCAAAAATTAACTTATTAAGATGAGCTGTACATGACGTTCCCTTCATCAGAAAGTCTTCTTGACGCTATAAACGAAATTATTTTGCCTAAAAATTATCTGTTTGTAAGGGATTATAATGCATTATATTATATAAGATTTATTTAATACGATTATAAGCCCTTTTAATCTTTTGAAGAATTTATTTGCTACATTGGAGAAATTCTGCTTCATTTAGAATGTTTCAGATCTAGGAATCAAATCAATTTTTGTAGTATAATACATTGAATGCATCAAACAGCTCAATAATCCGTAATGTTCACTAAACATGAGTTTACTCTCTTTTAATCTTTATAAGATTTATTTGTAAGATTGAAGAAATCCTATTGCATTTAGAACTTCCCAAACCTTGTAAATAAATCAATTTGTGGCATAATACGTATAGCACAATAATCCACCGTGCTCATTTAATACGAGTATATATACGTTTTTTTAAATGATTTATTTACAAGATTAGAGAAATCATACAAGATTTAGGATTTCCTAAATGTTGCAAGTAAATACAATTACGTCATAAAATATTTGAGGGACCATATACCGCAATAATGCACTGTGTTAATTAAGTACAAGTACGTATGCATTTTTTAAAATAATTTATTTACAAGATTAGAAAAATCATACTGCGTTTAGGATTTCTAAAATCTTGGAAAGAAATAAAATTTTAGCATAATACTTTCAAGAGACCATATGGCACAATAATCTATAATATTATTTGAATCTTAGTTCTGCGTTTAAATCTTTGCGATGATTTATTTAAAAGACTGGAGAAATCGTAAAAAAATATGATAATTCCTAGAAACCGAATATTTTTACTCACTCGAATATAAATCTCATTTTCGAAATGTACAAAAAAGGAAGAATTTTAACCGATGTCATTTAGTCGTGGACATGCGAGAACCCAAACAGAAATCAACTTTCATGCAATGATTGGTAATTTCCCATGCACTCCCCCAAGGAAATATTCGACTGAATATTTCCCGAAGTTCAGATAATCGCACTAGAGTATAATATGTATACGGAGAGAAAAAAAAAAAAACTCCAATTCTTATATTGACAGGCGAGTTTTTCACTGAGCTTTTCTTCAATTTATTGAAATTGATCGATGACGATAGATTAAAAAAAAATTCTTTGCAAGACTATGAATTCTTTAATGGAGCCACCACTTCAAGGGAGAGGCTAAAGTATGGAAAGAATGCCTTTTGATAAAACTTTCATTCCAAAGGGTCCTCCCGATGGATAATAAAGACGATATTTGTGCGAGATTTGCTTTCAGGACTATTCTTTCACTTTTGAAACATTTTATAGAGTAAAATCTAGAAATTTGGATATTCTTTGCCATTATTGCAGCTTCTAAGTCCTTTATTTTATAAGGCCTTCTGTTAGTTAATAGGGAGAAGCTTATTACACATAGAAAGAGAACATACTGTTTTAACTAAACATTTTTTTAATATTAGAAATTCTCAATTTATTTCAGATGATAAATATCAATACTCAAGCATAATTGTTCTTTAAAGAACTTTTATAGATTATATAAATTTCTAAACATACTGATCATTCTTCTGAAAATAATGTGCAAGAAATTAATGTCTGTTTACTCTAGTGCATACAGAAAGAAAGACGTCAAGTAGAAAGTTTTTAAAATTTCTTGTACTACATAAAGTCTAACAATCGACAGTGTTCATTGAATACAAGTATATGTCCTTTTGATCTTTTAAATAATTTACTTGAACCATTGATGAAATCCTACTGCATTCAGGATTTCTCAAATCTTGGAAATAAATCAATTACGACATAATACAGCAATGGGATATTACAGCACAGTAATCCAGAATGTTCACTGAACACGTGTTTATGTCCTTTTGAATTTTCAAATGATTTTTTCAGAGATTGGCGGAGTCATACAGCATTTAGGATTTTTTAAAATTTTTCACATAAAACAATTTATGACATAACACATTCAAGAAACCACACAACACAATAATCCTAAATGTTCACTGAATACGAGTATGCATCCTTTTGATCATTTAAAGATTTACTTGCAATATTGATGAAATCCTACTGTTATCAGGATTTCTCAAATCTTGGAAATAAATCAATTTATGGCATAACATGTTAAAGGCATGTTATAACATATCCATAATGTTCACTGAACACGAGTATAAGTTCTTTTGAATTTTCAAACGATTTTTTGAAGGACTGGAGAGGTCTTACAGCATTTAGGATTTTTCAAATTTATCACATAAATCAATTTATGACATAACACGTTCAAAAAATCCTGCAGCACAATAATTCTAAAAGTTCAATGAATACGAGTATACGTCCTTTTGATCTTTTAAACGATTTACTTGCAAGATTGATGAAATCCTACTGTTACCAGGATTTCTCAAATCTTGGAAATAAATCAATTTATGGCATTAACATGTTCAAGGGATATTATAGCACAGTAAGGCATAATGTTCACTGAATCAAGTATATGTTCTTTTGAATGTTCAAATAATTTTTTGAGAGACTGGAGAAGTCTTACAGCATTTAGGATTTTTTTCAAATTTAACTGATAAATCAATTTATCGCATAACACTTTGCAGAAATCATAAAGCTGAATAATCTTAAAAGATTATTGATAATTTATTTGCAGGACTGCAGACGTATAAAAAACTTATTCAAACGGCCCTGTTACATATAAGAAGTTGAATAGCATTTCGCAGCATCAGAAATATTCTTACTATATCCTGAAACTCAAGAAGAATAGTACAAATCCATCAGAGTCGCTAACATTTTAACAGTTACTACTGGAGGAATTTGAAAAAGAAAAAGTTAGTTTCAAGTGTTATTTCTGGAGTAAAGTGAACGTGACAATCATTATCTTTTTCAAAAACAAATTTTTTATTAAATTCATAGCTTCAGATTTCATATTTTTATATCAAATAGTGAAAAAAAATTATTATGTAAAAAGCTTACAATTTCAAACATACAAATTAATTTCTGCACGGAAGAAAAACTAATTCTCACTATATTTTGACAAAAAGGAAAAAATCAATGAATACGCTTCACCATGAATTGATAATTTGGATATAAAAAAACATGAAAATTTTCTATGTCAGGTATTTGTAGTTTTAATTCCGTGTGTAATAATTACACTCTGGGTAAACATTCCGAGAATTATTTTTTATAGTTAAATTCCGGCATTTTTTTATCATCCATCATATTCATGCTGACCAGAGATTGCCAAGTGGTAGCGCTTTGGGCCTTGAACTAGGGGTGTTCGGTTCGAACCCCGACGAATGCTATTAAATACTGTCGTGCCTAGGCCGAATATGGGAAAGTTAAATTCGTCAACCGGAATGTCCTACACAGCGGGTGGTAGGAAGTACGGACCACCCATATGTCACGTCTAGGGTTTACTCGGTCAAAATTCAGGTAGCACTTGGCTAAACTCGAACTCCGATTCTTGTGGCGTCATTGTAAACCGAAACATTCCGACCAGGGGGCCATAAATCACAACAACAACATTTTACTTTGTTTTCTAGAGGATGTACTAAAAGAATTTTGATTGAATGAATATTTTCCAATTTATGACCTATTATTTCAATAATAATGTTGTAAAATTGGTAAATATTTCATAAAAATATTCGATTAATTGTAAAATATTCATTTCTCAATACAACTTTAAACTTTGAGTACATTCTCTAGATAAAAGCATGTAGTTTATTTTGGTATAACTTTTATTCAGATAAGACTAACTGTTTTTGCTGTAGCATTTTTTTTATTTCCTTAAAATTCTACATATATTTAATGATTTTGAAAAAATCATAAAAGTTTACTTTAAATATTGACTCTCTCATTAATCATTATTGAAATTAAATCCAAAAATGTATTTAAAGTGTGTCTACCCTATGTATTTGTAAAAAAGTGCTCCGAAAGTGTTCGAATACCTTAATATTCAATTTTATTGTTGTAAAAGAAATTTGATTACGTAGTTTTACATTTAAATAATAAAAAAAACAAATGCAATCTGTCAAAGCACTATACTGTTCCGTTCCGTTGAATTTTAATATACAGATTGAACTATTCAGTTTAGAATAATTTACGTTCTACGTTATGAAAATTCCAGGAATTCATAGAAAATGTTGTTTCTAATATTTCATTATGTTATTTCCCGTTAGTATAATAAAGGCTCTGAGAAACAAAATAAAAGAAATTACAACATGACTTCAGTTTGTTGATATCACACCTTATATGTAATAAAAATGAAAGAATTCCGTTGAAACATACACTTATACTATTTATTTATGGTATTTCCATGAAGTAAAATCCAGGTCTCTAAATAAAACAGCAGAATTCTCAGAAAGGCGCCTATATTGCAGATTCTAAATATTTAAAACAGCTGTGTTGGATGATGTTAATATTTACTAGGTTGCAATATCTATAACACTGTTAAGTTAATCATAGACACATAATTTCATAGATATATATTTTTTTTTCAATTAATATGTGTTTATTAATTATTTACGTTTCTATATGTAAAATTACTTTCGCCCTTAAAATTTTCTTGAAATTTTGTTTAAAATATTTGAACGTTTAAAGCAAGTTTAATTTTTAATGTACTTGCTAAACCTATTGCTCCAATTTCCCAATTTTCCCCTTCTTGTACATTAGAAAGTTTTATAAATAATTCGGTTCCTCGAGATTTATAAAAATCTACGATTATTAAATAGGTAGTTACTTTAAAAGTAAAAGAAAAATATATTTTTCAGAGTATTTTTGTCTTCAAGAATAACATTTTTTGTAGTTTAATCTCCAAATCGATAAATGTATAAGACAGTTTAATAAAATGGAATTAATAGTTATTAGCACGTTGGAATTCGAACCAGAGTATGCTCAGTTCGAATCCCGACGAGCGTCAAATAATGCGCTCGTGTCTAAGCCGGGTATGGGCATGTAAAATCTGTAGATTGGAAGGTCCCTCCAAGTGGTTTGTAAAAGGAGGGTAAATGAAATTTTCTTTGTTCATTATTTTCTCTCAGATGTTTCTATACGTAAAAACGTTTTCGCACTTTAAGTTTTTTTGAAAATTTGCTTAAAATATTTAAAAGTTTGAAGCAAGTTTACTTTTTAATGTACCTGCTAAACCTATTCCCCAATTTTCACATTTTTTTCACTCGTGTACATTATAAAGTTTCATAAATAATTCGCCTACTGGAGCTTTATAAAAACTTACTGGAGCTTATAAAATTGTAATTACTTTAAGGCGACGGTGGACCATGAAAAACTTTTTATTTATTTATTAACCAATTGCTATGAAATTTTCTATACTTATACAGTGTTATTTAGAGATGGAAATTCTAAATTTTAAAATAAATCAGAATGTAATTAATTAAGATATTAAATAAAATCTGTTTGTTATGGACTCTATTAAATGCTCCATGCGCATTCATTTTTGTCTCAGATATCTAATTTTCTCTCTTAAACTAGTTTTATATAGTTATAATAAAATTTAGTAGTAGTATTTGATTTACAGTCATATTTATAAAAGCTAGGAAAGAAATCGATAAAAATAGGTCATTTTATGCAAATATTCATAAATTTTTTTTTATTGTAAAAATTTTAAGTTGTTTTAAAATAGTATAATGAATTGATTACTAAGTTTTATTCTAACATATATAAATAATCATTTTTTGAAATTTTATGAAAATTCAAGAAAAATTATGACGCGTAGAACATTTTGAACTTAATGAAACGGCATGAAAACTTGTTTTGAGAAAATGACATTTAAAGTTTTAACTTGACTAACATTTCCATTGTTTACGTTTGAAAAAATGCTTATAAGGGGGCGTCCATTAATGACGTGAGGCGATTTTGACGATTTTTCGACCCCCTTCCCCCCCCCCCACCCCGGTGAGATGTCGTGAGATTTGGCTCGACCCCCTCCCCCCCTAATCTCACGTGAGATTTTTCAAAATGCGTATTTTTAGTGTAAATACGTTAATCTGTGCTTGATTGCGTTGGAATTATTTAAAAAAAGATAATTTGCTTAATTATTTTTATTTAAGATTAGTTAAGACTAGTATTTAAGAGAACGTAGTCAAGAATCTCAGTGAGAAAAACAAACAATAAAATACTTAAATAGGAACTACTAAAATTCGTAAAAAAATATTCATTCTAATTCAGTCCACGGTCATGTTTTACTTAATAGTCATGTTTTACTTAATATAACCCATTTTACTTGCAATTTTACACTGTTTCTTGCGGAAAAAAAATTACGTGATATTTGCCGACCCCCCCCCCCTCTCTCCCACGTGAGACTGGGTGAGATTCGGTTCGACCCCCCCCCCCCCCAAAAAAAAATAAATAAATAAAGCCTCACTTAATTAATGGACACCCCTTAACCCGGTTAATAATGATCGGATCAACACACTTTTTTTTTAATTTAAAGCTGATCAGTTGCAGAATTATTTTCTGAAAGAAAAAAAATCGTTTTGGGAACATATTTTTGTCAATCTGTAGGTCCATTGTCGCCTTAAAAGTAAAAAAGAAAAAAAGTAAAAAATTGTGTGTGGAATCTGACAAAATTGTGGTGGAAAAAGTCGGACACCGATCCTTGTGGTGTCCAGAAGCCATGAGCTAAACAGGACCCTCAATTCATCGCCCTGCATCCCTCAGTAGACCTGGTTAGGATTTATCGTACCAGAGGGCATTAGTTACGACAACCACATAAAATTGGAACATAAATTGCAACCAAAAAAATTTTATCCTTGAAGAAAAAAAGTACTCTGAAAAAAAGTTTTTTTTTGCTTTTAAAGTAATTAACAATTTAATAAGTAGGAGATTTTATAAATCTCCGGGAAGCGTATTATTTATAAAATTTTATAATGTACAATAGTGAAAAAAATTGGGGAAATTGGGGAATAGGTTTAGCAGGTACGTAAAATAGTAAACTTGCATGAAACTTTCCAAATATTGTAAACAAAATTTTAAGAAAATTGTAAGTACGAAAGCGTTTTTACATATAGAAACATCTGAGAGAAAATAATGGCGAAAAAATATTTTATTTAGATACCTAGCTAGGAGTTTTAGATATGTGCTTTTAAGGAGACAAGGCACCTTCAAATTCGAATTTTTTAATTTACAATTTTCAACTATATATACAAATTGAGAATAATTAATTTTCTATTTTACTACACTGAAAACCCATAAAATTCAAAATAAAGAATTGTTGGCAGAATAATGCCTGTCTTTCAAAAATGTTTTCAAAAATGCTAAAGTTTTTCAAAATGTACTATGCGCATTCTATAGTAATTAAAATCCTTAAATTTTGTATTACAAGTTTACCATATATATCCTTATAATAGTTGCCGTGTTCTGTAGTCGACTCTGTCCGTAACGCGTCCGGAGCGACCACCTCATATCCATCCATTTGGCATCCATTTTGTTTTATGAGTTAGGCTTAACAAGTTAAAAGTAAAGTTCAAAAAGATTATTTGCCAACTAAACCCAAATAATTGTAATTAAAACAGCGTAATATCGACAGAAATCAACTTTATTTCGATCAATTTTATTTCAAAATTATCTCTTCATTAGAGAATTATCTCTTTTCCGCCACCTTTCGCGTTATCATAGTGTTTCTCAGAACTTGAAAATGTAAACACAAGTGAGTCATTCATTCACCGTGATTCGTTAATTTAAGAGAAATTGAATCAGAATTTTTTTCACAGTAAAACAGGTTTTCATTATTTTAACCATATATAAAATATATTTTAATATATACTATATATTTTTTAATACATAATATATAATATATATTACAATACAGTATTACAATTTAATATTACAATAATGTCGAATTTAGTTGCAAACTTGACGCATGCGCAGTGATATGTTCCAAACTGTACGTCACAAAAGCTAGCCGGTTCAAAAGGCCAAATCTTCAGTATACAGATTTTTTGCATTTACAACACATGGAATTCTATATATTCCACATCTAATACGTGTTTAGTAACGATTCAATAACTTTGTATGATTTTTAATCAGAATTTCTTTAGTTTATATATATTATTTTTGCTTAATATATATTTATACATATATTTATATATACATATATATATATACATATACATATATATAATACATACATATATATATATATATATATATATATTTAACAATATATAATATATGTACATTAAATTGAAATACACATGCAAAAATTTTTTGCACGTGAATAATTTGTATAATATTTTAATCTGATTTTCTTTATATATTTTATTTTTGCTTAATATATTTATACATAGCCTATTTATACATATATATAGCATAAGATATAATATATGTACATTAAATTGAAATACACATGCAAAAATTTTTTGCACGTGAATAATTTGCATGATATTTTAATCTGATTTTCTTTATATATTTTATTTTTGCTTAATATATTTATACATAGCCTATTTATACATATATATAGCATAAGATATAATATATGTACATTAAATTGAAATACACATGCAAAAATTTTTTGCATGTGAATAATTTGCATGATATTTTAATCTGATTTTCTTTATATATTTATTTTTGCTTAATATATTTATACATAGCCTATTTATACATATATATAGCATAATATATAATATATGTACATTAAATTGAAATACACGTGCAAAAATTTTTTGCACGTGAATAATTTGTATGATATTTTAATCTGATTTTCTTTATATATTTTATTTTTGCTTAATATATTTATACATAGCCTATTTATACATATATATAGCATAAGATATAATATATGTATATTAAATTGAAATACACGTACAAAAATTTTTTGCACGTGAATAATTTGCATGATATTTTAATCTGATTTTCTTTATATATTTTATTTTTGCTTAATATATTTATACATATATATAGCATAAGATATAATATATGTACATTAAATTGAAATACACATGCAAAAATTTTTTGCACGTGAATAATTTGCATGATATTTTACTCCGATTTTCCTTATATATTTTATTTTTGCTTAATATATTTATACATAGCCTATTTATACATATATATAGCATAATATATAATATATGTACATTAAATTGAAATACACGTGCAAAAATGTTTTGCACGTGAATAATTTGCATGATATTTTAATCTGATTTTCTTTATATATTGTATTTTTGCTTAATATATTTATACTTAGCCTATTTATACATATATATAGCATAAGATATAATATATGTACATTAAATTGAAATACACATGCAAAAATTATTTGCACGTGAATAATTTGCATGATATTTTAATCTGATTTTATTTATATATTTTATTTTTGTTTAATATATTTATACATATATATAGCATAATACATGATTATATAAAATATTTATATTACATTGAAATAGATTGAATTAGCAGTATTGTTTCTAAATATCTGGCTGCATTAGTTAGACTGTACAAGTCGGATTTTAAAATCAGCTGCAAGCATGGTTTTTTTTTCCAAGAACGTTTTTTAATTATAAACTTCAATATTTTTTTAAAAAAACCTCACTGTAATAATTTTTAGTAAAGCATTCTATTGCGATGATGGTGTATCTTTTAAGGTGACTGCCTACGTTGAAAATTTCATTTTTTGACTATTTTGGTCAATTTTATTTTTTCCAGGAATCGTGCAATTCAATCTTTTCTCTTTTCAAAACCGTTTTGATTTTCATTCTACATCAATTAGAAGCAGAGTTATAGCTATTTTAAAAAATGTCTGCTACAAAATTGAAGTGGCAAACAACTTGAACTGAGTTTTTCTCAGAATTATGTTTTTAGCACAAATCTTTACCGTTATCATGATATTTCACACAATAATACATATAATTTGATAAAATTTTCGGGAAATGTTTTAGATGCTATTGTTAATGAAATGACGCTCAATAATTGATGCATAATAATAAATAGTTAAATAGTTTTTGTTTGGGCAGCAGCATACGCCGAAATTTTCAAAAGTGGGGGGGGGGGGTTACTATGAAAAAGTAGTTTTCAGCAATCAGTGCAGAGCTTGAACCTATTTAAGTAATATATGTAATCAGAAAAAATGGGGGGGGGTTAACCCCCATCAACCCCTCCCCTGCATACGCCACTGTGTTTGGGGCTGTTTTTATAAGGAGAGGAATGATGAATTGGGGGAAATTTTCATATTGCAACATTTTTGCATTTTAAAATTTCTCTTAGATTGTGGGTCATTTAAGATAACTGTCAGATGTGTCGCATTTTAGCTAATTTTCATTGAAAATTCCTTCAAATTGACCAATTTATAAAAAAGTATGGTATTTACTGGCAAGTTTTTGTTTATTTTTTAATTTTCAAGTGCTATTTTACGATAAAAAACAAAAAAAATCTTTAAAAAATGATTTTTTAAAAAAATTGGCCCCAAATGTAGGCAGTCACCTTAAAACAATATTTCAGGTGATTATAAGGGGACATTTTATTATTTTGTTTTGTGCCACTTTCTCGAATTATATTACTTTATTTTTCAGATCTAATAAAAAAAAGTATTAAAAAATTTCACCTTCAAATTAGAAAACAATTTAAAATTAACAAATCAGACAGCAAACATTCAAGTAAATTTCAATGTTCTAAATTGCAACACATCAGGTTGCAAAACAGTATATTATTTTCTAATATTCACGTTTTTACATTTACTATCTACGGTATGTACTGTATAGTAGTGTGCTTTTCAGAGCGAATACGTAACATAACAGCAAAATTTTCTTAAATTTTTAAAAGTCTGTAATTTTCCGATACCTTTCACGTTTTCATAGCGTTTCAATTAAATTAATAACAAGTATTCATTTTATATATTCGGGACATGAAAATGTAAACATGAAGTTAGTCATTCATTCATCCTTTTTTTTTTATAAGATGAATGAATGACTAACTTCATGTTTACATTTTTACAGAATATTATTTTCTAATATTCTGTAAAAATTTCTTATATTTTAACAAGGTTATGAATCTTTTTTTTATTGGAACTGTTCAATTACTTACCATCAAGTTTTGACAGGTACTGTCTACGGTATGTACTGTATAGTAGTATGCTTTTCAGAGCGAATACCTAACATAACGGCAAAATTTTCTTAAATTTTTAAAAGTCTGTAAATTTTCCAATACCTTTCACGTTTTCATAGCGTTTCAATTAAATTAATAACAAGTATTCATTTTATATATTCGGGACTTGAAAATGTAAACATGAAGTTAGTCATTCATTCATCACGTTTTTACATGTACTATCTACGGTATGTACTGTATAGTAGTGTGCTTTTCAGAGCGAATACCTAACATAACGGCAAAATTTTCTTAAATTTTTAAAAGTCTGTAATTTTCCGATACCTTTCACGTTTTCATAGCGTTTCAATTAAATTAATAACAAGTATTCATTTTATATATTCGGGACATGAAAATGTAAACATGAAGTTAGTCATTCATTCATCTTTTTTTTTTATATATATATATATTTATATTTTAACCATACTAGCCGCTGCGTGACCAGCATGGTCACTTTTAGTTTTAAATTTCCTTTTGCAAAACAACGCAACTGAAAGTGACATATGTAAGGAATGTTACAATTACCTGTCATCATAAATATATGTTGTTAAGGGGTATTCTCTATTAAGCTGATTCTAAAACATCGTGATCAAAAAATGTGAATTTCCATTACCTTAGAACAGAGTTAAAGATAAGACTGAGAAAGCCCACATCAATGATTTTAAAAATTACATCCCTCTTTGTATGTACTATTTTTCAAAATTAAGATATCTATACTTTATCATTACAACAAATAAGAAATTGCAGGGGGGAAATTTTAAATATAGTGTTGATTACATCACTCTCTGTATGAATTACTGTTAACAATTCAGATATCTACACTTAATCATATTAAATAATAAATTGCTGGAAAAATTTCTTCATTTATAAAATGGAGCAAAAATTCAGCAATTTTTCAAAATTATGATATCTACACTTTACCATTACAAGAAATAAGAAATTGTTGGGGGGAAATTTTAAATACAGTGTTGATTACATCACTCTCTGTATGTATTACTGTTCACAATTCAGATATCTACACTTAATCATATTAAATAATAAATTCTTGGGAAAATTTCCTCACTTATAAAATGGAGCAAAAATTCAGCAAGTATTTAAAATATAGTTTGGATTTCAACTATGATATTCATAAAACTTCTTGATATACAGATTTGAGTATTTCAAAAGTAGGAGATACTAAAGCGACAGAATCAAAAGAATGGATTCTAGATAAACCTACATACAACTGTCCATGGTTAAACACTGGATTTGATAGGTCTAAACATGTATTGTCAAAAGATCAGCGGTTGTAACTTATGCGGCCACTACACACACGCGGTTTTAAATTGCGGACAGCCGCTGTTTACATCCGGTAGTTGCAGCCGTTGCCATTCGAAGTGTAGAAATATCGTAGATTTTTGTGCCGCATACCTACGCGTTTTATATATAGGGATTATTTTAACCAGATATTACAATAATATCAAATTTCGTATTTTCGGAAAGTTGCAAACTCGGCGCATGGATAGTGATATGTTCAAAAGTGTCTGTACGGTAGCGTTCTTTTCAAAGGGAATACCTAATATAACCGCAAAATATTCTTACATTTTTTTGAAGTGTTTTATTGAATATTTCTAAATTACCAGCACACGTGGCTTTCATATGAATTTCTAATATTTTAATAAGGTTATGAACCCTTTTTTTTATTGGAATGTTTACTTAATAACCGTCAAGTTTTGACGGGTACCATCTAGTATAAATATAAACGTGCATTTATTTTTTTTTGTATGAATCAAAAGTCTTAAATATATTTTTTTTATAATCTGCTTGTTATTTTTTCATGTTTTTATGTTTTTACTTTAATTTATGGTCTATAAATTTGAAAAATATTTTTGATTTTGCAAAACTGTGCATAATTTTTCAAAGAATTATGCACAGTTTTGTGACAAACACTTCAATTAACAATTCTGAGAAATTTGGCAGATATCAGAAGAAAATGAATACGCATGGAGCTTTTTGAAAAATTTTAGCATTTTTCATAAATTTTTTGATAAATAATGACTTATTCCTCCACAAAATACTTAGTTGTGAATTCTAAGTATATCTAGTATAGTAGAAAATAATATTAATTATACTCATGGTGTATATAGAGTAAAATATTGAAATTTAAAGAAGAACGATATTGAAGGTCCCTTGCTCCCTTAAAGATAGCAAACGTATGATAAATTACAAGTCGAAAATAAACAGATATTATATTATAATTGCACAGCAGGGTACGCATAGCCATTACAGATACATTTTTTTTTCTGATAATGCTTTGATTGTAAAAATTTTTACAATTATATATTTAATTACTCAAATTATTTCCTTTATGAAAAAAAAGTATATACAGAGCCTGAACTAAAATTCTATGTGAAATCTGGTTTTTCAACATAATCTTTTTTTATTTGATAAATTTCTCCTTGATTTAAAAGAACCTAAAAGAAAATGTATTTAATTAAAAATATATTTAATACATTAAAAACAGTATTTTAGAATTTTATATATTTCTAACTATTCCACATCAAATTATTGAAGACTTTTACAATTCTTTACAATTTTTTTAACTAACGCTAAATATGAACTAAATTTCGATGTTACAGAATTTTTAAAAAAAATGTTCAATGAAAATTAATTTTAACTGCATCAAAAAAAGAAAGCGAACAGATCATATTAGCCTCCAATCCCTAATTTACATAATTTTCTTTTCAGTTAATCACTCCCGTCTATTTTTGGAAACATCTTTAAAAGGAAATTCCTGATTAATAATTTTCCCCACACTTTTAAATTTTCAACAAAACTAAAAGGAATAATATTTCTTCACTGGTAAAATGTTCTTTCAAACTGGGAAAAACCAAAGAAAAGTGCGAGTGGAAAAATCGATTTTAATCAAGATCGTATATTGGGTGCTACATCCAAGAAGTTGCTTTTAACAGCCTAATTTTCTTTTCGCATAACGGATTCATTTTAATTAAAAAAATTACTAAACAAGCTCTAACCCGTAGGACAAACTATAATTCATAAAAATAAGGGATTTAAAGTACTTCCCGTGTTGAACTAAATTTTTTATTAGATGTTTAAAATTATTTACTGGAAGTATGTATATAAATTAATTACTAGATGTTTTTATATAAATAAATTTAGTTGCGGATGTTATTAGAGGCTTATATATAAGTATATTTACTGGAGGCTTTTATATAAATTAATATAGTTGAGTCTTTTCATATAAATTAACTGGAGGTTTCTGTATACTTTACTTAAATCGTATTGTTACGATTTCCCAGTTCGAGTTTGGCGATACAGGAAGTCGAAATACTACAGATCGTCAGAAAAATCAACACAAAAGACGCGGTACCAAGTCGCACTTATCGCGGCATAAATTTCAGCAGTTCTCCGAAGAAAATCTCACAGCTAACAGTGGATCTTTTGACAAGCTCCAAACACAACTCCAAAACTGAGCCCTGGACTCTGAATCGAGGCTGTATATATAGCTTCTCGAGAGTCTGGGGTTTTCAGGCTTGGTACAGTCGCTAAGTTTGACACCAAGTCGCCAAATTTGGCGATATCTCGCCAAATTTCACCCCGAAAATTAGTCGCCAAACACGTCGCCAACAAGCCAATATCTCGCCAAATTGACGAGATACTATAGAAACCCTGTATTAAATGCATGGTACTGCAGAAATTTAGATACAACGACAATTTACATGGAACAAACGATAATAATGCATTATTTTATGAGCAGAAAAAGAATTTTAACGGTAAATTAAGCTAAAGACATAGATTAATTTACGAAATTCGTAATAGTATTATACCTAAGTCATGAACGAGAAGAAATATTGCCGCAATGTAAGTTCTCTGACAATAATGTTGTCGTTATTACTTTGTCCTTATTTGAATTAAAAAAACATCGATTAATTTAATAAGCTTTACTAATTTGCTCCCATCTATCATTTTAATTTATTAATAAAATTTTTTAATGGTAGATGGGTGCATCATCTTCATGGGTGATATCATATCTCGATTTAGCAACAGTTAATTTTTTTGTAAAATTAGGGAAGCACATCACACCCTCTGAACAGCCATGGTTTTTTTTAACGTTTCCACTTTTCAAAAACATTAGTGAAAACCTGTAAAAAAGTCGAAATATGCCAGTTAATTACAAGTACAACCTCAAGAATCCCACTGTTTGATATAACACGTCCCGAAAAACACGTAACGAAGTTTTTACATGTAATGAAGTATACCTGTGAAAGATATACCATATACATAAAAATACGGTGCTATTCGTATGTGTATGGTATGAATTGCGAGTCAGTTAATTAATTTAAATAAAACATGTCTACTAAATTAGTTTATATAATATCCTATAGTATCATAATTTATGTATAATTTGAGAAGCACATAGCACCTCCTGAACAGCCTTAAATTTTATTTTACTTTTTGACTTTTCAAATATTTAGTAACAACCTGTAAAAATTCGCCATATGTACACTAATTATAACAACAGCCTTAAAATTCCGTTTTTGTCTAAATAATGTCCCGATTTGAAAAAAAAAAGTTTTATTCTATTTCTTACCGTGTAAGGCAGGGGTGGCAGACTTTTCCAGGGTACGGGCTACTTCCAATTTTTTCAAGTTGTTGCGGTCCACCCACTAGCGTAGGTGGGGTAAGCTAAAAAAAGGTCTATAATATTTATTATAACTTAATAACAAATACGGAATATGTACTTATATACATAACTAGTTGAAAACCCGCACTTCGTTACGGAGTATATTCAAATTAAATACAATGGTCAATGTATGCAATTAATGCAAATATATATATATATAAATCGCAAGAGATACTTTTATAGACAAAATAATGTAGAAGAAAATATTCAAATTAAATGTAATAGTACATACAAAAGAATATAGTACAGTTAATATAGTACAGTTTGAGACACATAATATATTTTATTGTATTTTAATATTTTTTTGGATAATGTCCAACCGTCTGCCACATTAAAAAGAATTTTTTTTGTCTATTTAGTTGTTATGCACGTGACGATAAATTTATTTAAAGTACCAGAAAAAGAAATCACGTGATCAGAATTTAATATATTAAATTGTAAAAATTAATCTTTAAAAATTCACCAAAAATCACAAAATGGAGGTAAAGATTTGAAAAAGATTTCATTTTAAAGGAATTTTTATGATTTTTGTCGTGATATAACTTTTATAACCCTCCAATTATTACTTTAGATTCAAACTTTAAAGAATGTTTCAAAACCAGTTAGAAATTTAATTTAAAAAAAATCTAACAAGAATTTTTCAAAAATCTTTCTTAGTGCCCCCCTACACTATAAGAAGAATCGCCATGCAAAATTTCAGCCCTTTCGGTACAGCGGTTTGGTCTGTGCGTTGTATGTCAGTCAGTGAGTCAGTCAGTTACACAACTGTTTTATATATATATAGACTACAATAAAAAAACTCCGTGTTTATGGCGTAGGTGTTCTATAAATATGTTTATTTTAGTATGCGCGTCTTAGTAAAGGAGGTCACCCCAAAATGACTTGGTGTTCCACCGGTCGATCGCGATCAACTTAATGCTCACCCCTGGTGTAAGGTATACCATATACATAGAAATGCTGCGCTATTTGCACCGTATTTTCTGTACTCTTATTTTGTCAGTTTGAGTTTCAGCATCGTAGCGCTGTGGCTTTCACATGACTTAAGTTCATGATGACACATAAATCTGGTAAATCTTATCGTACGATGAAAGCTTCAAAATGAAACCAGTTACATTGGATTATGCAAATTAACTTATTACAATACTGAAAGAGAAAAATCTTATCAAAGAACCGTCAATTGCCAGAATAGTTTATATCATAAAACAACAGTTCACAAAACTAGCGCAGTTGCAGACATGACAAAATATGCTATGAAAGCCAATAGTTTTTTGGCAAACTACTTGAGCATTAACCCTTCAGCAGGCGTGCCAATTTTTTTTTAAATAAGCAGGTGCGTGGGGCACAAAGTTCAACGTCTATATCAACCTTGATTATTCCTTTTGGAATAAACATTTTTTTCTTAAAAATGAAAATAATAATTATGTTTTTTAAGGTAAGATATAAAATGTTGATAATATTGGGATACATTTATAATTAAAAGCCAAATGCAGATACAATCGCCTTATTTCAAACATTTCCGGTTTATTGGATTTAAGGAGAACTTGCGAATGGATTCCTATTATATCCAAAAACCTAACAATCCTCCAGAGAGTCCATCTTCATGATATGCGGGATACTGTGTAAAAGCTGCACATTTGATCGAGCACATCAACTCCTGCTTTTGTCGTATTTTAATCCAATATAATCGCTGGTTTACCACGGTTCAATCACGACTGACAATGAAGGGAAAGAAATGGAAGGGTCAGAAAATCATACCTACATTAGAGAGGGTGTAGCTATAAAAAGAAACTGCTCAGAACATTCAACCCTTACATGTAAAAACCAACCATTCAAAATTACGGAAATGTTGTACTCTATTCCCAGCCACAACCGCTGAAGGGTTAAAATCGTAGCCCTTGTAGCGTGTTTGTGTTTTGTGGCGAAAGGAATAATTCTCTTCTTATGAAAATAAATTATATTTAACATCCATTCACCAGAAATCTTGTTGATACACAACGAGTTCAAAAAATTTATACAATCTATTAAAAATCGTCTTATATTATTTTTTGGAGTTGAGTTGAACCAGCGCGTGGGGAAAACAACACTAATAAGTGTTGCAGCTGTTACGTCACTATCTTCTACTTCATGCAGGCCACTATTGAAGTCATTACAGTCTTAAATTCCTCCCCTTTCGGAAAAACTTTTCACTACGTCACCAGTGAAAAGTTTTGGTGTAAGGCTAAGCAGTGCGGCTTAAACTATCGGCGTTTTGGTGAAATTTTCCTTTCCGATGCACGACCTTATAGTTGAAAGGTTGCAAAATAAGGGCCCATCTTAAAAGTCTTGGATTTGTGCCGGTGTTCTTTTCTAGCCAGACCAGTGGATGATGATCAGTTTGTATAATGAAGCTCTGTTGTCCATCTAAGTAACATCTCAACTTTTGTATTGCATAAACGATAGCTGCGCATTCTTTTTCTGTAGTACTATATTTCTGTTCTGCAGGGGAAAACCTTTTTACTCAAGTACATGATAGGGTGTTCTTTACCTCTTTGGTTTATTTGAGACAACACCGCACTAAGTCCAAGGTTTGAAGCATCACATTGAATGACAAATGGAATGGTGAAATCGGGGCTAAATAATACTGGTTTTTCTGAAAGTCTTTTCTTTAATTCTTTGAAAGCATCTTCACAAGAACTGTTCCAATCCACTGACGTTTTGACTTTCTTCCCTTTTAGTAGATCTGTTAATGGAGCCGCTACTACAGAAAAATCAGGAATATATCTGCGATAATAACCAGCAAGACCTAAAAATGATCTAATTTGGGTCTTGTTCAGTGGTCTGGGAAAATCTTTGATGGCTTGTATTTTAAGTTCTCCAGGTTTCCGTTCCCCTTGTCCAACCATGTGGCCTAAGTACTTGACATGTTCCTGAGCGAACTGACACTTAGAAGGCTTTATGTGGAGATGAGCTGTTTTCATCTTCATGAAGATTTGTTCTACGTGTTTCACATGCTCTTCCCAGGTATTAGAAAAATTTGCAACATCGTCCAAGTAGGGTACAGCAAACTCTTCACAGTCTTGCAACAACCCAGCCATCATTCTACTAAAATAATATGGAGCATTCTTGAGTCCAAACGGCAACCAAAATGGCCTATAGGTGCCGAAGCTTGTCACAAAGGCAGCATAACGCTGGGCCCGTTCACTCAAAGGTATTTGCCAGTAACCTCGGGTTAAATCTAGAACAGTAATATATTTCACTGATGACACTTTTTCTATAAGTTCCTCTATATTTGGCATAGGAAAATACTGTGTTCTCGTTACTTTGTTTAAGCTACGACAGTCTATGCATGGTCTTCCTTCTTTTCCTGGTACTTCCACCAGTATTAGTGGAGAGGTAAAGTCAGAGTCTCCTGATTCAATTATCTTTAGATCCAACATTTTTTTCACCTCCCTCTTTAGAATTTCTGTTTGTCGTGGGGACATCCTATAAGGTTTTGCAAATATTGGTTTTTCTGTCTCTAATTCAATATCGTGTTCAACCAAGTCAGTACATCCCGGCTGATTCGAAAAGATATTGGAGTAGGCAGTCAACAAATTTTCCATTTGAGTTCGTTGAGTTTCAGATAATCGCCCATTCAATCTGAGTTCTCTAAAAATTCCAGGCAGTTCAGAAATGTTTGGATTTTCTTCATGGCAAGGAATAGGAATATCTTCATCTTCTTCAGTTTCTTCCAAGCACAACAGATTTACATTTTCTGCCCTTTGGAAGTATGGTTTAAGCATATTGATGTGGTACACATGAGTTTTTTCTTTTTCAGGAAACTTGATCACATAGTTGGTTTCTGACAGTTGCTGTACTACTTCACCAGGTCCTACCCACTGTACTGATAACTTATTAGGTCTTGATGGTGCCACAACCAACACTAAATCTCCTATAGCAAACTGTCTTTTAACGGTCTTCTTATCGTACCATAGTTTCTGTTTTTCTTTGGCAACTTCCATGTTTTGCACTGCTATTTCTTGACATCTCTTTATGCGATTCATCAGTTCGAAAACATAGTCTACAACACTATCTTCTTCACGATCTTGTTCTGTTAATTTGTCATACAGTAACATAACAGGAGTCTTTAAATTTTTTCCATGGACAAGTTCTGCTGGGGAATAACCTGTACTGTCGCGAGTCACAGTTCTTAATGCAAAAAGGGCTTGAGGTAAAATTTTCTCCCAGTCCGGACCAGATTCAAGACATAGGACACGAAGAATCCTCTTTAGCGTTCTGTGCATTCTCTCAACTGGATTACTTTGTGGGTGATGTACGGAGCTTCGCACGACTTTGATTCCAAACCTTTCCAGAAATTCTGTGGTTAAAGCACTCATGAATGACGTGCCCTGGTCGGTTTGCAGTTCTTTTGGAAACCCCATGCGGCTAAAAACTTGAAGCAGGGCGTCCACTACAGTAGTTGATCGCAGATTTTCAACAGGAATGGCATCTGGATAGTTGGAAAACATGCAGATCACAGTGATGAGGTATTTGTTTCCAGAAGGCGTCATCGGTAAAGGACCACAAGCATCAATGTTTAGCTTGGAAAAGACTTCTGAAATAACCGGAACTATCTTTAGAGGGGCTTTCTTTTTATCCTGTGGCTTTCCTGCTCTCTGACATACGTCACAGGTCTTCACAAAATTTTCCACCTCTTTATAACAGCTCGGCCAATAGAATGTTTTGAAACAAACATCTTTAGTCTTGGTTGCACCCAAATGAGCCGCAGTTTCTTCATGGCAAATTTTCATCATTTGTGTTCGATATCTCTCTGGAACTACAAGCAATAATCGTTCTGTCCCATCTTTGTCTTCTTTACGGAAGAATAGTTCTTGACCTCGCACCACATACCTGGAGTTCTCAGAACTTAAGTTGCTTTCAGCCTCCTGAAACAGAGGTTTCAATTGAGCGCTTTTTCGTTGTTCTTCTAAAAAATCTTCTGGGGATAGTTTTATAAGGTCTAATTCCGGAACCTTAAAATCTGCTATAGGTAAGACATTTTCTTCCACAGGGACTTCATTATCTGGGCTACATTCCGAAATATTTTCATCCACTCCTAGACTCTGGACATCTTCAGATATTTTCTTTTGAGCACGGGTCTGAACAGCATTCACCATATGAATCTTGACATCTTCGACTTGCTTTGCTTCTTCAAACAATGCAGCGGTCTTGTTCCCCAAAAGATACCTCCCTTGATCCAAAGAGTCTCTTAAAACAGCAGCTTTGGTCACTATGTGCCCAAATTCACATTCAAGTTCTACTTTAGCTAAAGGGTAACAAGTGGGGTTTTCTTCCAGCGGAGATTTAATCCACACTGTTTCACTTGTATACATCGACGGACTGACATACTTCTTACAAATCAAGTCTAAACTCGCACCCGTGTCTCGTAGTATCGGCATCTCGATCCCATTTACTTTTCCCATACTTATGTAGGGGGCAAGTGCATCATGGTATCCATACCTTGCAGTCATGTTGGAAGCAACAGTTTCAACTTTCTTTTTAAGCTTATCGCATTGTGGTCTTAAATGCGAAAGAGATCCGCACTCATAGCAACGAGGCTGTTTCCTTCTTTCGAATTCAGCTTCCTCATTTCTCTCCTTGTGAAATTCTCGCCGTGGAAAAGGATTATCATTATAATTGTTTGTCTGGTTATTAAGTTTATATCCACTGTTGTTACCTCCTGGTACTTTAATTGTGTTCTTCCGAGGGAATTCCTTTTTCCGGAAACTTTGTCTAATATCATCATATTCGTCTAATTTTTCCGGCAATTCGTAAGGCTTTTTCCAATTTATCCAATCATCGAGAAAGTGATCTTTTATATCATCAGGAACTCTAAATTTGAGTTGTTCGGTTACGATTAAATCTTTCAACTCTTCAAACGTAGATACTTCTAAATCATTGACCCATTCTGTAAAATAGTTGTTCAATTCATAAGCATAATTTCTCCAAGGTTTTTCTGCGTTCTTCTGATGTCTGTAAAACAACTGCTTTAATTTTTCAGGATTTAATTTGTATCTCTTCAAGATAAGACTTTTTACAGAATCGTAATTGTTTGCGGTTTCCGGTGGTTCTCTCGCCAACATATTGGAAACCTCCACTGGCAGCACTCCCAATAAATAGGCGGCCCAATCTCTTCTTGGAACCTTAGCCATTTCTGCTTTTCGTTCAAAGTTTATTAAATAGAGAGTCATTTCATCACGTTCTTTATCAAATTTTGGAGTTATATTCATTAATTGTATTTTATGCTCTTCCATAACCGGTTGTTTGACGGGTTGGAGGATTTGACACACTTTGAGTCTGAAGTTCCAAACGTTTCATTTCTAGATCATACTGCATTTTCTCCCGAGCTAACTGAACTTGGCGAGCTTGTTCTTGGCGAGCTAACTCATCTTGGCGAGCTTGATCTTGGCGAGCTAACTAATCTTGGCGAGCTTGATCTTGGTGAGCTTCTTCGGTTTTCCTGTCTTCAATTACTCTTTCTAGAATAAACAGTCAGCTTCAACATAATTGCTACTGTTTAAAATTTTTGCTTTTATTTCGGGAATCTTATTCGAAGATGATATCTCTTCTCCCAATTCTTCGCAAACAAGTAATAAGTCCGCTTTCCTACCTTTGGCTAAGAAAGACATGTTAGAAACCACACGCAAATCACAACCTTCTTAAAAATTTCAAAATAAATTCTTTTAACTTGAACTTGCACCAAATTACCACAATT
This sequence comes from Dolomedes plantarius, assembly GCA_907164885.2. NCBI lineage: Eukaryota > Metazoa > Arthropoda > Arachnida > Araneae > Dolomedidae > Dolomedes > Dolomedes plantarius. The sequence goes on along the minus strand of OU015490.1, from coordinate 124,895,239 downwards.
ATAATAGGTAAAGTTTTCAACCAAAAATCTACCTTTCAAAATGAAGTCTGTTCTAACTCCACAAACTTTTCGCAATCTAAAAATACACAATAATGTTTTGCAAATACTGCACAATTTAAATTGTTTTTAATAAAAATCGTTTGCTGAAATAAATCTCAAACTTTCTTGTTTCAATTCGGCTTTTTATATTACTGAAACACACGTTCAAAAGAAAATATGACTTTAATATTTCTTTTATAATCAGTGGCAACACAGCGTTCGAGTGTGAAGGTGGGAAATTTCAACGCTCTTGAATGTGAGATGTTTTCTTGTGATAAAACAGTTTATTATTACTTTATTTGTGGATAATATTGAAGATACAGTGGTGAGCTTCATATTGATACAACTTTTATTGGTGTGAGTTGAATATTATTTGCAAGATTTAATCTTAGAAGCAAAGCTCGACCTAGGCCTCACGTACGGTGAGAAGCAAAGTGAGCTGCGGCGAGCTCGGCTTCCCATCCGGCAGGCATCTATGGCTTATACGCGGACAGACGTTGGAGCGTGCCAAGGGCAAGTCAAGGACATCACGGGAAATAAGTTGAATTCGCATTATAGAGGCGTTGCTCTTTGTGAATAGGTAGGATAAAAACCTAAATATTCATATTGTTTTTCTGTGTATTTGTACATAGTAGAGTTTCTAGGAGTTTAGATTGATCATTATTCTGCACGTAGGTGCCATATTTATAAAGTATCATTGTTCTGAATTTGGCTAGAAGTATATGTGCTGCCGAATAAACCTGTAATAGTAAACGGGTAACTGAATTAGTTATCGGTGCAGTTACATGTATGTGATTAATGGGTATGTGAAAACTGGTTTGTTTTCCCATAAACTCCTTTATGATGTCTATTTCGTCGAGAGAATCACTAACAGAGACAACAGAGGAAGTTAGAGAAATGGAGGATAAGGACAAGGGGATGGGATTCAAAGATTATGAGGGCATATATAGTAACACAGACACAGTAGCTAAAGAATGTTTAGATAGAATAATGAATGCTTTTAAATCTAAGCCTACAGGAAAAGAAAGAGAGGTAATATTGAAAGATGTTGGAACACTATATCAAATGTTTAAAAAGCAACAAGCCCATACACAGTACCTTAGGGGATTACTTAGGGGTATGGAGAGGAGGATAGATGGAGACACCTATGCTCAAAAAGTTGCGAGAAGCAGATCTAGGAGTAGATCTCGATCTAAAAGAAGAACAGAAGGTGGGGTGCACGTAGTGACGATTATCCCAAAGGAAATTCAGGAATCTGAAACAACAAGACTTGATGTCCAAAAAGAGATAGACCCGGTTAAATTAAAGGTAGGAATAAGAGCCTTTCGACGGATTGGAAGAGGTGGCGTGTTAATAGGGACTGACACGGCAGAAGAAATAGACAAGGTAATTGAAGAGATTAAGAACACTGATAGTATTGTAAAAAATTATAAAATTGAAAAGCCACGTAAGAGAAAGCCACAAATCATTATTTATGGGGTTACTGAAAGTATGGAAAGAGATGAGATTTGTGAATGTGTACAAGAACAAAATGAAGAATTAAAAGGTGGAGAAGTGCAATACATAACTAGTTTCAAGGCTAGAGGAGGAGAGAATATTATATTGGAAATGAATGGACAGGCATTTAGTAAAATAATGAAAGAAAATAAAATAAAAATGGGCTGGAGGAGATATAACATCAGAGAATATATCAGGCCAATAATATGTTATAATTGTTATAGACTAGGACACATAGCAAAATTTTGCAAAAATGATAAAATCTGTAGAGGATGTGGGAGTAAAGATCACGAAGGAGAATGCCAGAGCGAAATACGGTGCGTTAATTGTGCTTATTTTAATACAAAAAGTATTGTTAAAATTGCTACAAATCATATGCCTACCGATCGTACGTGCCGGTGTTATTGCACGGAGGTAGAGCGGATCTCCAATAGAACGGACTATGGCTAGCGCCTTCAATTTCTTATATAAGTGTTTACATATTAATTTGAACAATTCAATTAACGCAGTAAGAGAGTTAACCAGCAAACTTGAATACGACATAATATCTATTAACGAGCCATATGTTAAAAAGGGCAACAAACATGAGGTAATTGGCTTTCCTAGTAGTTATCAAATTGTACAATATGAAAAGGATCCGAGAGTTGCAATGGCTCTTAAAAGAAGAATTAGATATCAGAATATATTAGTCACGGACCATATTATAGCTATAAAATGTTTTAGTCATGAAACAGAGTACATATTTATTACCATCTATTTGCCGCCGGCTGGCGGAGAAGTTGAACGTATGGAACCACAGTGGGGGCAGCTTACCGCTATAATAGAGAAATTTAACAACAAAAAGGTAGTGGTAATGGGAGATCTAAATGCTAGATCTAACCTGTGGGGCCAAAGACCTACTAACAATAGGGGATTGGATATTGTAAATATGGTGATTCGAAATGATGGAATTATAAGAAATAATCCATATAGTAGGCCAACATACGACGGACCGTTCGGTCAAGGCTGGACTGATGTCACAATTACATTTGGTATTGATGAGGACAAAATATTAAATTGGACTGTTAAAGATGATTATCAGATTACAGATCATAATGCTATTACATTTGACATCGTAGATAGTTGTGGAAATAGAACTAGTGGCTATGTTACTAGATGGAAAATCCAAGACTTAAATTGGTTCGAATTTAGAATTGACCTTAGGAGAAAGTTGGAGAGCCTGAAAGTGGTAATTTCTGAAATGTCTATTGATGAGAGTATTGAGAAGCTAAATGCGGTAATAATAGAGCTTTGTAAGAAGCATAAAAGGAAAGTTAGAAAGGACCCAACATATAGAGCACCATGGTGGAATGAAAAATTAACAGCGAAAAGGAGCCAAGTTAGGGCCCTAAGAAGAAGATACCAAAAGATAACAGATAAAGATGAACGAGAAAAATGGATGATAAAGTATAAACGGGAGAGAAGCAAATACAAGAAAATGATTATAAATGCAAAGAGGACCAATTTTAAAGAATTCCTAGAAAAATTAACAGTTAAGGATACGCATGGGGTGGTTAAGAATATTATCCAAGATAAAAGACAGAATGTAATAGATGCGGTCCTGGATTGTGATGGCACATTAAGGGAAACAGAGGAAGAGATTGAGGAGGTATTAGCTAAGCATCACTTTAGGAAAGAGCAAGTCATAGAAGATAGTGATGAAGAGGAATTTGTGGTGGATAAAGATGATGAAATTTCAGTTGAAGAAATTGATTTAACTATGGAAACCACGGCTAAAGATAAAGCCCCAGGCTACGATGGCCTAACATTGGGTATCATAATGGCTTTACATGAAACAGATAAAACAATACTGTGCGATCTTTATAACAAATGCCTAAAAGAGGCTTACTTCCCAAGAGCATGGAAAATCTCAAGTGTGATCTATTTCCCAAAGGAGGGAAGAGATAGAGCAAATGCAGGGTCATACCGTCCAATCTGCCTTCTTCCCATAATGGGTAAGATATTGGACAAAATTCTGACAAATAGATTGGTAATGCATCTGGAAAATAAGAGTTTACTCTCAGAAGGACAGTACGGATTCCGTAGAGGGAAAAGTACTTTACACGCACTGGGTAATATTATGAATAAGATAAAAGAAAACAAGGAAAGAAATGAACACACGTGTCTTATCTCATTGGACGTAAGAAATGCCTTTAACTCAATAAAGAAAAGTTGTATAATAAGAGAGTTAAAAAAGCTTAAACTAGATAAATACCTGTACAAGATGATTGTCAATTATTTAACAGATAGAAAAATTAAGTTAAAACACAGTGAGTATGAATACAATATTGGGGTCCCGCAGGGATCTTCCCTTGGGCCCATACTTTGGTTAATTATAATCAATGCGATTCTGAATGAGAAAATTTACAGGAACTACTATTTTATTCAGGCGTTCGCGGATGATTTGATGATCATTGTGCGAAGTCAAGTTGTATACAAATTTACGGAACTTGCAACTGAGCCGTTGAGAATTTGTAGCGAGTGGGCTGATAGAAACGAATTGAGTTTCAGCTTTGAAAAATGCGAATATACAATTATACCCAGTAAAGGGAAGATAAAAAGGAAGCCGCCAATTAAGTTAAAAGAAAATTCCTTAAAGTACAATGCTGAAATTATTTATTTGGGAGTAAAAATTGATAGTACATTGAGTTTTCTAAAACACTTAGACATGGTTAGAGAAAAAGCAGTCAAATTTATTTACAAGCTAGCTAGAATTAGTAAAAAGATTTGGGGAATTACTCCAAATATTATTAAAGAAATTTATAAAACGGTAATTGAGAAAATAATACTCTACGCTTCAGAAGTATGGTATAGAGATGTCAAATTTTTAAATTGCAAGTTAAAACAAATTCAGAGACCGTTCTTGTTAAATATAACTAAATGTTATCGAACAGTGGCGACTGATTCCCTAAATGTATTGGCGGGCTGCGTTCCGTTAAATATAAGAGCTAAAATTAACAGTATAATATATGGAATTTATGATGAAGGAAAAGAATATGATATAAACGGAGAAGTGTTCAATAGGGATAATTGTGAGACCAGAGTAACTAGAAAAGTTAGCATAAAAAATTTAAAGAGCCTGAATTGGTCGATGGATCGTCATCCTCAAACGAAGGTGAGTATTTATACAGATGGATCCCAAAAAGATGGTAGTGTAGGAGCAGGTGTGGTGATTCATGATGAAGAAGGAGATAAAGAAATATTAAAAGAGAGAATTGCAGGCGGGAACTCTTATGTAGCGGAACTACGAGCGTTACAATTGGCAGTTCAAAGAATGAAAGAGAAAAAAATCACTGAGTTTGATATATTTACAGACTCAAAGAGTGGTTTGGAAGCGCTAAGAGCAATAAGCTACAGAGGCGATATAGTACAAGAGATAAAGAATATGATTATACAAGAAAATATGACGGTATATCTGCATTGGGTCAAGGCCCATGTGGGTATAGCAGAGAATGAGGAGGTAGACCAAGTAGCCAAAAATGCCACAGAAATGGAGGAAATAGGAGTCCAGTATAAACAAACTAGAAAATCAGTCAAAATTAAAATGAAAAAGTATGAAAAGAAACTATGGCAAGAAGAATGGAACGAAAGTCTAAAAGGAAGAAGAGTCTATGAAATATTCAAGGAAGTAACAGAAGAAAGGCTAATGGGTGACTTTAAGATTAATCAATTTATAACGGGTCATGGATGCGTTGGGGAATATCAGAGCAGATTTCACCAAAAATCAGATATGTGTACCTGTGGAGATATCCAAACGCCAGACCACTGTTTATTTGACTGCCAGCAGTTCAGGGACCTAAGAAATAAATTGCCAGCGGATGTTAGAACATGGACGAAACATAAGTTTTATTGCGACTTTTACTGTAGAGGCTTTATTAGGAAGGTGGTCGGTATTCTTATGGATACTTGTATCCCCTTCTCTCATGCCACATAGCAGTATTCTTCTGTTGCAGGCTTGCAGATAACGTGCAAGTTTTTGGTGCAGGTTACACAGTTTTGCAAGTAAATAAATGTATGTAAGAAGTAGAATGGTTAATAATATAAGCTTGTAAAAAAAATCAATATATTGTATTGGTAATTTTATTTAATCACTGTAGCTGCAAAAATGTTTATACATTTGGGAATGTTTTAGAAATTACATAAAAGTTAGTGTATAGGCAATAGTGTAAACAAATGTATAATTGTGTAAATAATTAAGTTAAATTGTATTGTTATGTTTTAATAGAAAGTCAAGTTTAAATATTTTAGTTGGTATCAATTGAAATTTGTATTATTGTACATATGTGAATGTATTAGAGTAAATTGTTTTTATGTGGGTGTATTTACGTAATTGTTAGGTTAAATTGTATTGTCATGTTGACATGTATGTATATCAATTTGATGTAATTATGAAAAAAATCATGTGAAATAGTAATAATTGTGTAATGATATTGTAAGCATTATAATGCAATCTGTAAAGTAAGCAAAAAATAATAGGAAGAAAAAGGAAAAGGAAAAAAAACAGGGAAAGGTGAACATAGGATTGTTGGTTGCCACTAACTGCTAAATTTTAAAAACAATTTTGTTAATAAATTATTAGACGGTCTTCGGCTTAGGGGCTGGGGTTGAAGGCCCCGGTGTCCTTGAGCCAGTGTGTCCCAGTTGAGCAGGATTGCGCTCGGGACGATTAGTTAACAGATTTCCCGTATACCTTAACGGTTGGACGGGCATTCAATTGATTCTTTCTTTTATAATCACGTGCACTTCTTTCAAAAACAAATTCTAAGTTTATTTTCAATAATATTTCGGGTATTTTCTTTCCCAAACTTCTTCTGAATTTATGTCAAATTCTATTTCATATTTATTTAAACAAGAACATATATACAGTTCCTAATAATGAACTTTCAGTCATTCTTGAAAAAATATCACCAAATCGCTGGCCAAACAGTTGATATAAAGTCTTCACTGAACTACTATTCCAAAACAAAAATACAATTGCTGAAATAAATAATTTCAAATTCAGACTTTACGTTAGTGAAAATACATTCAAAACGTCATACATCAACTTTATCTAGAATTCTTCTCGGAAACTTTTTTCATGAGACTTTTCAAACGCCAAACTATCAAATTCCATTAAAGAATTATTACCCTAACACTAATACAAATGTAGAGTCAATAATTTCAAGACAGATAGTTTATATAAATCATAAACGAAATCAAAGTTTCTCAAATTCGATATTCTTCTTTAATCGCCAAACTATTTATTAGAATTCAAATCAAATTCTACTTAGCTTGCAATCGGCACTTGATAATTCCATCCCGACGCTTGCCACCAATAATACAAGTTTGTAGCGTGTTTGTGTTTTGTGGCGAAAGGAATAATTCTCTTCTTATGAAAATAAATTATATTTAACATCCATTCACCAGAAATCTTGTTGATACACAACGAGTTCAAAAAATTTATACAAACTATTAAAAATCCTCTTATATTATTTTTTGGAGTTGAGTTGAATCAGCGCATGGGGAAAACAACACTAATAAGTGTTGCAGCTGTTACGTCACTATCTTCTACTTCATGCAGGCCACTATTGAAGTCATTACACCCTTAAAACATATTTGTTAAAGCCAAATTTAAAATTATCTGGTACTTTTTTTTTCCAAAAAGGGATTTCTTAGTTAAAGTTCGGCAACTCAATAGGTGTTATATAAGGAACAGAATTGCGGTTTATTAAGATCAAAGATGATATTATACTTAACAGTCACACTCAAAAAACACAACTTATACGAAATTAGATAAATCAACTTATTAAATCTGGTAAAAATTTGAGTTCATAATAACAGCAGCCTTACGAAAAAAATTATAGCGGTACATATGTCCTCGAGTAATTAGTACATTTTAACTTAGCAATTATTGCATTTAAAACAGCTGTCACCAGAGATAATTTTAGAGTCACACAGGCCTGATAAAATGTACAACTTCATAACTCCATAATTCGACTGTACGTCCAGATCTCACTAAATATCTATGGCTCCAAATGTCAACTCCAAATGTCAAGATTCTATCTTTCATTTTTTTAACTGACACACTTGATAATTAATAATTACAAGATAAAAATAACTTTTTATATACCATTTTTTAAAATTTTCTGTTGAATCATATAAACTTCACAATTCTATGTATTAATAAATACTTTAACAAAATTTTGATGAATTATCCCATCAACTTGAAAGAAAACGAAGTTAATTGGAAGTTAACTTGAGTTTAACTTTTCGTTCCCGTCCCGGCCGATAGATGTCTGCACCAGTCTACAAAACAAAATTAACTGAAAATGTATTCGAATCTGCTTAAAGATGGCTAAATGTATTAAAATAATGCATTGTCATCGTGTTCTGAGCTATTCTGAAAGTTTCAAATGTCTATCTAGTCGGGAAGTTAGTTAAAAATCGATTGCAAGATTTGGACTGGACAAACACATAAACACACAAACACACAAAAAAGCGAGTTAATAAAACCATGTAAAAAATAGTATTCCTCAGATACCTTCAACGTAACTATGCTATGGGCTTCTGATGTTAACTATAACTTAAATACCATTCAGTCTGCATGAAATTGTATTGAAGAATAACAAGATATAAAGGTGTGTGTATAATTAAGAGTGCGAATGATTAAAGTAAAATTAATTAAGTATTCGAACTAAACCATGTCTCGAACCATAACACTTTGATAAATCATTTGGAAAGGTACTGGCTTTCTCGTTTGGGGACGTTCCGTGGCAATCGGACGTTAGATTAGAGCCAACAGAATGACAGACAATGTACTTTTACGCAGTCACATGACACGAAGACGTGGGGAAAAAATTAACGTAAAAAAAGAAGTATAAAACGATTCCAAAAGAATTATGATAAGAAACATATACAGGCTAGCTTCGCGTGTCGTTGTCATTAGAAGAATCTATAAGTGTGAAAACGTTATTGAAACATCCCTTTTTCTCATAACCGGGGTCGTTCAGAGAGTAGAATACTAATCATAAAAGTTAGAAGGCTCCGGTTATCTCTCTTTCTCTCTGTGTGTGTGTGTATATATATATATATATATATATATATATGTGTGTGTGTGTGTGTATATATATATATATATGTGTGTGTGTGTGTGTGTGTGTTTGTTTGTTAATACACTCACACCCATCCGCACACACACACACATACATACATACATACATACATACATATATATATATATATATATATATATATATATATATATATATATATATATATATATATATATATATATGTGTGTGTGTGTGTGTGTGTGTGTTTGTTTGTTTGTTTGTTAATACACTCACGCCCATTCGCACACACACACACACATACATACATACATACATACATACATACGTGTGTGTGTGTGTGTACAGGGTGTATGAAAAAACCTTGACACAATTTAAAAATTTATAAAAATGTCTACAAGGTAGGAACTGGAAATTCACAGATGTGTTACCACATATTTTAGAATTTTATTCTGTGCCAAAAAAATTCAACAGAGGGAAAGAGTTCTTCCGTGAAAGCGGAAATTGTAAAATACCCACTCCATCAGTGAAAGCAATGTGTGTTGGCTGGTGTTTCGGAACCGAATCTATAACGCAAATAAACCACCACAAAGTTAGAATTTGGGGATCTAAAAACCCACATCATGTCACAGAACATATCAGAGACAGTCCTAAAGTGATTGTGTGGTGCGGATTAAGGGCAGATCGAGTGATTCGACCATTCGTCTTCCACGAACAAACGGTAAAAAAGAAATTTGCTTAGACATCATTAATATTTTACCTGTCCCACAAATTTCTTATTTACATCTCAAAATCATTTGGCAACAAGACAGTGCACCGATCCATTGACTTTTTAAATGAGGAATTTCAAAACAGGTGTGGATTAGACAAGATGGTCGCATCCGATGGCCGCTTGATCTCCAGACATTACACCTCTTGACTTTTTTCTTTGGAGATTTGTGAATGACAAAGTTTATTCAAGAAAAGTGGACAGTCTTAAAAACTCAAAAATCACATATTTCTTACAATTTCATGTGTTACGGAATCAATTTTGGAACACACATGTGTATTGTCCGACGTGATATTGTCCATGCCACAAAAGAAACACATATTAAAATTTATTGACTATACTAAAATAAAAAAGGTCTAATATATAAGATGGAACTAGAAAAAGGAGAAACTAGACCTACCATGTCCCTACATACATAGTTCCTACCATGAGTGAAAGTAGGTGGAACTAGACTACACTCATGGTAGGAACTAGAAATTCATACGTTTGTGAATTTCTAGTTCCTACCATGAGCGCTTTTTTATATAAATTTTTAAAATGTGTAATTTCATGATATATATATATATATATATATATATATATATATATATATATATATATATATATATATATATACAGTGGAATCTCGATCTATCGTTTTTCAAGGAACAGACTGCACTGAACGATAAATGCGGAAAAACGATAGATGCGGGAGCATAACAAAGCTAAAGGATCGTCCGGACTGGGTGAAATAAACGGCACATACAGGAAAACGATGATTCGGAAAGCGATCGATCGAGATTCCACTATATATATATATATATATATATATATATATATATATATATATATATATATATATAATATTATGCCCTCCATTCTAGCATTTAAATTCCCTTTCCTAAATCCAATCCGCTGTAATCTTAATTTATCGCTTTAATTCCCTTAGCCACAGAACTTCCCCCAAATTACATGCCTTTTCATTTATACACTTTTGCATGTTAAAATTCATGTGTGGGTCAGCGTCGCGAGCCCCAAAATCTGCTGACCCTACAAATAATAGTCACATCTTCCTCCCCTATACACACACACACACACACACACACACACACACACACACATATATATATATATATATATATATATATATATATATATATATATATATATACAGTATGCCCACTAAAGTCCCTTCCCACCCTCTTAACTTCAGAACGGCTGCTGCTATATTCATAAAAGTGGTGTCTAGGTATAGTAAAGTAGCCATGCGCTACTGAATGAAGCCACCTACCGCGCCACATGGTGGAAAACTGCGGAGTTAGCATTCCTATCTCGAAAACGGAACGAGATAGGGAAAAAACAGCGATTTACAAAGTTGTAGAAAATCATCGATTTAGTACGAAAAGATACCTTGTGGACATTAATGCAAAGAATAGAACGGTTAAAACGCGGATTTGTTTTTTCGCGATTTCCTACACTGCAATCCGCATCTGCTGTGTAGGAAATGCTGCAAGACGTCCATTGCTTTGTCTACCCTTGACGCAGAACCACAGACGTCTCCGCTGCCAATGGTGCGATGACAGAAGGATTTGGACGGCAGAATGGAATGAAATTGTCTTTACTGACGAGTCACGCTTCTGTTTGCAACACCACGATGGTCGCATTCGAGTCTGGAGACACCGTGAAGAGAGGATGCTGAACAGCTGCGTTATGCACCGCCACACTGGTCCTGCGCCGGGTATTATGGTATGGGGCGGTATTGGATATCACTCTCGCACACGTCTAGTACGCATTGCCGGTACTTTAAACAACCAGCAATACATCTCCGAGGCTTTGGAAGCAGTTGTCCTTCCTTACCTTCAGGGCTTGTCCACAGCCATATTTCAACAGGATAATGCGCGTCCACACGTGGCACGCATTGTCCAACGGTTCTTCGTCAATCGCCAGATTGAATTGCTTCCCTGGCCGCCTCGCTCTCCGGATCTTTCGCCTATAGAAAACATGTGGTCCATGGTTGCTCTACGATTGAACCAGATTCCATCCCCAGAGGCCACAGCAGATCAATTTTGGCAAGGTGTGGAAGCTGCTTGGTCTGCTGTACCCCAAGAACTCATCCAAAGTCTCTTTGAATCAATGCCGGGGCGTGTGGCAGCGGTGATCTCCAACAATGGCGGCTACTCTGGCTACTGATTTTGTCAGGAACCACACTTCACAGAAGTCTATAAATTTAATCATTTGATACTTGGTCAACATGTTATCTACAAAATAAATTTTGTTGTGATAACTCTTGTCTTTCTTCTTGTTGCAATTTGGGTGGTCAGCAGTGTATATATATATATATATATATATATATATATATATATATATATATATATATATATATATATATATATATAATAGTTTCGTAACTGACTGTCTCACTGACTGACATACAACGCACAGACCAAACAGCTGGACATAAAGGGCTGAAATTTCGCATGGCGGTTCTTCTTGTAGTGTAGGGGTGCACTAAGAAAGATTCTTGAAAATTTCTTCATAGATTTTTTTAAATTAAATTTTTAAGCTGTTTTAGTAACTTTTTTTAAGTTTAATTTTCAAATAATAATATATGGGTTACAAAATTCATATCACGAGAAATATCATAAAAATTCCTTTAAAATGAAATCAATTAATTTTTCTTTTTCGAATCTTTACCTCTATTTTCTGATTTTTGGTGAATTTTTAAAGATTCATTTTTAGAATTTAATTTATTAAATGGTGATCACGTGATTTCTTTTTCTGGTACTTTAAATAAATTTATCGTCACGTGCATAACAACTTAATAGACAAAAAATTTTTTTTTCTTGCTAATATGGCAATTGGATATTATCCGATTGGACATTATCCAAAAAAATATTAAAATACAAAAAAAAGTTATGTTCCCTAAACTGTACTATATTAACTGAACTATAGTCTTTAGTATGTAATTTGAATATTTTCTTCTACATTATTTTGTCTATAAAAACATCCCTTACGATTTTTTTCTAAATATATATATATATAATTTTTTTTACATCAATTTTATACATTGATCGTCGTATTTATTTTAAATATTTATATATAATTATTTTTTCGGCATTAATTGCATACATTGACCGTTGTATTTCAATGCACTCCGTAGCGAAGTGCGGGTTTTTAGCTAGTATATATATATATATATATATATATATATATATATATATATATATATTTATTTATATAAAGAGAGAGAGAGAGCCATTTAAAATTATTGATATGTGATCAATATATGCTCTTTTAGAGATAGTGCGATAAATGTAGTCAAATTACTTGTATCAGATTTCATTTACCAGCAATTAATTTCCTGTTAGATAAAATCAACTATTTTTAATTATCTCCCTATCAGTTGACTTAAACAGCAGCGTCAGCATGAACAGCTGGGAAAGAGGAGAAATTTGAGACTGACGTCAAAGCGTTAACCGGTATTATTACTTATAAAAATATAGATTTATTGATAGTTAATTCCATTTTAAGGAAGCAATTTCAGTGGAACTTCTACTTTCTTCTATACTCTCCTCCTTTTTTTATGTCTCCCAAAAACTCCAGACCACCGGTTCATCGACTTGCGTGCAAAGGCCTCTGGTGCCTGCAACCCCACGAAAAATCTAGCGCTTCCCTTTATTAACTAACTCCTGAAGAATTCAAGGTTTTAGATATCTTCAATCATTTTTATCGACAGGTAGGAATTTTCTAAGTTTTTTTTCCTTCAATTTATTCGCACCCAGAACTATTTTGTAATGAAAAATTTTCTAGAAATTTCTTCCGAAAATTTAGCGGAAGGTCACCTTTGTTTGTGAGCGCGAATATTGCGTGTTTGATATCCGGCTGTGTAGACAGATCCATAACTAAATAAATGCCTTTATCACTGAAGTTTTTAATAACCTTCGTTTACCAGATTCCTTTTTACATGAGTTTTATTAATAAATTTCTTGAATACTTTATAATTGCGTGTTTTAGAAACACCTGTTTGAAATATCAAACAATGTGGATTTTGATAATATTGAGACTGAATACGCGTGAATTGTGTGAGATATCGGACTGTTATTATGAGATCAATAGTCGGATCTCATTGTCTGAGACCTGAAAATACCCAAGAGTGAATGTTTGATCATATTTAGAATAAACATGTGTTATGCACTAATGGACATGCAAGACAAGTCTTTCTTTTTAGTCATATTTTGTAATGCGTTCTTTTATTATACGTGTCTTTTATTACAAATAAAAATCAACACATAAATAAAAAGTGCTTGAAATGAGTTTCGAAAAGTTTTAAATTAATTAAATTCGGAGTTTTGCAACATTATGCATTTTTTTTATTAATTGTGCATTTACATAAAAATCACTACACAAATAAAAAGTGCTTGAAATGAGTCTTATGAAACTTTTAAATTAATTTAATTATAAATATCGATAAAAAAGTTATAAAATTCAGAGTTTCGATATTTATACCAGACGTAGAATTCTATTTACATATTTTTTTTTACTTACATATGTAAATTTTCAAAATATTTTGCCTTCAGTTGTTATAGCAATTTTTCTTATAAATTTTTTAAAATTAATTTGAAGGGAAAAAATTTGCGTAACTTCTGCTTCAAGTATAATATTTTGATAAATTTTTTCTCTTAATGAAAATTGATTGCGGCTGACTAAAATAAAGTTTAATTAATAGAATGCAGTAAAAAATTTCAAAAACTCAAAAATTCAAAAGTGTTTAAGAAACATACCTTGCAAGAAATTTAGATATTTCGTGTTGAAAATAGCCAATCGGGAAAATTTTCCTTCTCCCAAGAGAAAAAGAAACCTCTTGTAGAAATTTATTGAAAGGTACACTTCTGCCAATACGTATTTGAACACCCATTCAATTGACTATATATGAGGTCCTGATATACGTCACGCCCTCCGCCGTTAATTATCGTGCAGGAAACAACATTGGCATTAGTCGCATGCAAGATGCCATGAAGTGCAGAGTTACCTGATTTAGAGAAATGTGTAATCGTCGGGTGTCACAGAAATGGCCGATCTTTAAGGAACATGTCTAGTGATCAGAATTACCCCAAATCGACAGTGGCCTATATGATTCAGAAGTGGAAGGTGAGCGGTGATTGCCGGAATGTGCCTCGAGTCGGCAGACCCCAGATACTGGGAGATGTAGACCGACGGGTGCTATCCAGAGAACCGCACCCAACCATTCCGAATTCGGAAGAACCGCACCCCACCGATGGCTCAATACTCTAGGGAGTGTTTTCTCAATGAATACTACCCGCAAGGAAGCACATCTTCTCGGGTTTCATGGTCGTGCTGCCGCCCATAAGCATTTGGTTACAAAGACCAACCGAGCTGCTCAGTTAATGTGGCGCATAAAACGTCGAAAGTGGATCGTATATTAGTGTAAACGGTTCTCTGGAGCGACGAATCAAGGTTCACCGTCTACCGTTCGGATGACAGGGTCTTGTTCTGGCTTCTGCCTGGAGAACGACTCCTGCCAGAATGCATTGTGTCCACAGTAAATTTGGAGGAGGTGGAATTATGGTCTGGGGGTATTTTTTCTTTTACTGGAGACCCTTGGTCCCAATTCATGGTAAGCTCAACACCGACGCCTACTGCACTATTTTGAATGACGGTGTACTTCCTACGTTGTGGCAGTTTTACGGGTTGGACACATGCTACTTCCAGGACGACATCGCCAGCTGTCATGTTGCGAGGTTCACCTTAGATTGGCATGGTAAAAATGGGTTTAACCGATTGGGCTGGCATGCCCAGAGCCCAGACCTCAACCGTATCGAGAACTTCTGGGATGAGTTAGATCGCCGAATCAAGGTGTGCAACAACCGTCCAAAATCGGTGAAGGAATTTAATGTCTTCTCCAAGCCGAGTGGAAGAAATACCACTAGCCGTCATACAAGGACCTCTGGAAAATATGCCCCGAAAGATTGATGCTGTAATTACCTGTTGTGGAGGCTCTACAATCTATTGAATATGAATAAATTTTGGTTTTCTTTTCTATCACAGGATTCCAAATACTTATTGGTAGGTAGTGTTTAGGAGAAACATGTTTTATCTCGAAATGCATTCATCTCAGAAATATGCGATTTATTTAGATACTAAACCGCGTTAGTCCGTTTTAAGGCTGCTGTGTGCTAACCATATTGGATTCGCTCACTTCAATGATGACTCATGAAGAAAATGTGTCTAATATTTACAGCTGCATAAATCCTGGTAATACAATAATGGTATTTTCAGATAGCCTGAAATTTTCTGCACGTAGCAACATGATTCATTTTATAAATTTCATTCACAAAAGGAATGGATGTGCGTTTAAAACACACTACACCATATTTTCCCCCGAATAATTAAAATTCTAAAATTTTATTTGCATTTAAAAAATCGAAATATGACTGATGCGTAAAATTTCTTTATGTATTACGAAATGCAATTTTTTAAAAGAAATCTTTAAATCCAAGTCGAAAATCCATGGACACATTTTCTCCATAGGTTTACACTTAAGTGAGTGATTCCGATAGGATTAGTATCATTTGCAGCCTTAAGACATGGAACTAGATATATTCTTTGAGAATTTTGCACCCAATTTTTTGTGTGAAAGGTATTTATATCTTAAACATTCTGGAAAGTATTTTCTTTGCATTGATATACAACGATTACTTTACATACCGTAGGAGCTAGGCGATCGCGGAAAGGCTAAGTCGCTGGCAACCGATTCCAGAGTCCATGGGTTCGAGTCTCGCTGTTTGCATGGATGTTTGTAGCCGTTTGGAATCGGCTACAAACTGTAGGTGTGGGTCTAATCAGCCCACAAATCAAAAGTTGAAGACCAGCGGTAACCTAGTGGTTGCGTGTTGACTTTCGGTACCGTGGGTTCTCAGATCGAATCTCGACAGGAGCTATTAAACACCTCCCTGTTGGGGCTTGATATAGCCAAGTTAAATCCTTAGACCGGAAAGTCCTCCGTTTAGGTCAGTGGGTGCGGAAGGTATGATCCCCGTAAATGTTACTTCCTGGGAGTGCTCGGTCAAAATTGGGGTGGTGCCTAGGTAAGTCTGACTCCGACTCGTGTGGCGCCATTATAAACCAGAGTCTCACCCCTCAGGGCGCAAGCCTGTATGGACTTGGTCTGGAATACATTCCGGCCGGGGATCATAATCAACAGCAACAAAAAAATTGACCTAACGTTCTCAAACGTTGCAACTTTTAGTCAAAGTATTGCAAATCTCTGTAGTTGCAATAGAAAAGTGTTTAGATGGTTCAACAAGAAAGTCATAATGAGGCAATGCGTTCGGAAATCGGTCACCGCTGAGAATGTGACCGTTCTGAATCAAAAAGCGGTCACGTCCGCGGACTGTGCTATTATGGAAAATAAGAAAACATTTCGTGGCCCTGTCACACATCGGGGAGATATATTTATAAAATATTCTAATTTAAACAAACTGAACGGAAGGGCAGGTTATTTCTTTGAGTCCGTACTCAAAGATGCCAGATACGTCTTTGCCATTTAGGCTTTGCCATTCAAACTTTCATCACTTTCACAAACAGACGGTCTATCGTGTGATGGCATAAGTCTATCGTGAGAATTGCCAACCAGTGGGTTCATTGATTATAGTCAAAATTTTAGAAATAACTGTTACCTTTTTTCGATGATTCATTGAACAATCGATATATATATATATATATATATATATATATATATATATATATATATATATATATATATATATATATATCAGAGGTTTCCAACTGGCGGCCCGCGGGGCCTTTTTTTGCGGCCCGCGAAGACTTCTAGGAAAATAATTTGAAGCATCAATTTAGATATTCTTAGTTAACGAAAAATGTATTTGTAAAAATCTTTATTGTTTTCAAATGCTGTTCATTTACAAAATACATTGATTTTCCTCGAATTCCATGAAAAGTAGGGTGTCCACTCATGTTCCATTTCATACCCCCCCCCCACACACACACACTTCTTATTTAAATACCCACTCTTATTTGATTTTTTTGTGTATGTCTGTGTAATTTAACGAAAGTTGGCCAGTTATAATCAAGGTCGTTGTTGGAGGTTCATCCTCGAATTTTTAAAAATTCCATAGTACATACTATACACGAATCCTCCTCCCTCAAGAAAAAATGTCCTGGGTATGGTCCTGATTAAATTGCGGCCCGCCACTAGACAGGTGTTTTCGATTGCGGCCCTTGGACACTTGTAAGTTGGAAACCTCTGATATATATATATATATATATATATATATATATATATATATATATATATATATATATATATATATATATATATATATATATATATATATATATATATATATATATATCACGACGGGCGAGGACGAGGGAAGGCAGGAGCAAAGCAGATAGTCGGCCGTGTGTCACATCGAAAGTTGTTTCCGTAATTAGTCCACAAGTTTCACTTTCCGCGCTGGAAATCGAGGCGAACGGCGTCTCGAAGATCTTTGCATAAAAATGTCCCCTCTAGCCTCAATCACACAGGAGCACACCGCAATTCTCAACAAAATTTTATCTTCATAGACGGCTTGTCATGTGACACTGCAAAACTGGAATGATTGGGTGAGCCTGGTTCTCCGGGCTTGAAAAACTCATATAATGAAAAGGGATTATCTCCAAATTTAAAGGGATCGTATAGTATATGCCGAAATCAACTCCTTTTTTCTTAAAATGAAAGTGAACAACGTAATTAATTTACGCACAAGGAAATTTAAAAATAATTTAGAATTTTGAAAGAGTTTTGGGATTATATATATATATATATATATATATATATATATATATATATATATATATATATATATATATATATATATATATATATATATATATATAGCCCCAAACGGTGGGGGCGACTTGCAGTGTAACGTCTACTGACATTTACATCATCTTGGAATCGTTTCCAAAGCCTAGAGATGATACTTTGGGCAATTCCATGATCCTCGGATACTTCCATCTGAGTACGCTTACATTCCAGGCGGCCGATATTTGTACCAAGTAAAAAATCATCCACATGCGTCCTCTGTGTTATAACTATTCGGTTATGGCACTGAGCGGCTTACAGAACGCTTGTGAACAGTTTTACTTCTTTGCCACCATTCCTTATATACCCCTCTCTTACACTCTCGTCATTGTGACGTACTATCGGCGTCATCTGGTGGCTTCCTGTAATTTGCATATTATACTTGAAGTAGTGTGTGATAATTCTACAGGTGAAATTTTTACTTTAGAGTTATATTTCCGTGTGATTCTGAATTATCCTTAATTTATGGATATGTGTGTATTTAGTATTTTAGATAATTACGTAGGTTACGCTTTAAAGAAATAACACAATCACGTGATACTAAATTTAATGATTCTATTTCCAATGAATAAAGATTGATCAACATTATATATACAATTTTATATTTTCAAGCAAATACCAGTAATTCTCCAGATCGATTAGCAACAACGTGAAAGCTTCGTAACTTAGGATTTTCAGTTATTTCTGGCAGACTCTCGATTTGACTTCATAGTCCCAGTTATACAATATTTTAATGTTAATATTTCCTCAACCAAAATTATGTTAGTATAGTATCTTTCAATGTAAATATGATAGCCTCTGGCTTCGAATTTAGAATCCAATAATGTCTGATATAGACGCAATATAATACTCGAAGTTCCAGGAAGGTCAGGTCTCACCAGAAATTATGTTGTTAAACTAAGTGACATGCTAAGAATATCCCTGCATACGGTCACAAAGTATTAATATATTCCATGTATCCGTACAATTATATATTATGATAATTTCTATGAAAATGTCTAGATATCATGAAGTGTACTCAGTTTTAGATTGTATTAGATTGTATTTTTCTTTAGTTAATTTTCCTGTAGATTTTACAGTTTCCTGCATTTCCAATCTGGCAAATACGTACATTGGTAGTACCGCAGTGTACGCAACTTGAAGTCGAGTTCACAAGAAGCAACGTCATGTAAATCCTAAATACGTATTCGGTAATATTGCCTATATATATATATATATATAGTATCGAAGCAGAAGCAACGTCCTGCAATAACCGTCTTTATTAAGTATGTATATGGTAATATAGCCAATATGTTCATATGTAGCATAGAAGCACAAGCCACTTGAAATCGAGCTCACGAGAAGCAACGTCCTGCAGTTTTTAAGTATGTATTTGGTAATATAGCCAATATGATCATATGTAGCATAGAAGCACAAGCCACTTGAAATCGAGCTCACGAGAAGCAACGTCCTGAAATTTCGAAGTATGTATTTGGTAATATAGCCAATATGTTCATATGTAGCATAGAAGCACAAACCACTTGAAATCGAGCTCACGAGAAGCAACGTCATGCAGTTTCGAAGTATGTATTTGGTAATAATGAGGAAAGTTGAGGAGCTCTCGTTTTCCAAATAGGTTTTGTATAACTGGTACAGGGGCGAAAATAGCTTGCAAAATCAGAGTTCATTACCGAGAGTTCGGTCTTTTAGTAAAAAATAACCAAACATTACTCTGTTAGTACTTATGTTGTTATATGAAGGTTTCAGAGTTAAATTGAGCCAAATCCATGAGAATTAGTTTTTATAAATCTGATCTCGACGTTAAACAGCTATAATTAATCAACCATCGCCATTTCTGTTATAATATCGTTAAATACACAACTGGTTCACTATTGCATTGTAAAATCGGATGTTTTTATTGTATCAGTTGAAAAACAGCTAAAAAAACTGACTTCTTTCACTTTAACTCTGAACTCTCCATTTGGAATTCAACATTGTAGAAGCCGAATAGCAACTCCAGGATTATGATACACCTAGAAACAACAAAACAAGGTTTTACACATACTTATTTAATGTATCTGCAAAGAGTTAACAAAACAAGCACGTACTTGAACTGAGTGGACCACATTAAACGTTTGACAATTGGCTTCATATCTTTTAATTTTTTTAAATCCTGAAATCTCACTATTTTCAGATAATGCAAAGTATACATATTTTCTGATAATTTTCTTAAAACTTAATTGTTCAAACTATTTTGTGCACACAGTTGAAAAGAAAACCGGGCCAATTGTTAAGGATCCTCAATGGACAAAAACAGCTTTGCAGAATTATAAAATATTTACTAAGATTATATCTTCGAAATTACATCTGACTAAAAGATCAAAAATAACTATGCATATTAAAACGACTTAAATAATAAAATGATACGATTCTATTTGTAAATAGCTAATATATATTATTTTCAAGGAACGTATTTGAACCTCATCAGTATCAAAAGTGAAAACACTTGGTTTAAAAAAATAGCTACTTTCCGTCGATAACAAAGTGTGGGTTTATCAAAAAGAACTTAACATACATACTATAATTTCATAAACTCATTTTTAATCATACAAAAATTTACAGGGATTTTTTGTAAACAAAATAACACTGTATAAAATTACAGACATTTGTTTTTAAGTAAATTGATTTGCATTAGACAATTTACAATATTCCTGTTGCCCTTTTAAATTGAGATAATTTCTCCTAAGTAAGAGAAATGATATTAAATTATCCATATAGATCGCTGTAATTTCAGCTATCATAATAATTACAAAATTTATCTTCGAACTTACAGTACTTAAATAACAATATAATACGATTCTATTTATAAATAATTAATATATATCCTTTTCAAGGAACGTGTTTGAATATCATCAGTATCAAAAGGGAAAATACTTGGTAAGAAAAATAACTACTTTGATAGCAAAGCGTGGGTCTGTCAAAAAGAACTTTATATAGTGACTACAATTTTAAATACTTACTATTAAACATACAAAAATTTACAGGAGACTTGCTTTTGGAAACAAAGAGGATCTTTATAAAATACATGCATTTGTTTTCAAATACATTGAATAACATTAGACAGTTTACAATATTCCTGTTGTCATTTAAAAATGAGCAAATTCATGGTATGTAAGTGAAATTATCCGTATAGATCACTGTAATTTCCGGCATCATATTAATTACAAAATTTATTTTCGAACTTAAATAGTTAAAAATATTCTATATTGTTTAACAATATTTTCAAACATTTAGAAATAAGTCAATTTTCTTAAAAGTAATAAAGAATAATGCGGGATCGTCAAAATTTTTTTAAAAAAAATCAAACAATTAAAATCAAATATTTCATCTTCCCTAAGAAATTTCTAACACAAATTCTCCAATCGATATGCATTATTTCATCGTTATCGAACTTTTGCATAATCGCCCCCCCCCCCCCACTTCGTCAATGGGGATTCTTTACCGAGTTCGAATTTCTTTCCCGAACTATAGCTTCTCCAATATGCTTTCCCTTTTTTAATAGCGCAGCAATTACCTCCCCCACCCCTGCATCGACCACACGGGCTCTCAATAAAACCCCCGAGAACAAGACGAAGAGAGGAAGAGAAAAAAAAATCGATTTTAATCAAGTCTCAGGGCTGTTTCAGAGGTTTTTGTTCTTTTTTTAGGGGTATAGTTTGTTCCTCTAGCGACACATTCCGTCCACACTATTGCCCCTCCCTTCTTCTGTCATTTAGAGAGATGAGATTTTATTTTGAAAATTAGCGATGAAGGAACAAAAAAAATTCTATATTGTGCAGGCAGTGGGAAACTTTAAAACTCTTTTCCAAAGTAAAAAGAAAAGGAGGGTTGAAGTAAGGTGTAAACTATACAATCGATTTGGTCAACGTCAGGATCATTTAATCGATATATCATTAAAAGCCTCCTTATAAGGAACTGGTAAACTATTGTATAGTTTTTCTATTAGCAAGAAAAAATTAGTATAAATTATTTAAGTGTGAGTTAGTCAAAATTAATATGTGGTTTATAATTATATACTCCAAACGGGGACTTATTTATAGACATCTGTGAGTAAGTGCTGTTGGTATTAGTGCTCTCTAGTGGCAAAATCCTTAACCAGGTTCATTGAAGGCTATATATATATATATATATATATATATATATGCGGTTCCTGATTAGCTCATGAATATTGGGCAAGATAAAGTTCATGCCCTGTAAAAAAGAGTACATTTTTACTGGTCCTAACTTAGCACAAAATCTAGTATCTGCGCTTTATCCAAATATGTCCAAATGGGGTCATATTAATAGACATTTGTGAGTAAGTGTTGATATTAGTGCCCTCTGGCTGCAAAATTCTTAAGCAGGTTCATAGAAGGCTACAGATATGCAGTTCCTGTTTATCTCATAATTAATGGGCAGGATAAAGTTCATGTCCTGTAAAAAAGAGTACATTTTTACTGGTTCTAAATTAGCACAGAATCAAGTATACAGATTTGCTGACCTAGGATCCATGTCATCTTAGTGGTTATCGCATCGGAATGCTGTACTGAGGGTCCTCTATTCAAATCCAGATAGACGCCACTAAATGCACCCATGTTTACAACGGTTACGGGCACTCCCAATCCGTTAGCGTATAACTCCCTCCATGTGGTATGGGGATGGGATTAGCTTACGATCCCACCAGATGTCGCCCTCGGGCGTACTCAGTCTAAATTGAGATGGTACCAGGTGCTCTCATTACAAGAAAATAACAAATATCGCGGTGTGGTGGAGGAATGTTGAAAGACAATAAGTCTGCCGAGTTGGAAATATAATTGATAACATCGTAGTGCCCAACTCGTTGCATAAAATTACCCGCTCTTGCAAAATCGGTCGCCTGGACATGTAACAATATTGCTGGAAAATTTGAGTAAGGAGTGTAGCAAAACGTTGTTCAGTAAAGATGTAAAAACTAGAATGCTGCAGACTCGTGAAACATAACTTTTATTTGCAAAATTGTGGCTATTATTCGGTGTCGAACCTTACTAACAAACTAATATATCAAACAAACATTCGAACTACTCGTTCCAGCAGGTGACTTCTACCTTTGTAGCAGTCAGAGATTGCTTTCTGCGCTTTCTCCTGGCAACATGGAAAGAATATTTAAGGTGACTGCCTACGTTGAAAATGTCATTTTTTGACTATTTTGGTCAATTTTATTTTTTGTAAGAATCGCGTAATTCAATCTTTTCTCTTTTCAAAACTGTTTTGATTTTCATTCTACATCAATTACAAGCAGAGTTATAGTTATTTAAGAAAGCATCGTCTGCTACAAAATTTAAGTGACAAATAACTTTAAATGCGTTTTTCTCAGAATTATGTTTTTTAGCACAAATTTCTACTGTTATCATGATATCTCACATAATAATGCATATAATTTTATAAAATATTCAGGAAAGGTTTTAGATGCTATTGTTAATTAAATGACGTACAATAATTGATGTATACTATATCGTTTTTTATTTGGCGCTGTTTTTATAAGGAAAGGAATGAAGAATCGGGAAAAAATTCCATATTAGATTATAAAATTGTCTATATTATTCTTTAATTTTAAAATTTCTCTTAGATTATAGGTAATTTTGAAGATAACTGTCATATGTATCATGTGTGAGAAGGAAATTAAAATAGTAGCATTAGAATTTTGTGCAGAGTGATAGGCGTTTTAGCTAAATTTCATTAAAAATGACTTCAAATTGACCAGTTTATAAAAAAGTATGATATTTACAGGCAAGTTTTCGTTTATTTTTTAATTTTTAAGTACTATTTTACCATAAAAGACCAAAAAATCCTTTTAAAAAGTATATTATTAAAAAATTGGCTCCGAACATAGGCAGTTAAGGAGTAATTTGAAGCATTTATTTTTTCTACCCTGTACTTCTCTAATTGCATTTTTCCTATCATATACTTGGTGCATGAAAAGATACTGTCTCTTAAGAAAAAAAAAGGTTTTGTATTAAAACTTATTTTTCGGCTCTTTCGATTAAAAACTCTAAGAACAATTATGAGACATGCATAGTAAATGCTAAAATAATGAACAAAATCCCACACCTCTTCACGTGTTTGACTTTTTTTTTTTTTTTCCAATGGCACAGATCAAAAGACAGCTACAGCTAGTTAAACCAGAACACAAGAAACACAAAAAAGGCGAAAAAAAGCTGCAGCAAATATTCTATGAACCCAGAAGTCCCCTGACCTCCCAGTAACGGTCCACAAGAGAACGTTTAGTCAATACTGGGCAATGAAACAAATGTTCACAGTTCATGACACGTCCCATGTCACAGAGTTTACAGAAAGGACTAAAAACAACGTTGAAGCGGTGTAATCATGTGTTTGACGTATGATCCCTGACTGGGGAGAAATAAGGAATGAGATCGTACAGCCCTATGTTGGACTCTTAAGGGGAGCAGTTAGCCCTCGGTTCATTTTTATGAAAGACTAGCTGAAAACGAGTACTTAGCTACGGAGTACATTCAAATTAAATACAACGGTCAACGTATGTAATTACTTCCAAAAGAAAATATATATATACGTGTATATATATATATATATATATATATATATATATATATATATATTATAAAAACATCGTTGTATCGTTGTATTTATTCAAAAATTTATATGCAGGTAACCCTCCTATAACGCTGTAGATATGTTCCTAGAAAATGCCGTGTTGTGTGAAACAGTGTTATTTGAGACCCAGAGCCAGTGCTTTCCAAAAACTTATTACAAACAAACATTTTTTTTATAAATTAATTTTATTAAAATATATAAATGTATATATAATACAAAACGAAAAGAAACAAAAAATATTATTTACATTTAATGCGACCTTAATTTAATAAATTTCTTCTTCATCACTACTCAGTACAATCAAACGAGAACGTTTTTTCGGTTGAACGATATCACCTTCCCTTTTAGAACCATTTTCTACATTTAGATTTTTTACACCTTCTATCCTCTTTAAAGATTCTGTAATTTTGGGTTTGTTTGCTGGTTCTTACAAGGTCATTGTAGATTTCATTTGCAGCTCCCTTTTAAAATTTTTGGCTTCCTTCAGCGGAGGGGTTCGCATTCAAGAAAAAATGATTCAAGATTTTCAGCTAAGCTTAAGCCTTCTTGTAATGTTTTTAGTGTAAAACTATTAACTTCACAATCTTCATCAGTGCTATTGTCATCTGCATCGGTTTGATTTACAGCTTCGGGTGTCACTCCCATCAAATCCGCTTCGTCAACTTCTTCGACTAATAAATCTTGAACGTCCTCAATAGCCATATCCACGAAACTTTCACCTCCGATAGATTTAGCAAGTTTTAATATGCCACCAATTTCATTTCCGGCGATTCTATTTCAACTGAAGATGGCCATATCTTCTTCCAACATGCATTTAAAGTTGATGATTTTAGTTCTTTCAGCGACAACGGTCTGATGTCGATGACGTGCTTAATTGAAAATTGCTTCCAAGCTTCCATTACATTAATTGATTTCGAATAGGTTACTTCTAAAATTCACTGTAATACTTTTATGTAATAAGTTTGTGCATGAAACTTTCTGCTATGGCATCGGAATAGAGTTATAAATGAATAAGTTATAATTTGCTTATACATTTTCATGTAAAGCCACTACAGTTCATTATTTCTTCCCGTCATGATTTAAAAGTAATTTAGTTTTTAAATGTAGACAAAAATCATGTTATCTAGTGTTGTATAAGTACAGTGTTGTGGAAAAGTTTTCACAATTTTTTAATCGTGTTAGAGGGAAACCGTGTTACAGGTTACAGTGTTATATGAGGGTTCTCGCAATTTATCCTATCATGTTACAGCGAAACTGTGTTGTAAGATACCGTGCTGTAGGAGGGCTACCTGTATATTTTTAATAAATAAAACGATCAATGTATGCTATTGATGTAAAAATATATATACATTAATAAATAATTGTAACGGATATTTTTATAGACAAAAGAATATAGAAGAAAATATTCAAATTAAATCTAATAGAACATACTAAAAAATATAGTACAGTTAATGTAGTACAGTTTGTTTTAATGTAGTTTAATATTTTTTTGGATAATGTCCAATCGTCTGCTGCATTAGCAAGAAAAAAAAATTGTCTATTTCGTTGTTATACATGTGACGCAAAATCTGTTTAAAGTATCACAAACAGAGAAGAAACCACGTGATCAGCATTTAATAAATTAAATTCTAAAAATTAATCTTTAAAAATTCACCAAAAGTCAGAAAATGGTGGAAAAGATTCGAAAAAGATTTAATTTAAAAATAATTTTTAGGATCTTTCTCGTGATATAAATTTTATAACCCTCAGATTATTATTTTAAAAGAAAACTTTAAAGAATGTTACAAAAACAGCTTAAAAATTTAATTTAAAAAAAGTCTAGGAAGATTTTTCCAAAAATCTTTCTCAGTGCACCCCTACACTATAAGAAGAATCGCCATGCAAAATTTTATCCCTTTTGGTCCAGCGGTTTGGTCTGGGCGTTATATGTCAGTCAGTCAGTCAGTTACGGAACTGTTTTATATATATACTAGTATATAACCCCCGTCAAAAATGATGGAATGTTGATCAGCGATTCCTTCTCATAAGAGTTCATACGAACACTTGAAATTTTCATATTTTTTAAAGGGCTTTCAAAATATGTAAATTTTGTGGTATTATTTTTCAAGAAAAATTTCAGAAAATGACGTCGCAATGTTAAGATGTTCCCGACTTGGTCCTTCCTGGAATGGTTACTTACACTTTTCTACACTAGGCTTTTATATAAGTAAAGATATATATATATATATATATATATATATATATATATATATATATATATATATATATATATATATATATATAGAGAGGGAGAGAGAGAGAGAGAGAGAGAGAGAGAGAGAGAGAGAGAGAGGGAGAGAGAGAGGAAGAGGGAGAGAGAGAGGGAGAGAGAAAGAGGGAGAGAGACAACGTACTTCCACATAAAGGTCACCTAATCGACGATTATATTGAAATTGAGGATATTCACTGGATGGATTAGCCAGCCAGATATCCAGACCTAAACCTTATTGAACATGTCTGGGACTCTCTTGGGAAACTGCAGCTCGCCATGACCCTCCGAAAACCACCCAGGAGCTGAGAACTGCATCGCTGCAGGAGTGGGACAGACTGCCACAGGTACTCATCAAACCTCCTCGTTTCCATTATAGCAAGGAGAGCTGTCTCAGTGTGAGAGTGGTCCATAGCTGATATTAGAGTCATTGTCTGTTCGATCTTGCAAAGTGGGGTTTGGACGTTCCTGAGCTGATGAGCATAACTGACGATCATAAGGGCGTGACATGGCATAATTTTTGCCCTTATATAACTGTGTATCATTAAAATCTGTTCATTAGTTTTCCAGAAATTCAACAAAATTGGCAAATTCTCTCAATTTTGATCTCCAGAGTGCATTGAAATATACATATACATATAAATATACATTTGAGTTTACATATATTAATACCGTGCAATTTACATAACCATAAATATAGGATGTTATATACATTTGGTTAAGCTGTAATGGGGGGTGGCGCTATAGTAATGTTACAATGACGTAACTGTTAGGATAGAATTGGCTGCTGTTTCGCCATAACCGTCACTTACGGAATTGGGGTATGTACGCATCTTCTACTTTGCATTAGGATTATTTGTGTGCTTGCATGTAAGGTGCGTTGAGCTCATACAGTAAGTTGTGTTTTTCTTTTCATTTTCTTTTTGACTTAATTGCTTACTTGGGGACTCGGGGCCTTGGGATGTCTTTTGGGCTTACCTGCATCCTATTCAGAAAGTTCCCCTTGAGGTAACTGATATGGTTAGGCTCCCTGATGAAGAGACCTGTCGGTTACCTCTGGAGTTTTATGGTTCAGTTCCGGCACTTATACAGAATCTTGCCGTTGGTGGGTGGATGCTCAGAGTGCTTGATTTCTGTTTGTTTCTTGTCTATATTCGTATTATTTTTATCTATCTCTGTTGGATTATTTATTTGCATTGAAATATACATATACATATAAATATACATTTGAGTTTACATACAGTGTAATTTACATAAACATAAATATAGGATGTAATATACATTTGCATATACATATACTAACGATGCATAAACGATAGACATATACAATGGAATACACATACAATATAATATACATTACAATACACATATATAATATGCAAATACCATGCAATATACACATATCTATACAGTGTAATATACGTATTCATATAAATATGCAATGCTTTATACATATTCATATGCAATGCAATGCAATATACATATCGCTCACTCCTTTCAACAACGTCATATCTCAAAAACCGCTGATTTTTAGTTATGCTTGCTTTTAGAATGCCCTGAAAGAGTAGTATATCCCTGCAAGATCGCCATATCCCACCGCTCAATATTTAGCCGCTAGAGAACAGAATTAATATTTATTTGTAATGCATTTTATTCAATTTTTAAACTTTAAAATCACTCTTCTGAATAATCACGTCTTTTGAGTTAAGACGTTGTTGAAAGGAGGGAGCGATACGCATTTGCAATGCCATGTACATATTATATAGATTTATATTATAAACTAGTATATAACCCCCGTCAAAAATGACGGAATGTTGATCAGCGTTTCAAGAGGTGATTCATCATTTCCATCGGGCATTGCTGAAAACTGTACTTAAACAGCAGTAAACAACAAAACTAAACTAAACTAAACTAAATCAAAACTAAACCAAAACTGTTTCAAAAGTGAATGACTCACCACACAGCAGGCATTGCTGAAAACGATACTTAAACAGCAGTAAACAACAATAAAATAAAACAAAAATAAAACGTGAAACACAATTTAATTAACATTAAAATTGAACATTAAAAATGTAGTTATTTAAAGGGAATATGAAAAACCATGGAGTAGAATGAATTCAAAATTCAAGTGAATGACTCAATTGAATAAATGATTCTTTTCAATGGATATTTTAATTTGAAGATATTTCAAAATCTAAACAGTTTTGAGCTAGGGTGTTCACTTGAAATTTTCATATTTTTTAAAGGGCTTTCAAAATATGTAACTTTTGTGGTATTATTTTTCAAGAAAAATTTCAGAAAATGGCGTCGCAATGTTAAGATGTTCCCGATTTGGTCCGTCCTGGAATGGTTACCTACACTTTTTCTACTCTAGGCTTTTATATAAGTAAATGTTGGAACTTTTGTTACTTTATTTTTTAAAGCATCCGCAATAATTTTTATTCGTTTCTCTGGAAACTGATTCCTATTATAATCACTAGTAAAAATCCTTATTAACATTTAAAATTCGAACCAGGAAGATGAGTTACAATGCCCCGTCATTCATCAAAGATCTCATATTATAACACATGTGCATTACTCTGAATCCATTTCGACTGCGCTCGTACGGTTTTTCATCGTCGAATCCTTTGTTTTCTATCGTCGCGGTATTATCCGCGTTTCATTCATTAGGGAAAATCAATTAAGCTTTGACACAGAATCTTAGTTATTGGGATAAACAAGAGAAAGGAGTGTCCTGGGTCCGCCAGCAAATGGAAAACGGATTCGACAAAATTAAAAGATAAAGAAATAAATCATCCGAAGAACATCTTTAGTTAGTAATTAATTCTGATTCCATGATTATTGAGCCCTGGAAATGACTGAAAACGGATACTTAGTTTTAATTAAGCCACACTGGAAATTATCCGACTTTTCTAGGCCTTTTTTAGCCTTAAATTATAAAGGTAAATAAGACAATTTTATAAAATACGGCTTTACCACCGTTATCGCATGGAGCATTCATCCATTAGTGGCACAGCTAGATCATATTTCTAAAATACATTTTTATAAAAATAACAATAGAATTTCTAAAAGACTTTATTGTTCCAAGACATGAATTACATTTCTAGAATGAATTTAATTTTTTTTTTGTATTTTACTCGAAGGGGGAAAGATTTCTTGTGAGGATGCTATTGTATTCCGTCAAATAAATACCTTATTCTCCGACTTCCAGATGATATCCTATGCAGCCGTCAATTTTTTTAACTCGAAGGGTGTAAGCTCTCTTATTAACTACTCTTTCTGGTGACTATGCTATTGTACTCCGTCATTGTAACTACTCTTTTATCGGACTTGTAGATAGCATCTTATCAAGGCATTTTTTTAACTCCAAAGTATCTAAGAGATTTAGTTACTACCCTTTCTCGTTACAATGCTATTGTATTCCGGCAGACTTTCCCCATAGCCACCTATGTAGCCGTCATTTGTGTCACTCAATGGGTGTAATCCCCTTTGTCTACATGTCCTTCTCGTGACGATGTCATTGTATTCCGAAAATCTAAATACCCTTTTATCCGACTTCCTGGTAGCATCTTATATAGCCGTCATTTTTTTAACTCAAAGGAGTAAGCTCTCTTGTTAATTACTCTTTCTGGTGACTATTCTATGGTACTCCGTCATTGTAAATACTCTTTTATCCGACTTCTAGATAACATCTTATAAAGTCATTTTTTTAACTCCAAAGGGTTTAAGCCTCTTAGTAACTACCCTTCCTCGTGACAATGCTATTGTATTCCACCAGACTTTCCCCATAGCCTATGTAGCCGTCATTTCTTTTTTCACTCAAAGGGTGTAAGCTCCCTTGTTGACATGTCATTGTGTTCCGAAAATCTAAATACCCTTTTATCCGACTTCCAGATAGCATCTTATATAGCCGTCATTTTTTATCTCAATGGGTGTAAGCCCCATTGTTGACATGTCCTTCTCGTGACGGTGTCATTGTATTCCGAAAATCTAAATACCCTTCTATTCGACTTTCAGATAGCATCTTATATAGCCGAATTTTTTTTTTAACTCAAAGGGTGTAAGTCTCTTGTTAACTACTATTTCTCGTGACGATGCTATCGTATTCCGTCAGTCCTTTCCTTCATAGCAACGTATTATGTAACCGTTATTTTCCAACTCAAAGGGTATAAACACCCTTGCTGACGTGCATTTCTGATGACGGGGCCATTGTATTGCGTCAAACGAAATGCTCCTTTTATTCGACTTCAGGATAGTATAACCTATCTAGCAGTCATTTTTTCAACTCTAATAGTGTAAGGGGCCCTTGCTAACTGCTCTTTCTCATCACGATGTTTTTGCAATCCGTCAGACTAAATTCTCTTTTATCCAATCTCGAGATAGCATCGTATGTTATTTAATTTTTTTTAAACGATAAAAGACCCAATGTGTAAAATTGATTTCCCTGTTACGGAGTACAATTTTTAAAAAAATCTTTAAATTCAAGTCGGCAGTCCTCGTACACATTTTCTCCATATGTTAAAAATTGAAGTGAGCAAATCCAATGGGCTTAGTATACAGCAGAATTAAAGTTTCGTGATTACTTACCTTTTACGAAAAGCTAATAACTTCTTAATTCTTTGAAAAAGCTATGAATAACCTTTCCTATCACTTTCCTACCTAAGGAAAATTCCTCTGTTTATTTGGAAAAAAAACTCTAATATTCTCATCTCTTTTATTGCAGATAAAGAAAAAAAAGATACTTGAATAGGAAAACGAAATGACGGTCATGGAAAGAAGAATAAATCATTTTAAAAAGAGAGCTTAATCGAATTATGGGATTACCAATGATGTCGTATTGGAAGAGAAATCTCCTCTGACCACTTGGGTTTTTTAAAAGGAGATACAAATGAGATATTTTCAAAAGAAGACAATAATAAGAAAATATCTTGTAATAGATCTGAATGAGTTTTTTTTCCAGACATGAATTCCGAATTTAAATTCTTCTTTTATCTGATAATCTTTTTTTACAACCAAACGACTTTTGAATAACATTATTAAAATTAAAAGGTAAAAAGAAAACATTGGCACCAAATCTCTAATGATGCACATAAAATATAATTTTTCAAATAGGAGACAATAATGGAGACACAGATAATATATTTTTTTAAAGAAAATATACACAGGAAATATCTTGTAGTAAATGTTTTAACAGATATTTTTTTTCAGACATGAATACCGACTCAAAAATTCTTCTTTTATCTGATATATTTTTTTTACAACCAAACGACATTTGAATAACATTATTAAAATTTCGAGGTAAAAAGAAAACATTGTCACCAAAATTGTTATGATATATATATATCATTTAAACTTGTAACTGAAAATATGGGGAGTCAAATAGGAGACAATAATGGAGACAAATACATTTTTAGATAGAAAAACACTTAGAAAATATCTCGTAGTAAATGCTTTAAAATATATACTATTTTTTCAGAAGCGTGAATTTTAACTCATACATTATTAATTCACTGATTATACACTCATAAATTCTTCTTTTATCAGATAATCTCGTTTTACGGCCAAATGAGTTTTGAATAACATTATTAAATATAAAAGGTGAAAAAGAAACATTGTCACTCAAGTTATAATGAAATTCAAGTTATAAGATTTCAATCTGTTGTGATTACAAATATGTAGAGACAAATAGGAGACAAAAATAGATAAAAATGAGAAATTTTAAAAGGAAACAATACTCAAATAATACCTTGTGGTAAATTTTGAGGTATCCGTTGAATGGGCTTTTTTTCAGAAATGTAAATGCCGACAAATCTTCTTTCATCTAAAATCTTTTTTTACAACCGAATAACTTTCAAATAACATTATTAAGTATAAAAGGTGATAAAAAATATTTTCATTAAAGTTTAAATGAAGTACATAAGATATTAATATTTGTGTTATAGCAAATATGGAGACACAAATAGGAGACATAAATGGAGAAATACAAATGAAATACTTTTGGAGGGAACAACACTCAGAAAATACTTTGTAGTATATCTTTTAGGAGACTTTTTTTAGAAACATGAATGCCAACTCATAAATTCTACTACCTGATAATTTCGCATTACAGTCGAATGACTTGAATACCATTATTAAATATAAAAGGCGAATAGAAAATGCTTGCATGAAAATACATAAGATTTAAAGTACATAAAGAGTTATATAAGAAGTACATAAGATTAAAGAAATACATAACATTAAAGAAGTACATAAGATTTAAGGGGGCTCAGGACCTTGAATCCTTAAAAAAATCGATTTTTTGTTTTTAACTTTTTATGAATCTCTGAATATTTCTAAACAGATTGCAAAAAACCGCGTTAAAAAATTCCTATTAGTTCTTAAGTTATGAGTATTTTTGTATGACGCTATGCGATTGCCACACCCATTTAAACAGCTGTCATCGTTTGTTTACGTTTTGTGGTGGTCATCCTTTCAGTGTTTCGTCATTGCTTTTACCCATGTCAATGATTCTTTTTTGTTATTCTTTCCTCTGTGATTTTTATTTTTCATACTTTTCAGAAGAAGGAGTAAAATTTCTCAACTTTACTCGCTATAACTGTTTACATGTAGATTTCCCTCGTGTGTTTCACTCTCACATTGTACGTTAGAGCTGTTCTGTGCTACAGATTTTGACATCGTTTTAATCGTTTTACTTTACTGTTTTCTTTTGATTTCTTCATTAAAAATGAGCGATAATTCTAAAGTGAAAAGATCATCTGGTCAAAGGCCAAAGAAAAGGAGACGTCATCAATATTTTGGGAACCAGTATACTGAACAATCTAAAGTTACTGGTGAGAACTTTTCTGCATCAGCCAAAAAATTGTCTACTGGTGGAGCGCTGCAAAATGATGAAAAATCTAATTTTCAAGGCTACCTTTTAATGGATAAAGGATTATTATTTTCTGCATTTGAGGAATGTCTGTGTTGCTTTATTTGCCATAATAGAGTAACAATATCTACGGAAAATGATTATGGGCTTGTGGTGAATTTGAGTGTTTTGTGCTCTGTTTGTGGAGTGATTTCTTCATTCAAAAACTCTATGATGATAGGGAAAAACCAAAAGGCCTCTGATTTAAACAGAAGGTTTACATTTGCCATGAGGTGTATTGGCAAAGGACTTGAAGCATCAAAAACTTTTTGTGGTGTTATGGACTTACCTATCCCTGTCTCGCAAAAGTCATATGATAAAATCATTAGTCATATTTATGCTGCAACACATGCTGTTACAAAAGCAAGTATGAAGCAAGCCGTTGAAGAAGAAGTGAATCTAACTGGCTCTTCGGATCTAACAGTGAGTGGCGACGGAACCTGGAAGACCAGAGGCCATTCTTCTCGAGTTGGAGTGACTACTGTTATTGGCAGTGAGACAGGAAAAGTGATTGATCGGTATGTTTCAAGCTCATATTGTAAAGGTTGCGAAGCTGCCAAAAATATCCCCAGAGAAAATTTATTACAGTGGAAATCTGAACACCAAAAAGTTTGCAGTAAGAACCATTCAGGTTCAGCTGCTCTAATGGAAGTGAATGGCATGATTGAGATGTTTTCTCGTTCTGAGGAGCAATATGGAGTAAGATATGTAAATTATATAGGTGATGGAGACTGCAAAACATTTACAGGCATCACAAATAATAATTCTTACAATGTCCCAGTGTCTAAAATTGAGTGTGTGGGCCATGTGCAGAAAAGGATGGGTGCACGCCTGCGAAAACTGAAAACTGAATATAAGGGTAAAAAACTATCCGACAATAAACCACTTAGTGGTAAAGGTCGGTTAACAGATAGTCTTATAGACAAATTAACTACCTATTATGGTAATGCAATAAGGAAGCATTCTGATAATGTCAGAGACATGCAGAAAGCAATATGGGCCATATGGTATCATAAGGCTTCAAATGATGATACCATAATGCACGATTTCTGCCCTGATGGGGTCAACTCCTGGTGTCCATATCAAAAGTCGGTTGCTAATGCAACACTAAAGGATTTTAAACATAAAAATCCAGTTCCTTTAACTGTTATGGAATGCATTAAACCTGTTTTTAAAGATTTATCACATCCAAATTTGTTAAAAAAATGTCTTGGGGGTAAAACCCAAAACGTGAATGAATCTTTAAATGCATTAATTTGGTCATATTGTCCCAAAACATCAAACTCTTCTAGAAAAATTGTACAAATTGCAGTAAATGTTGCTGTTTCCCAATTTAATTATGGAAAGCAGGCCACATTACACATTATGAAGGAGCTCAGCATTATACCAGGTGTAAATGCTATAGCAGCTGCTGAAGAAGCTGATAAACAACGTGTTAAATTGGCAAACAAACGAGCTCTAAATTCAACTTTAGAGGCTCGAATAGCTAATAGAAGAAAGAAAAAGAAAGAAGAGGAAAAACATCTATTAGCAGAAGGGGATGTTTATACCGCAGGAGCATTTTAAGAAAGTTTGGAGCCAGTTAGTAGGTTATAAACAGAACTTTAAACTTTAAAGTACTTTTTCTCAAAATGATGATTTTGAACATTGTGCACACTCTTACCCTTAAGCTATGCAAGCAATATTGATGAAATTTTAACCACATGTTCATTATAAGTCATTCTCTAAATTAAAACCAAAAAAATAGAAACTCCTTGGAAAATTTTTGGATTTCACTTACAAATATGCATTAAAATTCATCAAATTTTATTCATTTCATAATTTATGCATATAAAAAATGTTTAGTAGTATTTTATTGCCATATTTTGGTTTTAAACTGAAGGTAAGTGTGTTTTAATTATTTTGTAACAAACATTTTTTTTCTACATGCATATTTTGTTAAATAATGCTGCGCTCAGTGACTTTTTACTTTTTGGCCCTTTAACAAATTCACATTTTTTAAATTGAAAAATTTATCTTAATTATCTAGTTTTAAATTTAATTTCTGATGCGCATAATAACTCATAATGTCTTACTTTAATATAAAATCAAAACAATCTTTCTTTTTTTAATTTTACTGAAGTTTGGAGTGTTCGAACTGCACATGTTTCTTAGCTTTTTCAACCAAATCGAAGGTCCTGAGCCCCCTTAAATTAGTTGTTATTACAAAAATGGAGGAACAAAAAGGAAATAAAAATGGAAATACAAACGAGAGATTTTTCAAAAAAAAATACATAGAAAATACCATGTTGTAAACTTTTATGACAGCTTTAAAAGAAAAAAAAATGAATGCCGACTCATAAATTCATCTATTATCTGACAATATTTTTACGACCTGTCTTTTGAATTAACATTATTAAATATAAAAAGGTAAAAATGAAACAATGTCACCAAACTTGTTAGGAAATATATAAGTTTTAAACTTCTAATCAAAGAAATGGAGAACCAAATAGGAAACAAAAATGGACATAGAAATGAAAACATTTTGAAAGAAGACAATAATAAGAAAATTCTTTGTAAATGTTTTTAGAGAGTTTTTGTTTTCTGCAATATGAACACCGACTCATAAATTCTTATTTTATTTGACATTACAGAACAATATTAAGTATGAAAGGTGAAAATAAAACTTTGTTAATTTTTTTTTAAATTATAAAGTTTTCAAAAAATTTTAAAATGTGTTTAGATTTTTTCATAGCTGCGAAAGCAATCGTTCGTTTTGCATAATGTTTTCACTTTTGTAGAGTGGTTATGTTTGAAGATTTATAATATTTTCAATTTTTTAAAACCATTTATGCGTGCGTTTTTTTTTATTATTTATCATACTTGGAAAGTCCACAGCTCGACCAAGTCTAGTAGACCATGTTTCTCAAGTTCCTCTACTACGTAGTACTGCAGCAATACCACGTTTCTGAAGATATGGGTAGAAGAGTAGTAGAAGTGTCAGGATTGCGCGGGAAGTTGTAACAGTTCGGGCTGATTTCTAGTCGGCAGCAGACACCATAAGTTAGTCCGGTGAACATCGCGGTTTTCTTATAGGGGCGTTCTTTTAAAAACGACGATTATGTAACCGTGACACAGAGGATACTGAGGACGCGCATCGGGCTCTATACAATTGATACCGTTCCTGATCGAAAAACAAACGTTTCAAACATGAGAATCCCCATTCAGCGGGCGCGCCAATTTTTGGTAGACCAGCAGGCGAGCGTTGCATAAAGTGCAACGTTTCTTTCAACCTTGATTATTCCTTTTTTAATAAACTTTCTTTTTTTCAAATTGAAAATATTAATTCTGCATTTTATGAAAAGATATAAAATGTTGATAATATTGAGATATATTTATAATTAAAAGCCAAATGCAGATACAATCGCCTTATTTCAAACATTTCCGGTTTATTGGATCAAAGGACAACTTGCGAATCCATTGTTATTATGTCCAAAAACCTAAAAAAAAATAATGAGATTGTCCATCTTCGTGATATGCGGGATACCATGTAATAGCTGCACATTTGACCGAGTACACCAACTGCTGCTTTTGTCGAATTATAATCCAGTATAATCTTTGGAACACCAGCAGGCGCGCGTGGTACAAGTGTAACGTTGTCTTTCAACCTTGATTATTTCTTTTGCAATAAACTTTTTTGTTTCAAATTGAAAATATTAATTCTGTGTTTTATGACAAGATATAAAATGTTGATAATATTGAGATATATTTATAATTAATGGCCAAAGAATGCAGATACAAACTCCTTAATTCAAAACTGAATGGTTTAATGCATGTAAAGACAACATGCGAATGGATTCCTATTATGTCCAAAAACCTAAAAAATAATGAGGTTGTCCATCTTCGTGATATGCGGAATAACCGTGTAATAGCTGCACATTTGATTTATTACATCAACACATAATTTTGTCGTATTACAATCCAGTATAATCGTTGGTTTACCACGGTTAAATCACGACTAATAATGAATGGAAAGGAATACAAGTGTCAGAAAATCAGACCTGCATTAGAAAGAGCGTAGCTATAAATCGAAATTGCGTAGAACATTCAAACCTTACTTGTAAAAACAAACCATTCAAAATTATGAAAATATTGCACTTTATACACGGACGCGCCCGCTGAAAGGTTAAATGGGTCTGTATTACCAAAGAAACCAAGTAGTCGTCCTCGGTATACTGGAATAGCTGAAAATGAGCAAACGAGTGTATGCATGTTGTCCATGGCATAATACGATTTGGTTTAAAACTATAGTCATCTCGTTTATCATACATTTTTGTAATTATTGAGCCATTGCTAACTATAATACTTAAATGTAAAAAGTTCAAAAAACCTTCCTTATTGCACGAAGTTTCAACTAAATTTAAATTACTAGGGTAAAAACTAAAGTCCAATCCTGTGTTATTTACGAAGCATACCAAAATGTCATCAACATACCTAAAAAACTTAACTTCATTTAATAAACTTGTACCTGTTTCGTAATTATGTAAATAGATATCTGCAAGAATTGAAGAGCATCCCCCTCCCATAGGGATCCCATGTATCTGCTTATATATATCTCTTCCATTGTGTAAATAAGTTTCTTTTAAAACAAGTTGTAACAAAGATTTATATCGGTTATAAGTAATAAACTCTTGTATATCGTATCGTTCATATAGATTTAAAATGATATTATGTAAGTCATCTAAGTTAAAAGAGTTAAATAAATAAATGTGTAGGTTGGTTATAATTTTACATGAATATAATAGTTGAAATTTACACAATGTGTTTAAATGGGTTTATGAGATTTGATGTTTTAAATGTTGTTTTGATTATTGATTCACTTTTTAATAATATTTGACGAAAGTCTAGGTCGCACTGAGGTTTCGGGCTTCCGGGAGTGTTGCCGCGGCACAAAACTAGTTTAACCGGAGTAGGGGGGTCACAACTCCCCCCAGCCATTCGAAACTTCAGTTTCAGGATTTGGATGTAGTTTCCCTGGATTAGCATTCCACTAGTTTTCTGATTCACACTTTTTTTAATGATATATATATATATATATATATATATACAGGTAGCCATCCTACAGCACGGCATCTTACAACACGGTTTCACTCTAACACGATAAGATAAATTGCGGGAAACCTCGTATAACACTGCAACCTGTAACACGGTTTCGCTCTAACACGATAAAAAATTTGCGAAAACCTTTGTACAACACTGTACTTCTATAGCACTACATAACATGATTTTTGTTTAACACATTTAAAAACTAAATTGCCTTAAAATAATGACAGGAAAGAATAATGAACTATAGTGGCTTTACATGAAAATGTATAAACAAATTATAATTTATTCATTTATAACTCTATAAAATTACAAGAAAGCCTAAGTTTAGCCGAAAATCTTCAATCATTTTTTGTGAATGCGGACCCTCCCGCTGAAAGAAGCGGAAAATTCAAAAGGGAGCTGCAAAATTAATTGTCCATCTCCATACCGTGAATCTACAATAACCTTGTAAGAACCAGCAAATAAACCAAAATTACAGATTTATTAAAGAGGATAGAAGGTGCAAGAAATCTAAATAAATAAAAAAGTTCTGAAAGTGGATGTGATATCATTTAACAGACAAAAGGTTTTCGTTTGATTGTACTGAGGAAGAAATTTTTTAAATTAAGGTCGCATTAAATGAAAATAAATTTTTTTGTTTCTTTTCATTTTGTCTTATACATACATTTATATTTTTAATAAAAATGAAATTGCTTATAGGGAATTTTTAAAAAAAATTTTGTTTCTAATAAGTTTTCAGAACGTAACTCCCCTTTCTTGAACTGTCTCTGGGTCTCATATAACAGCCCACAACAACTTTCCAATAGCGAATATGTTTCACTTTACCCAACAGAACACCGTGTCATCGTGGCGCATTCGGAAGGTCGCCAATTTGGACAGTACCATGCTCTCAACCCGGGTTCGAATCCAGAGTTGTGTGAATTTTGCTAGACCTGTTATTTCAGCTTTTATTTTATTATTTTTTAATTATTATTTTATTTTATTTTATTATTTTTTTATTTTAATTTTTTTAAAATTATTATTATTATTTATTTTTATTTTTTCCAGCTTTTTTATGATGAAATACCGAATATAGTTGAAATCTGAGGAGTTTATTATACATTTATACATTTTTAATTGGGTTTTCATATTATTAATATGTATAACATTTAGTATGCTTTTTTTTCTATGTTATTTATACTGCGTTTAGTTTTTTAATGGATTTTTGTAGGTTTATTATAAATTTATATATTTTATGTTTTACTTTTCAGGATTTTTTGCTCCAATGATAAAGGCTAAATCTTTTCTATGTTACATATACTGTGTTTAGTTTTTAAATTGATTTTGGTTAACAAACATTCGACAATTTGACATTTTTACTTTTCAGCTTTACTTTTCAAAATTCTTCACTTTCCTAAAGACAATTTGACATTTTTCCTTTTCAACTTTTAGTGGTTTATTATAAAAGCATATAGTTTATATTTTATTTTTCAGGGTTTTTTTGCTCCAATGATGAAAGGTTAAATCTATCTGAATTCTGAGGAAATTATTGTAAATTTATAATTTTTTATATTGGGTTTCCTTTTTATTCATGCGTATAACATTTCACATGCCTTTTTTTCTATGTTATTTATACTGTGTTTAGTTTTAAAATTGATTTAGGTTAACAAACATTCTTAAAATCCCGGGCAACGCCGGATAAATTATCACCTGTGTAGGTTGATAATTTATAAATCTTAAAACTGTTCACACATGTACAAAAACCGACACACAAGAACTTTCCAATATTTTCAATTAATAAATAACCAACAATTTTTGAAGAATGCTACTTTCGATTCACAGACGTGCAATAGATCACGCCACTATTTTAAACTTTTAGTATTCCAACCCATCTGAAAACACGCACTTCGCTACGGAGTCCATTCAAATTAAATACAACGCCAATGCATGCAATTAATGCCAATATATATATATATATATATATATATATATATATATATATATAATAAATACGACGATCAATGTATACAAATAATGTAAAAAAAAACAAAAATATATATATATAAAAAAATCGTAAGGGATATTTTTATAGACAAAATAATGTCAAAGAAAATATTCAAATTAAATCTGTTAGGACATACTAAAGAATATAGTACAGTTAATATAGTACAGTTTGAGGAACATATCTTTTACTTTATTTTAATATTTTTTTGGATAATGTCCAATCGTCTGCCCCATTAATAAGAAAAAATAAAGTTGTCCATTTTGTTGTTACGTGACGATACATTTATTTAAAGTACCAGAAAAAGAAATCACATGATCAGCGTTTAATAAATTAAATTCTAAAAATTAATCTTTAAAAATTCCCCAAAAATCAGAAAATGTAGGTAAAGATTCGAAAAAGATTTCATTTTAAAGGAAAACTTAAAAAAAGTTACAAAAAACAGCTTAAAAATTTTATTTAAAAAAATCTAAGAAGAATTTTTCAAAACTCTTTCTTAGTGCACCCCTACACTATAAGAAGAATGTCCATGCAAAATTTCAGCGCTTTAGGTACAACGGTTTGGTCTGTACGTTGTATGTCAGTCAGTGAGTCAGTCAGTTACGGAATAGTGATGCGACATCGATAACAAAACATCGATGTTTTGAAACATCGATATTCAATATTAAAACATCGATGCTAATAAAACATCGCCCAAAAACCATCGATGTTTTTAAACATCGATGTTTTAGAACATCCATGTTTTAAAACTGGTTTAGTAATCTCTAACATTAATGTTACTTCCGTTAGTCGTGGGGGGAAGGGGTGATTTAATTTTACTCTCTGATTGGGCAGACACAAATGACAAAAACTTGGTTGCTTTGGGCTACATTGATAACTCGAAATTATCGTTGTAAATACTGCCATGTTTTGCCTTCAAATGTCCAGATAAATTCGTGGTATTGTCAGAAGTTTTGAGGGACTTAAGGCAAATATTGCATTTCGCCAATTTGTCAGAGGTTTTGTAAAAATCTTTCCAAACGGTACTTTTGGGAGGCATCTTACGAATAATATTAACGTCAACTTATATAAAACCAGCACAAAACGAAGACTTAAATGGATGCACTCGTGTATATACTATTTGTAAAATAAAACCCCATGGAAGGTTCTGGAGTGTCAGGAACATTCCAAGCGCTCTGATTGGTTCATTGGTTGTTAATTGCCATTTGTCTGTTTGCTAACGAATCGTTCCCCCTTTTGTATTCGTCCTTTTCAGAATTCAGACTTACATTTACTGAGAGTGAAAATTATGCTACGTGGTAATTTTTTTTAATTACGGTACTTTTTCATTAAAAAAAAACATCGAACACAAAAAATCGATGTTAAAAAAACATTGGCTTCAATAAATCGATGTTTAAAACACCGATGTTTTTATCAAAACATCGATGTTTTGAAAACAT
This sequence comes from Dolomedes plantarius, assembly GCA_907164885.2. NCBI lineage: Eukaryota > Metazoa > Arthropoda > Arachnida > Araneae > Dolomedidae > Dolomedes > Dolomedes plantarius. The sequence goes on along the minus strand of OU015490.1, from coordinate 124,852,693 downwards.
CGACATCGATGTCGCATCCCTATTACGGAACTGTTTTATATGTATATAGATTTTTATTACTATCTTTATATCGTAACGTTGACTTCATGCGCACGCATTATTTCCCTATGCTTTTTTTATTATTACCTTTATAATAGCGTAATTTTCATATGATTTTAAAAAAACAATCGTTTTTAACTCGCATTCAATTTGCTATTAAAACTTTATATTTACACCCTATTTAAAAGAAGTAGGGTGCAAATTTGTCAAAGAGGATGTTTCAACACCCAATTTCAATGAAGTAGTGTATAAATTGTAGGGTTGAAAGTTGGTAAAATCAAAATTTTGTTCAAGATATTTAATTTGTCGATTAAAAGTAGTTTTTTTCTAAAAATTAATTTATTTCGCTTGAAAAGCTAAATATTTTATGCGCGTGGTTTACATTATTATTACTATCTTTATATTGTAACGTTAACTTCATGCGGGAGCATTCTTTTCTTATGTTTTTTTTATTATTATCTTTATAATAGCTTTATTTTCATATGGTTTTAAACAACTATTGTTTTTATTCATATTATGTTGGGTTTTTATTAATTAAATATTAAGGGGAGTTAATTTCGATTCCGGTATAACATTTCACATATATTTTTTCTATGTTATTTATACTGCGTTAATTTTTAAATTGATTTTGGTTAACAAACATTCTTAAAATCCTGGGCATCGCCGGGTACTTCAGCTAGAATTACAACGTTTGAACAGGACAACGTCTGTTGGGTCCGCTAGTATATATATATATATATATATATATATATATATATATATATATATATATATATATATATATATATATATATAAATTAAATAAATTTCAAACCTTTTTATTATTAAAATGCCAATCTAAATTCTTTCACCCTTTTACAATAAAGCATTACCCCTCAAATCCAATCCAAATAATCTATTAGATTTTCCCCTAAGGCACGCGCTGCCCCGTTATATAACAGTTATATAAGATTGGAGAACTTTCCACCGATCACACCATATGACGCCTTATAGTCATGTGTCAGTTTTTAACCAATTAAAGTTGCGCGCGCCTGAAAATCCGCGCTTTTCTCAATAATTCCGTCGCTTTTTGGGTGTCTGCTCTCAAAGAGTGAGCATGTAAGTTTCTTGCTGTCAAAATGTACGGGCGGGGCCGGGTCCCCGTCCCCGTCCAGCGTCGCGCGATGTGTTCGAATAAATCAAATTGATGTTCTACGCAACACTGTCGGAAATAAAGACTATGTATGAACCAGCTGCCTTTTTCCTGATATGAATCCGAGGTGCTTTATAGTCCTCTCCATCTACCTCGCCACTCGCTACTTTGACTACACATTATGAGTCCGAAATGTTTGAAGCTCCCGGCCATTCCTTCACCCCGCAACAGTTTCCATTTGCTTATTTAAGACTACACCCTGAGCTTACTCCACTTATTTTTACATATATACACACAAACACACACACATGTATATATATATATATATATATATATATATATATATATATATATATATATATATATATATATATATATATATATATATTTATATATATATATTTATATATATATATAGTCTCTTCTAACGAAATTACCGCGGTTAATTAACGTACGATTACTTATCGTTGCTTGCCTATTTTTTTTACAATAAAATTCCTACATACGAAGAGAAGGAATGAGTGATAACCCTATACAGAATAGGTCGCTGGTAATAAAATTAAGTTACCTTTGTCTACTTGACAAAAGGCCGCTCTTGATTTATAACTCGTTACGACGGTTTTAGCGTCGTGAATTTTGCTTTACGTCGTGAATTTACGATATTTTAAAGTTTAAAAATAGAGTAAAATGTATTAAAAATAAATTATGCTCTCTAGCGGCTAAATATTGAGCAGTGAGATATGACAATATTTCAGGGATATACTATCCTTTCAGGGCATTCTGAAAACAGGCATAACTAAAAATCGCCGATTTTTTCAGATAAGACGTTGTTGAAAAAATTGAGCGATACGTGTTATTGGGATAAATTTTATTTTCATTTAATATTGAAGAAATAAAGCATGTTTAGTAAAAATCCTTTTCCGAGATCATCACTTTTAAAGCATTTGCAATTAAAGCGGCTAAAACTAGTAATTCAAAAATAAGATGAAGTATTATTTATGAATATAGGCCTTTACATCATTCTTTTAAACGTTTAAAATACTGAAGAGGAAGTCATGGGTTTAAAATGGTTGTCTTATCCGTAAAGTACAAAAGGTTGTTTTATTATATTGATTTCATAAATTGTAATCCAATAAGATGAGAAATTCCTCATTTTTAAAATGATCTTTCTCCCATGCGTTCCTCGCAGGGAAGAGGAAATCTAAATTTATCAAAGATCAAAGTAAAAGAAAAATATAGAGCGAATGAATACGTTAAAAAAAAGGAGTGTTTACTTGAGTTATAGTATCGCACATAAAGCTGATTGCCTCCTTGAATCGATTGCTCTTTTCACCTCTTCATTCATATATTCAAGTAAACAAACGGCTCAGCAGAAAAATCAGTAATAAATGCTGAATAGTGAATTTTTCCTTCCACTTTATTGAATTTTTATAATATGTTTCACAAACAATGATTAGAACAATGTTTAAATCATCTTTATATATATATATATATATATATATATATATATATATATGTATGTATACACTGTTAAAAAAAAAACAGGGAAGCAAGCAAAGAAATTTAAGAAAACCGTGCGAGACAGCCACGTGTTGGCATAAAATGAATAGTACACGCGTATCAATGCGCAATACAGAAAAAAAGACGTAAAAAAATTTGTAATTAAGCTTTAATTCTTTGAAAATATGGAAAAAACATGAAAAGATGATTTAGGGCAACAATTTGGTTACATGTAAACGATATGAAAAAGTATTGTTTACAAATGATGCAAGATTTTTAATATGGCGTATGGTCTCATCGAACAGCTAAGACTGCTGCACGCCTGTTTTCCATGGATACGATAATGTTATCGATAAGAGTTTGGGGAATACTGTTCCACTCCTCAAGAAGTGCAATCCCCAAGTCTCTAAGAGTAAAAGGAGGCCTTGGTCTCGCAGCAATGCGTCGTCCGAGCATGTCCCAAACATGCTCGATTGGATTCAGGTCAAGAGAGCACGCAGGCCATTCCATACTCTGTATTGTTTCAGCTTAAAGCATGTTCTCCTCAAGACGAGCTGTATGCGGTTTGGCATTATAATGCTGGAAAACAAAGGAAACTCCAATGGCTGCAGTGTAAAGTATGACATAAGGTCTCAGTATCTCTTCTGCATACCTTCGGGCCTTCAAAGTACCATTCCGAATCATATGCAGGTCCGTACGCCCACCTATGCTGATTCCACCCCATACCATAACCAGCTCGTCTGTATTGTGACCTGTCACGAACGAATGTGGGGTTATTTCGAGTGTCCCTTTCCCTCCATACCAAAAAACGTGGGGTGTCACACTCCAGACTGAATCGGGACTCGTCTGTAAACAGCACTTGGCTCCAATCATGTTGCTCCCAATCTTTATGTTCAGCAGCCCATCTTCTTCGGGCCGCACGGTGGCGTGAGGACAACGGAATGCAGACCATTGGCCTACGTGCATAGAATCCTTCCTGATGAAGCCTATTACGTACTGTTTGGCTGGACACCCTTCGTCCTGTTGCCAAGAGCAACTGTCTTTGCATCTGAGCAGCATTGTCTGATCTGTTTCGATGAGCTGTTAACAGTATATACCGGTCATCAGTTGTTGTAGTGGCGCGTGCCCGACCTTGCCTTGGTCGACGTCTAACATTCCCTGTTTCTTGGAATCGATTTTACAGCCTTGCAACGACACTCCTGGCGACTCCAACAGCGTTCGCGACACTACGTTGTGTTTGCCCGGATTCAAGTCTGCCTATAATACGCCATGCCATGGATTCCGGTAAATCACGTTGTTGAGACATTTTCAAGTCACCTTTTCTCAAGAAGAATAACTGAGCAATCGAATTTCACAGTTAAGGCAGTGAAACAGACGTTTCTGCAACATCCCGATTTCCGTCCTTAAGTTCTTTTTCTGGTGTTTGACGTCATGAACTTTGATTTCCATATGAAGTTTTCTTCTTCTGTTTCAAGGTATCCGTAAACCTTTAAAACAGCATTTTCGGTCAAAATATCGTTTTTTGTTTTTTACAATAACATTAAAGCCCAATCTTTTATCTTTCAAATTCCGTTTGAATTAGGTTTCTATCTTAATTAGAAGCCAAATTACAGCAATTTAAATATTACTTTTCGCAGAATTTTACAACCGGAAGTATCATTCTGCAAACCGGAAGTAAGCTAAAATGTTTGTTTACATTGTTCTTTTTTTAGATTTAACACTGAAATTGCGTTATACGTGAAAGGAAATACTTGGAAATAAAAATTAAAGGATTTATAAATATTTGGAAACGTATCTGGCAACATAATTTTTACTCTTGTATTCCTAAACTCGGCAACAAACTTATATTGCTAAAGCGATTGTTTACATATCTGCAGATTTGCCGCGTGGTTTTTATAGACTTTATAAACATCATACTGTTCAACGTGCAAAAGTCTAGAAAAGATGGCTAAAAACCTGGAATACGAGTCATTGAAAGCTAATAATGTATGCCAGTGCAACTTTCAAGGCTCAGCGTCAAAAATGGAAATCGTTGGTGCGTCACGTATATTCTCGAGGTCCGAAAACAGACGCCAGCTTCAGTACACTGAATATATTGGTGATGGCGATTCCGAAGGATCATAAGCGTAAAAGACACATACGGTGAAAACAGTGTGACAAAATTGGAATGTATAGGCCATATTCAAAAGCGTGTTGGGTCCCGCCTGCGAAAATTAAAATAAAAAACCAAGGGTCTGTCTGGAAAACGGAAACTGACCGATACATTTAAGACAGACTTCAGAACTACTACGGTATTGCTATACGTAGCAATACTGGTAATCTAAACACAATGCAGCAAAATGTCATTGCTGCATTATTCCATGATGCATCCAGTTCACGAAAACATATGTATGGACAGTGTCCTCTGGGCAAAGACAGCTGTTGCTTCTTTCAGCGAGCACTGGCTTGCGGAACATCAGTTAAAAAAAGTATGCTGATCTACCAAAAGAGGTATTGAATGCTGTAAAACCAGTATACTTAGATTTGTGCTGAAGAGAACTCTTGAGCAAGTGTCTCCATGGTAAAACTCAAAATACAAACGAAAGCCTGAATGGCATAATATGACAACGATTACCAAAAGAGGTATTTGTTTGTTTGAAAATGATGAAACTTGGAACGTATGATGCAGTATTACAATTTAATGATGAATATGAAGGTTGTCTGAATGTTTTTAACAATTTGGATATTAGTTATCCAGGATTTTTTACGTTGCAAGCCTGTATAGACAGGCGAGTCACTATAACAAGGAATAACGCCCTCTATCGTAGGGGAAGGGGTACTACGCAGAACGCTGGGGGTGATTGCAGACTCCAGACGTATCTGAGAAGCTGTGACAGAGAACGACGGAGGTGATTGCAGACTCCGGTCGTGTCTTATATATTTTTAGAGAGAAAAGTTCGGAGGTGATTGTAGACTCCGAACGTAGCTGGTATTTGCTTTAGAGCGTTGAGGTTACGTTAATAATTTGTTCCTGTAAATATTGTTCTTCTACCTGTTATATATATATCGTCTCTTGTACTTGTCCGTGCTGTGCTCCGTCTGATAATAAACTACATGTTTTTAAAAGAGCTGGTTCTAGTTTGAAAAAAACAAGGACTTTCAAATCGACATCCGTCACAACACGCTCCCATTACGAGAACCAGAGCTTAATCAGAGTGAACCAGAGCAAAGGACTGTTGACAGAGCAAATGAAAACGACATTCAGATGTCATGGAAATCAGGTAGGAGATGTTTGATATGATTTTAATTGAAATATAATTTCAAATGAGATATATAGATATATATAAGGAAGATATATAAATATATATAAAGCCAAAATGTATAACAATTCGAGAAAAGAAGATTTGATAGAACTTCTTGGTGAATAGATGATGCACCAACTGTTGGTTTAACAGTGATGCAATTAAAAAATATAATTGAGGAATGTCAATCTTTTAAAGATGAACCAGAGTTTGTAGCAGATTTACTGATCTCAATAGTTGAGGATAGAAGAAGAAAGGAAAAAAATGAAATTAATGCTAGGAATACGAACTTAGCACTTGAAGCTTACAAAATTGAATTGGAGAAAATTAAATTAGCGCAGCGGAAAAAAGAAATTGAATTGGAAACAATTAGAAGTCAGAACACGAATAAAAATAGATATCCGCACAAAGACTGTTACATATATGAAGAAAATACCCACCTTGCCAGATTTTGTTCGCAACTGGGTACACAGGAAAAACACTTCGATCTCTCAAAGAATGAGACAACAGAGAAAAATGGTGGCGAAAACATGATAGCGAAGATCGGATTTACACGTTTAGAATCCGACAAAATAATAAAGCAACCATTGCAAAGTGGCAATATTAGCCTGATTTCTGCTTTTGGAGAAACAATTAAAGCCAGAGTGGCGAGAATTCCAATTTCTCTTAGCAACCCCGAAAAACCGTCCGTTTTCAGACCTGCCGAGATTTTCGTAGCAACAGAAGAGCTACACGGCCCCGGGTTGTTGACCCCACAGGCGCACAATTTATTGCTTTCGGGAGAGTCATACCCCACTGCGGCAGAGCTTGAGCCGGACAGTAGAATCCCCACGAAAGGGTCTGAGGGGAGTGAAACATGTGTAAACCACAGTACTTCGGTAAATTCACAGTCGCAGGGAGAGACGAAAAGGTGTAACCTGATATTAGGTACTGATAAGCGAAAAGGAGAACAGCGAAGTTGTGAATCGTTAAAAGCTGTTCTCGATCAAGTTAAATGGAAAATGGAGAGAAATAAGATTGTGGAAAAAGAACTGTCTATTTCTAATTTAAAGTCGGGTGTGAAACCTGAAATGCGGAATAATTCGTACGAATATTCGAATCCCTGAACATATAAGTAATTCGCACGACTTCAATACGTTCGAAAATGAGAAAGATGTGCATGAAATAAGAAGTGAAAGTGGTGTTTTGGAACGCCATGTTATCGAAGTGGAGAAATCGAAAAGTGATTCGCGCTTTTTCAATGGTAGTGAAGCTAGGAGTGACATGCATGATGTGCAAAATGTAATGGGTGCTTCAGAACTGCATGTTTGTGAGACGAAGAAGTCAAAACCGTCAAAGGCCAACTCATCTGCTTTTAGCAACGTGCTAGATAAGTCCAATGTTCCCAACGTTACGTACAATAAATGTGCGACTTCACTCCGTGAGTATGTGAAAACCGCTGCGGAAACCGATGACGAATCACAAAATTTAAAGACTCTGTGCGGTGAATTACATGCTAAAATAGAGGAGAGAAATGCTGCGATTTTGTTGCTGAAGGAAGAAGTGGCAAAATCAAATGCCGTTGTGAATTATGTGTCTAAGGAAAGTGATGCGGTCCTACAGAATGGGTCACGAGCGCAAAATGGCCGCAATGAATGCGTAGTGTTTGAGAGGAACTACAATAAAAGAAAAAAAACCTGTGTAACTGATAGACTTAACATTGTTTAAACTCTTGTGTTCTAGGTTACTGAAGTGTGAAAGTTGTCGACGGTGACACTTTGTCCAGACTGATGCCGGACTAAATTATTGCATCAGAGACTGTTCCTGATTATAAACTGTGCTATTATAAACTGTTCCTGAACACTGACTTTTCATTGAACATTTTTTTTTATTAATTTTTTATTTTCTTGCTAAGCATTATACATATGAAAGTCAATATTTTGGTATACTAACTTAATTCTTTTAACTTATTTATCTAGCTATAATTATTTCTTTTGTATATGTTTTGAGTTTTTTTTATTCTGCATGTAGTAAGATTAGGTGAGTATCTAGTTAAGTATTCTTTTTTAGTCAACATTATACACTGTTGGCCACTGTAAATGCAACACCCTGAAGGAAACATGCAAATAACATGAAATTTACAACATGCATTAGCGGAGGTGAGATATGCAAATGATTAGAATTTCAGCGCAGACGCACATAACGCACGCCTGTGGCGCCACTTCAAAGCGCTATTTAAGGCTTGGAGATTTCGATGATTTCAAGTTCGGCAATTATGTTTTTCTTGTGGTTTTTTCAAAAAACGATCAATTATGCCTCGTCGAAAACAGCGATCATCTTTTGATCAAGTATCCGAGTTCGACAGAGGAAGGATAGTGGCCTACCGAGATTGTGGATTATCTTTCAGGGAAATCGGTAGTCGTGTTGGACGAAACCAAACAACTGTAATGCGGATATGTGATCATTGGATGCAGGAGGGTACGACGGACCGGCGTGTTCAATCGCATCCACCTCAGCGCACCACTTCACGTGATGATAGGCAAATTGTGAGCATGGCAGTGACGGATCGCTCAGTCACATCACGAACCATAGCACAGCACATGCAGTCTGTAACGCATCATCCCGTGTCTGCGCGTACCATTCGACGCCGTTTACAGCAGAGTGGTCTGTCCGCAAGACGTCCATTGCTTTGTCTACCCTTGACGCAGAACCACAGATGTCTCCGCCGCCAATGGCGCGATGACAGAAGGATGTGGACGGCATAATGGAATGAAATTGTCTTTACTGACGAGTCACGCTTCTGTCTGCAACACCACGATGGTCGCATTCGAGTCTGGAGACACCGTGAAGAGAGGATGCTGAACAGCTGCGTTATGCACCGCCACACTGGTCCTGCACCGGGTATTATGGTATGGGGCGGTATTGGATATCACTCTCGCACACCTCTAGTACGCATTGCCGGTACTTTAAACAGCCAGCGCTACATCTCCGAGGTGTTGGAGCCAGTTGTCCTTCCTTACCTTCAGGGCTTGCCCACAGCCATATTTCAACAGGATAATGCGCGACCACACGAGGCACGCATTGTCCAACGGTTCTTCGTCAATCGCCAGATTGAATTGCTTCCCTGGCCGCCTCGCTCTCCGGATCTTTCGCCGATAGAAAACATGTGGTCCATGGTTGCTCTACGATTGACCCAGATTCCATCCCCAGCTGCCACAGCAGATCAACTTTGGCAACGTGTGGAAGCTGCTTCGTCTTCTGTACCCCAAGAACTCATCCAAAGTCTCTTTGAATCAATGCCGAGGCGTGTGGCAGCGGTGATCTCCAACAATGGCGGCTACTCTGACTACTGATTTTGGCAGGAACCACACTTCACAGAAGTCTATAAATTTAATCATTTGATACTTGGTCAACATGTTATCCACAAAATAAATTTTGTTGTGATATCTCTTGTCTTTCTTGGTGTTGCAATTTGGGTGGCCAGCAGTGTATAATCGAGCAGGTAAAAGTGATTTGTCGTACTATGTATGTTACCTGATAATAGTAGTTAAGATGTGGTTCGCCTGTCACTTAAGTTTCAGATTAAGATTATTTGAGGTATAATCCCAATCTTGAGGGGAGGGTGTAGAGACAGGCGAGTCACTATAACAAGGAATAACGCCCCCTATCGTAGGGGAAGGGGTACTACGCAGAACGCTGGGGGTGATTGCAGACTCCAGACGTATCTGAGAAGCTGTGAGAGAGAACGACGGAGGTGATTGCAGACTCCGGTCGTGTCTTATATATTTTTAGAGAGAAAAGTTCGGAGGTGATTGTAGACTCCGAACGTAGCTGGTATTTGCTTTAGAGCGTTGAGGTTACGTTAATAATTTGTTCCTGTAAATATTGTTCTTCTACCTGTTATATATATATCGTCTCTTGTACTTGTCCGTGCTGTGCTCCGTCTGATAATAAACTACATGTTTTTAAAAGAGCTGGTTCTAGTTTGAAAAAAAAGGACTTTCAAATCGACATCCGTCACAAAGCCTACAAGCATTTAGACAATTTTAGAAAGAACGATTCAATACGTCATTTTGTTCCTGCATCAAAGAGACGCAGGAAAATTCTCAGAGCCCTTAGGGAAAAAAATCAGTGTTGCAGAAAGTTAACAAATCTGGTGGATTTTAATAAGAAAATAATTATTTTTAAAGTAAGAAATGTGTTATAAAGTTATTTTTAGTGTTTTCTCAAAATGAATTTTTTTATCGTTTCTCTTAACGCAATACATCCTATTATAAAAAATTACGCTTAAAATGCCTTAAAATTTTGCATACTTTATCTATATAAATTTTTAAAGGGAATAGTGTATGCTCATGATTGCAGATAGATTAGTTTTTTGTTTACATTGGTATAAATTGCGAGTGACAAGGAATTTTAAGTGATTTTTATGAACATCAGTACTTTAAGTGCTACAAACTCTGTGATACACATAGTTTGATCTTGAGAATAGTCTATTCCCCACAGAATGTTATTATCTCCATTCTGCAATTGATAAAATGGCAATATATTTGTTTGTTTTTGAGTTACCATGCAATGCGGAATGTGAAATTTTGACCCATTTTTTCCATTTTTTTCCCCTGAAAAAATTATTTTACTGTAACAGCTAAATTTTTTATATATTTTTTCAAGTTTTAACTTAAATGTCATTATAAAAATAGATAAAAAGACAAAATTCAAAAAATTTCAAAAAATCACCTTCGAAGGTGTACGGATACCTTTAAATAATGGATGATTTATTTTATGTTACTTATCGGTGTAAGTATTTACGTAATTTCGTTAAAACCATGTGTTCCCCTAATTGTTTTGAGCAGTATATATATATTAATTATATATATATATATATATATATATATATATATATATATATGAGAAGAGTTTTACTATGGTAATCACTCTGCAAAAGAAAGCAACTTTCGGAAAATTAACTGTAAATTTACTCCTTAGAGGAAAATTATTCTACACTTAAATTGAGGCTTAAGAGTAATCGAAATTATTAAATATGTCAAATGATATTACACCGTTTTATGCATATTCTGACATTAAATATTTTTCTGATCTGTATATTTGATGAGTTATTTAAAATACTTTTTTATTAACGCAATAGCACTTAGATATATATTTTTTCTCAATTATATGCCACTAAAATACAACAATCAAACAGACGAAGCAAAACTTAAAACAAAAAATGGCATATAGAATTCCTGGAGCAGAAACTGCAGTCTAATTGGGCTGACTACCATTCGCCCACTTCAGTTCTCTGGCTTCTCAGTATCTGCCACAAAGACAGTTACTTGATAATACGGATCACAGTGGCAAATGCTGTCGATCCATAGGCACTTCCATACCACAAAGTGTACAGTTTGGGCTTTCGAGAATACCTAACCTGAAAAGGTATGTAGGCAAACAGTCGTGCCCCGTGGCAAGTCTAAAGTCAGCAACATTTGTTCTTCTCGGTGCTGAAGGAATATGTAATATTGCATCTTTCCATTCCTTATTTTGTACAACTCTTAATTTTCTCTTTTCATACTGAGAATTCATTTCTTTCTTTATAATTCTTGATGCTAAAATGAAGGGAATTTCCGTTACCGATGTTTGTGATATCTGAGTCCCTCTTCTGTCTAGTTAGTCAACCATTTCATTCCCGTGGACTCCACAGTGGACTGGGATCCACTGCAATTCCATCTCTTTGCCCATTTCATAAGATGCTTAAAATTTTTCCTACAACCTTCAATCCTGCTTGAGTTAGGGAGTTATTTAAAATATACAAATATGTAAAACGATAAATGTAGACTTTAAGTCTAGAAAATATAATTGTTTAGAGATAGTGATGCATACATATAATGCAATATAGTATGTATAATAAATAATCTATATATATATAAAACAGTTCCGTAACTGACGAACGGAAATACAACGCACAGACCAAACCGCTGAACCTAAAGGGCTGAAATTTTGCATGGCGATGCTTCCTATAGTGGTGGGGTACACTAAGAAAGATTTTTCAAAAATACTTCTTCGATTTTTTAAAATTAAATGTTTAAGCTGTTTTTGTAACTTTTTTTAAGTTTGCATTTGAAATAATTATTTGAGGATTATAAAATTTATATCGCAAGAAAGATCATAAAAATTCCGTTAAAATGAAATATTTTTCGAATCTTTATTTTCATTTTCTGATTTTTCGTGAATTTTTAAAGATTAAATTTCAGAATTAATTTATTAAATGCTGATCACGTAATTTCTTTATCTGGTACTTTAAATAAATTTATCGTCACGTGCATAACAACTCAATAGACAAAAAATATTTTTCTTTTCTTGCTAATGCGGCAGACGATTGGACATTATAAAAAAATATTAAAATACAGTAAAAGATATGTTCCTCAAACTGTACTATATTAACTGTATTATGTTCTTTAGTATGTCCTACAAGATTTAATTTGAATGTTTTCTTCTGCATTATTTTGTCTATAAATATATCCATTACGATTTTTTTAAAATATATTTTTTCGTTTTTTTAAATCAATTGCATAAATTGATCGTTGTATTTATTATAAATACACTGCTGGCCACCCAAATTGCAACACCAAGAAAGACAAGAGATATCACAACAAAATTTATTTTGTAGATAACATGTTGACCAAGTATCAAATGATTAAATTTATAGACTTCTGTGAAGTGTGTTTCCTGCCAAAATCAGTAGCCAGAGTAGCCGCTAATGTTGGAGATCACCGCTGCCACACGCCTCGGCATTGATTCAAAGAGACTTAATGGATGAGTTCTTGGATGAGTTCTTGGGGTACAGCAGACCAAGCAGCTTCCACACGTTGCAAAAGTTGATCTGCTGTGGCAGCTGGGGATGGAATCTGGGTCAATCGTAGAGCAACCATGGACCACATGTTTTATATCGGCGAAAGATCCGGAGCGCGAGGCGGCCAGGGAAGCAATTCAATCTGGCGATTGACGAAGAACCGTTGGACAATGCCTGCCACGTGTGGTCGCGCATTATCCTGTTGAAATATGGCTGTGGGCAAGCCCTGAAACTAAGGAAGGACAACTGGCTCCAACACCTCGGAGATGTAGCGCTGGCTGTTTAAAGTACCGGCAATGCGTACTAGAGGTGTGCGAGAGTGATATCCAATACAGCCCCATACAATAATTCCTGGTGCAGGACCAGTGTGGCGGTGCATAACGCAGTTGTTCCGCATCCTATCTCCACGGTGTCTCCAGACTCGAATGCGACCATCGTGGTGTTGCAGACAGAAGCGTGACTCGTCAGTAAAGACAATTTCATTCCATTCTGCCGTCCACATCCTTCTGTCATCGCACCATTGCGGCGGAGACGTCTGTGGTTCTGCGTCAAGGGTAGACAAAGCAATGGACGTCTTGCGGACAGACCACTCTGCTGTAAACGGCGTCGAATGGTACGCGCAGACACTGGATGATGCGTTACAGACTGCATGTGCTGTGCTATGGTTCGTGATGTGACTGAGCGATCCGTCACTGCCATGCGCACAATTTGCCTGCCATCACGTGAAGTGGTGCGCTGAGGTGGATGCGATCGAACACGCCGGTCCGTCGTACCCTCCTGCATCCAACGATCACATATCCGCATTTCAGTTGTTTGGTTTCGTCCAACACGACTACCGATTTCCCTGAAAGATAATCCACAATCTCGGTAGGCCACTATCCTTCCTCTGTCGAACTCGGATACTTGATCAAAAGATGATCGCTCTTTTCGACGAGGCATAATTGATCGTTTTTTTGAAAAAACTACAAGAGAAGCACAATTGCCGAAATTGAAATCGTCGAAATCTCCAAACCTTAAATAGCGCTTTGAAGTGAGGCCACAGGCGCGCGTGATGTGCGTCTGCGCTGAAATTCTAATCATTTGCATATCTCACCTCCGCTAATGCATGTTGTAAATTTCATGTTATTTGCGTGTTTCCTTCAGTTTGTTGCATTTACAGTGGCCAGCAGTATATATTTATACATATTTTTGTCATTAATTGCATACATTGGCCGTTGTATTTAATTTCAATGTACTCCGTAGCGAAGTACGGGTTTTCAGCTATTAATAATATAAATAACTAACCTCTCTATACATGCAACATCCATTCAATAAATTGAAAACAAAATTTAAAGCAATAAAGAGTAATCTATGTCCCAGAAAAAAGTAGATCAACGAAATCTAGACTTGAAAGAACAAGAAATCGATTGATCTCCTCAATCATACGCATTCAATTGAAACTGTCAATTTTATCCGGTAGCTAAAGAACTAAAAGAAGTGAAATTATACTCTATCTTGTTACGACCGTTTGTGGTACAGAGCTGCAAACACGGCTGTCTAACTCTGGAGGCTGATGAAATTTAACTATCCCTCAGCACCATATGAAATAAATTAACTTTTCTTTTTAAATTACACTTAGCACATATTTACTTTTCTGTTTGAGACCAGTGGGATAGAATATTGGCCTATAGATGGTTTTCGTCCCTTACAATTATTTATAATTTATGACGTTGATGGTGTTTTCGTTCATTATGAATATTTTTCACATGCTCTCTAACTGCTTACTAAAATTCTTTTAATAGGACGACCTTTGGATTTCTCATATCAAACTCTTATTGGTATTTTTGCATTGTGGGTTTCTACTTTTTATGACGTTGATTAGGTTTTTTCCATTACGAATATTTGTTACAAGCTCTCTGTTATTTTCATAGGAGGACATTAGGGTTCCTCGTACCATACACTTATTTGCCCTTTTGGACATTTTTTGTAAAGATTTGTTTATAATTTTTAGGACGCTAATGTTATTTTCTTCCATTATGAGTATTTGTCACATGCTCGCAAACTGCTTACAAACATTCTTTTCAAAGGACGACCATTGGCTTTCTCATATCAAACACTTTATTTATTAATTTATTTTTTAAGGGGGGGGGATCCCGGGATGAAGATTTGTTTGTAATTTTTATAACGTTGATGGCGTTTTCCTCCGTGATGAATATTTGTTACATGTTCTCTAACTGCTTACTAACATTCTTTTCATAGGATGATCTTTGACTTTGTCTCATCAAACGCGTATTTGTATTTTTGGATTCCGGGATGAAGATTTGTCTGTAATTTTTGTAACGTTGGTGGTGTTTTGCACCGTAATGAATATTTGTTACATACTCTGTAACTGCTAGCTAATATTCTTTTCATAGGATGATCATTGACTTTGTCTTATCAAAAACTTATTTGTATTTTTGGATTCCTAGATGAAAATTTGTAATTTTTAAACGTAGGATTACGTTCCTCCATAACGGTCTTCCAGAAAGGAAAATTTCAGACGCTAGAACCGTCCGTCGTCGCGAGTTATAATTTTGGCAGCAGGTGAAACGCAGTCGGTATCGCTTGGGTAAGCTGTAAACAGTTAAACAGAAAGGTACCAAAATGTGTCAAAGTTTTGACAATCAATATATATATATATATATATATATATACAAAAAAGGTAAACAACGATAAGTAATCCTACGTTAAAAACCCGCGGTAATTTCGTTAGAAGAGACTACTTGAAATTTGTTGTTTTATTATGCTACGGATTTTTCTTCCTTTATGAATAATTATTACAAGATCTCTTTTTACTACCTTCCTTCTCAAAGAACAACAATTAACTCTCTCATATGAAAAACTTATTTGCATTTTAACGTTGGATTACGTTCCTCTATAACGGTCCTCCGGAAAGCAAAATTTCAGACGCTAAAACACTCCGTCGTCGCGAATTATAATTTTGGCAGTGGGCCAAACCCAGTCTGTATTGCTTGGATAAGCTATAAACAGTTAAAGAGAAAAGTACCAAAATGCGTCAAAATTTTGACATTATATATATATATATATATATATATATATATATATATATATATATATATATATATATATATATATATATATATATATATATACATGTGTGTGTGTGCACATATATGGATGCATACATATATACATACAAAATAAGTAAGCAACGATAACTAATCCTTCGTTAATTACACGCGGTAGTTTCGTTAGAAGAGACTACCTGAATTTTTTTTAATCCCGCAATGGAGATTTGTTTATAATATTTTATGACATCCATGATGTTTTCCATTGTGAATATATTTATTACATGATCTCTAACTGCTTACTAACGTTCTCCTGAAAGTATGACCTTTGGTTTTCTCATATCAAATACTATTTTGTATTTTTGGATTCCAGATAATTGCTTTTTAATTTTTAGGACGATGATGATTTTTTTTCATTATGAATATATGTTACTTTTTCTTTAAATAATTTCCAGCCATTCTTCTCAAAGGACGATCTTTCTCTTTCTTATATGATTTATTTGTACATTTGAATTCCAAGACAAGGGTTTGTTTATCATTTTTATAACGTTGATGATGTTTTATTCCTTTATGAATGTTTGTTACATAATCTCAAACTGATTACAAACATTCTCTTCAACGAACGACCTTTTGGCTCTCTCATATCAAACACTTATTTGTATTTTTGGATTCCAGGATGACGTCAGTTTTCTTCACAGGATCTCTGGACATCCTGGTACAGGCAAGTGGAAGTCTCAATATGCTAAAAGTGAACTGAACATAGATAAGACTGCAGAACCCCAAATAATTTACTTGTTTGTACGAAATTTGTCAAAATTCAGAAAAATATATCAAATTTATAACATTAGCACCTGGGTTCTTAAATATAAACTATAAAGAAAAACTTGAGTTTTTAAATTCGCTAAGGTATTATCAGTTAAATTCATTACTTTTTCTGCCTTTGTTAACCCTTGTTCTTTAATAACTCTTGCTCTAATTAAGATATAAACATGATTTAAACGTCGTTAAAAGTGTCATTTCACCCTTCAGAAGGCGTGCCTGAGTACAAAGTGCAACGTTTTTGTAATTTTGAGGGGTTTGTTTTACATGTAAAGTTCGAATGTTCTAAGCAGTTTCTATTTATACAGAGGCTGTTCGCACATTTTTTAGACGATTTTGGTAAGCGGTAATAAAAAATCGTTTGCTGCAAAAGAAATAATTGCAATTGCACTATGTTTTTAAAAGTCAAAATTTTCGTCTGCGGCTTGAAAGTTTTGTTTTTATTCAAAATGGCGTTTTTAACAAAGCAGTGGTTCGAAGGCTACATTTATGCTCTTTCCGAAGAGAAATATGCATACTCCGTTATCCAAAAACGATGTGAGAGTCATGGTTTTGTGATATCTAAAGCGTCGATAGGTAATATCGTCAACAAGGAAGGAAAAAAAACGTCAAATTGAGCCTCAAGTGGGACAAAAATCCAAATAAGTATCCAAGGAAAAAACGGCCATCTTCGACTATTGCAAAGGTACATTGTTTAATGTTAAAAGAAAATCCCCCTAGTCAAAGGACAGTTGCAAAATCATTAAAATGCTCGGTGTCCACTGTAAACAAAATGATAAACGTTGATTTAAATCTTAAGAAAACGAAAAAACTCAATGTGCATCGTCTTCTTCCAAATCATATCGCTGAACGCAGGACACGCTGCAGAATTCTATATGAGAAACACTTATCCAAAGAAAAATGGAAAACAATTGGCACAATAGATGAATCATGGGTGTATTTAAATGATTGCAATAAAAAAAGAGCCCTTTATTATCATGAAAGGGGAGAAAAAAATCTAAGTACATTGTTCAAAGAATCGAAAGAAAGTTTTTCTAAGGGATTCATGATTGTTGCTGGTTTTTCTTATAATGGCAAGTTAAAAATAATGAGAGTGGAAAGAAATGTCAAGATTAACTCCAAATACTATCAGGAACATATTTTATCGCCAATTTTTCTGAATGAAATACCATCGCTTTACCCACAGTGCCATCAATCTGTGAGACTCCATCAGGACAACGCTAGCAGTTACACATCAAAATCCACTGTAAATTTCCCAAAAGAAATGGAACAAAAAACTGGTATCAAGGCCATACACTTCACTGATATCCCTACTAAATCTCCCGATGTATCACCTATGGATTTTTGTGCTGTCGGACTTTTAAAATCTGCATTATCCAAACGTCGTCCCAAAACCCTTACAGGACTCTGGAAAGCTGTTCAGGAGGAATGGGATAGAATACCACTTCTGACACTTCAAAAGGCATTATTATCCTGGAAATTGCGGTGTCGAAAGATAGTTCAGAATAAGGGATGTCATATAGAACATTTAAAACATAAGAATTTTATGTAATTTAGTTTTGTGAATACAATATACATCGTCTAAAAAATGTGTGAACAGCCTCTGTAGCTACACCCTTTCTAATGGAGGTCTGATTTTCTGACCGTTGCATTCGCTTCCATTCGTTGTTATTCGGGATTTAACCGTGGTAAACTAGCGACTATATTGGATTACAATACGGCAAATGCAGGAATTGTTGTACTCGATCCAATATGCAGCTATTACACGGTATCCCGCATATCACGAAGATGGACAATCTCATTGTATTTTAGGTTTTTGGACATAATAGGAATCCATTCGCAAGTTGTCCTTAGATCCAATAAATCGGACAGTTTTGATATAAGGCGATTGTATCTGCATTCTTTAGCCTTTAATTATAACTATATTTCAATATTATCAACATTTTATATCTTGTCATAAAACACATAATTATTATTTTCAATTTGAAACAAAAAAGTTTATTGCAAAATAAATAATCAAGGTTGAAACACAACTTTACTCTTTGTACAACGCGCGCCTGCTGGTGTTCCAAAAATTGGCACGCCCGCTGAAGGGTTCAACTTCGGATAGGCATGTTCACTGCTGGCCACCCAAATTGCAACACCAAGAAAGACAAGAGATATCACAACAAATTTATTTTGTAGATAACATGTTGACCAAGTATCAAATGATTAAATTTATAGACTTCTGTGAAGTATGGTTCCTGCCAAAATTAGTAGCCAGAGTAGCCGCCATTGTTGGAGATCACCGCTGCCACACGCCTCGGCATTGATTCAAAGAGACTTTGGATGAGTTCTTGGGGTACAGCAGACCAAGCAGCTTCCACACGTTGCCAAAGCTATGGCAGCTGGGGATGGAATCTGGGTCAATCGTAGAGCAACCATGGACCACATGTTTTCTATCGGCGAAAGATCCGGAGAGCGAGGCGGCCAGGGAAGCAATTCAATATGGTGATTGACGAAGAACCGTTGGACAATGCGTGCCACGCGTGGTCGCGCATTATCCTGTTGAAATATGGCTGTGGGCAAGCCCTGAATCATCTGATGCACATCCTTCTGTCATCGACCCATTGGCGGCGGAGACGTCTGTGGTTCTGCGTCAAGGGTAGACAAAGCAATGGACGTCTTGCGGACAGACCACTCTGCTGTAAACGGCGTCGAATGGTAAGCGCAGACACTGGATGATGCGTTACAGACTGCATGTGCTGTGCAATGGTTCGTGATGTGACTGAGCGATCCGTCACTGCCATGCGCACAATTTGCCTTTCATCACGTGAAGTGGTGCGCTGAAGTGGATGCGATCGAACACGCCGGTCCGTCGTACCCTCCTGCATCCAACGATCACATATCCGCATTACAGTTGTTTGGTTTCGTCCAACACGACTACCGATTTCCCTGAAAGTTAATCCACAATCTCGGTAGGCCACTATCCTTCCTCTGTCGAACTCGTATATTTGATCAAAAGATGATCTCTGTTTCCGACGAGGCATAATTAATCGTTTTTTTTTGAAAAAACCACAAAAAAACACAATTTAAAAAAAATTGAAATCGTTGAAATCTCCAAGACTTAAATAGCGTTTGAAGTGGCGCCACAGGCGCTCGTGATGTGCGTCTGCGCTGAAATTCTAATCATTTGCATATCTCACCTCCGCTAATGCATGTTGTAAATTTCATGTTATTTCCATGTTTCCTTCAGGGTGTTGCATTTACAGTGGCCAGCAGTGCATATATATATATATATATATATATATATATATATATATATATATTTAAAATAAATACGACGATCAATGTATACAATTGATGTAAAAAAAATATAAAAAATACACTCATGGACAAAAAAATTAGGGCACCAAGAAATAATTGCGGGATCGTAACGAAACTTGCAATGAAGGTACATGTCGGGGAGATATGCAAATGATTAGAAATGCAGCGTGATTGCGCATTAAGTATAGCCGGTAGAGGGCGTTGAACATCGTACTCTGTGAAGTATAAAACAGGTAACCAAAGCTTGTTTGAGTGTGCTGAATCATTTACAAAGGAAGAGCTGAGATAGATATGCCATTACGCCATGTTCGAAGACAATATAAGCAGTTGTCGCAGTTTGAGAGGGGGAGAATCGCCGGGATGATGGAAGCTGGGTGGTCAGCTAGGCGATTAGCTCGTCAATTAGGCCGCTCTGATTGTGTTGTGAGGAGGTGTTAGGACCAGTGGACCCGAGAGATGTCATGTACACGAAGCCCAGGCTCAGGACGCCCTCGACAGACCAGTCGTCGAGAAGACCGCCACATCGTAAGAAATGCACGCGTACAGCCAACTGCTTCCTCGGCCGCCATCCAGGCACAGGTAGCACCTTCACTAGGGGCCTCTGTGTCTTCTCGAACCATACGAAGGCGCCTGGCTGAAGGACAGTTGGTATCGCGGCGCCCATTACGTGTGATGCCCTTGACGCCCACCCATCGACGCCTCCGTTTGGAGTTTTGCCGCGCACGAGGAAACTGGACTGCAGCGGAATGGAACCAGATCGTCTTTAGCGACGAATCCAGATTCTATCTCGGCAGTGATGACAATCGTGTTCGTGTGTGGAGAGCCCGTGGTGAACACTTCAATCCTGCCTTTGCTGTACAGCGACACATCGCTCCCACAGTTGGTGTGATGGTATAGGGTGCCATTGCCTACAATACACGGTCACCCCTAGTATTGTTCCGTGGCACCATGACAGCCCAGCAGTATGTTCATTAAATCCTGCAACCACATGTGTTGCCACTAATGCAACGGCTCCCAGGAGCCATTTTTCAACAAGACAATGCTCGGCCTCATACGGCAAGGGTGTCACAAGACTGTCTCCGCACTGTAACTGCCCTTCCTTGGCCTGCCCGATCCCCAGATTTGTCTCCAATCGAGCATATCTGGGATCATTTGGGACGACGAGTTGGGCATCCCACGAGTTTGAACGAACTAGAGGCAAGGTTACAGCAAATATGGAACGAAATGTCTCAAGACATCATACAGAACTTGTATGACTCAATGCCCGATCGTATCGCATCGTGCATTCGCGCTAGAGGGGGTCCAACGGAGTATTAACTCCTCCGTTCTTTTGCCTTTTTCTCTGAAATAAATTATCCTTTTTCTTTGATTTTCTTATCATTTACTTATATCAAAGTAGTCATTAAGTATGTAAAATTTCGTTTCATTTTGACGACTCCTCCTTGGTGCCCTAATTTTTTTGTCCATGAGTGTATATTTATAAAGTAATCGTAAGGGATAATTTTATAGACAAAATAATGTAGAATAAAATATTCAAATTAAATGTAGTAGGACATACTAAAGAATATAGTACAGTTAGAGGGACATATCTTTTACCGTATTTTAATATTTTTTTTGGATAATGTCCAATCGTCTGCTGCATTAGCAAGAAAATTTTTTTTGTCTATTTAATTGTTATGCACGTGACGATAAATTCATTTAAAGTACCAGAAAAAGAAATCACGTGATGAGCATTTATTAAATTAAATTCTAAAAATGAATCTTTAAAAATTCACCAAAAATCAGAAAATAGAGGTACAGATTCGAAAGATATCTCATTTTAAATGAATTTTTATGATCTTTCTCGTGATATAAATTTTATAACCCTCAAATTATTATTTTAAATACAAACTGAAAAAAAGTTGCTAAAACAGCTTAAAAATTTAATTTAAAAACATCTACGAAGAATTTTTCAAAAATCTTTCTTATTGCATCCCTACACTATAAGAAGAATCGCCATGCAAAATTTCAGCCCTTTTGATCCAGTGGTTTGGTCTGTGCGTTGTATGTCAGTCAGTGAGTCTGTCAGTTACGGAACTGTTTTATTTATATAGATAAGGGTCGCCCAAAAGAAAGTGGCACTGCCGTTATTGCTCCATCGTTTTAATATATAGAAGGCTACGCATACCCCTATAGAGGGCACTGTGTGCTGGGAACGAATGCCATATCGTCAGATTACGACAGATGCTGGTATGATAGCGTAGGAGCAAGGTCAACGGTATCGTTTGCATCATGGATGACTCCAAACGTTGTCAACGTGCAGTCGTGCAATTTTTAACGGCGGAAAATGTCAGTGCTAGAGAAATTTATCGTCGCATGCCAAATGTGTATGCCACATAATGCATGTCACTCAAATCAGTGTTCAGATGGTGTAGCGATTTTCGTAACGGACGAAGCAGTACGGACGACAGGGCCCGACCAGGTCAAGCACATGTGGTCATCACCGAGGAAGCAATTGCAGCTATGGACAGTCTCGTGAGCAATTATCGGCGAATCCCTTTCGCGAGATAGCGGATGGAACGTCTTATGAGCGAAAGAAGTGTACACACAGGGTATCCATCATCTCGTGGACCTCAGGGACACCTGTTTCAACCTCCAAGGCAAATATGTCTAGCCTATATGTTCTTTATGTATTTCTTTTTATTTTGTATACTAACTTACAACAATGCCATTAAACCATTTGTCACACCGACTGTAGTGCCACTTTCATTTGGGTGACTCATCTATACTTAATATATAAAGAGAGAGCAAATTTTGTACGTGGAGGGTAATCTCCGGAACCACTGCACCTATTTGAAAAATTCTTTCACTGTTTGAAAGGTACATTATTCCAGATGGACATAGGCTATATATTATGTATATCTGATCAGTAGAAATAAAGTTAGGGGGGATACTCTAGATTTGTGTGCACGTCCGCCATCTTTGATTTTTCAGCCAGGGTTTGGCGCATTTCGCATGGCGATAATTATTGCGTTCTGGTAAAAATAACCCAATGTCAAATTCTCTAATTTTAAGATCAAACAGTTATTTCTGATGTGATCTTTTAATTCCAGTATAATAATTTTAGGCTAGATCTTGGCCTTGACCTGGAAATGTGAGTCAAATTGACTATACTCAAAAGAGTAAATTATTTTTAAAACTAAGAGTCTTTTTGTTGAAAATTTTTGAATCCATTATCAGTTTTTCGTTAACTTATTAAATTTAAGTTGCTTTTAATTTTGTTTATCGTTTGTCAATTAGTATACTATAATGATACACCATTTCATTTATTTGAAGTAAAAATTATCTGCCATCATTTTTTCGTAAAATGTAAAATACAGTATACATTTTAAATACAATATATTTTAAAATATTTTATAATTCCAAGTTGTAGTGGATTACAAATAAATTTAAATAACTGAAGTTCAACTTCTCTCTCCCCAGGAACCTAAGTTAAAAAGTTAGTTAAGGTTAAGTTATTGGTTTAGGAAAAGGTTTTTTTTTTTCTTATTTCCAACACAGCAGGATAAGTGGTCAAATAATCCTTGTCCCGATTTTATTCTATGCACCAAATATTTGGTTAAGGTCAAATCTGAAGTAAAATTTCATTACCACAATGCCCTTAAAAAAAAAGAAAAAAAAAAAGAGAGAGGATCTGGTTACTCACCATAAATTTATGGGTTCATAATTATTTTACATTTTTCAAAGCTGAATTTTAGATAATTTTTAAATTGCAAGTTATTTAGGTGGTACGAAAATGCTGTATTTTTTTCTAATTAACAATATATTGGCATAATATTTTGGTGATTCATTGCTATTAGTCACAGAGTTAGGGCAAACTGAATAGATGGCATTGAAATTTTATCTGTAAGTAAAATTCATTTGACCAAATTTTTCATATGGATCATAATTTGAAAAGGTAGTTTTTAATTAAAAATGACAAAAAAAAATCTCAGTCCAACGATTAAATGATTTTTCAAAAATATTTCTAAGTTTCACAATTTAAAAAGGTCGTTTTTATTAAAAAAGCTAAAAGAAAAACCCAAAATTTCCAATATTTGATTTTTTCAGAAAAAAGTGGTTTTTATCAAAAACCCAAAAATAAATCTAAGTCCAACATTTAAATGATTTTTCAAAAATTTTTCTAAGTTTCATAATTTAAACAGGTGTTTTTTATTAAAAAGGCTAAAAAAATTCAAAGTCCAGCGTTTTGAAAACACCGCTTAAAACACATTGGCGAGAATTTTTCCACTCCTCAAAACACGGTAAAATCGCCAAGTTGACGCAAAAAAATCCAAGATGGCGGCCGTGCACACAATTATTAAGTAACGTAATATTAATTTGAATATTATTTTAGGTGCTTAAAATAATTAAAAAAACATTCTTTACTTAAAATCCTTTTTTTATTTTTGTATTTTTATTTCATCTCTTACTCTAATTTTGAGATACCAATGTGTATCTATAAACGTTTGTCAATTGTAAACGTTTATATTGTAAACGTCTATATTGTAAACGTTTTGTCAATTAAACGTTTCTCCAAGTGACAAACGTTTAATCTATATCTATCTATATATATAAAACAGTTCCGTAACTGACTCATTCATTCACTGACTGACTGACTGACTGACTGACATACAACGCACAGACCAAACCGCTGGACCTAAAAGGCTGAAATTTTGCATGGCGATTCTTCTAATAGTGTAGGGGTGCACTAAGAAAGATTTTTCAAAAATTCTTCTTAGATTTTTTTAAATTAAATTTTTAAGCTGTTTTTTAAACTTTTTTTACGTTTGCATTTAAAATAATACATTGAGGGTTATAAAATTTATATCACGAGAAAGATCATAAAAATTTCTTCAAAATGAAATTTTTTTCAAATTTTTACCTCCATTTCCTGATTTTTGGTGAATTTTTAAATATTAAATTTTAGAATTTAATTTATTAAATGCTGATCACGTGATTCCTTTTTCTGGTACTTTCAATAAATTTACCGTCACGTGCGTAACAACTAAATAGACAAAAAAAATATTTTTTTCTCTTTCTAATGCAGCAGACGATTGGATATTATCCAAAAAAAATGCATATCCCTTAAGATTATATATATATATATATATATATAGATAGATAGATATATATTTTACATCAATTGTATACATTGATCATCGCATTTATTATAAATATATATATTTATTTTTTGGCATAAGTTGCATACATTGACCGTTGTATTTAATTTGAATGTACTCCGTAGCGAAGCGCGGGTTTTCAACTAGTAGTATATAAAACAGTTCCGTGACTGACTGACTCACTGACATACAACGCACAGACCAAACCGCTGGACCTAAAGGGCTGAAATTTTGCATGGCGATTCTTCTTATGGTGTAAGGGTGCACTAAGAAAGATTTAAAAAAAATTCTTCTTAGATTTTTTTAAATTAAATTTTTAAGCTGTTTTTGTAACTTTTTTAAAGTTTGCATTTAAAATAATAATTTGAGGGTTATAAAATTTATATCATGAGAAAGATCATAAAAATTCCTTTAAAATGAAATCTTTTTCGAATCTTTACCTTGATTTTCTGATTTTTGGTGAATTTTTAAAGATTAATTTTTAGAATTTAATTTATTAAATGCTGATCACGTGATTCTTTTTCTGGTGCTTTAAATAAATTTATCGTCGCGTGCATAACAACTAAATAGACAAAAAAAATTTTTTTTTTCTTTCTAATGCAGCAAACAATTGGATATTATCAAAAAATAAATAAATATCCCTTACGATTTTTCTATAAATATATATATATATATATATATATATATATATATATATATATATATATATATATATATATATATATATTTATTTTACATCAATTGTATACATTGATCGTCGTATTTATTATAAATATATATATTTATTTTTTTGGCATTAATTGCATACATTAATCGTTGTATTTAATTTGAATGTACTCCGTAGCGAAGTGCGGGTTTTCAGCTAGTATAGTATAATCATGAAGCCATTTCTTTCAAAACATTTCTCTTTATTGTACTTCGGCTTGTTAGCCTGTATTCGTCTTTTCTTCTGCAGCATAATGCGCTTAAATCTCTTATAAATCCTCATTGGTAAGCTCTTCTAGATTATGTTCAATAAAGTGGTTGATATCTTCATTGTCAATTTCCAGATTAAGTTTCTCACCAGATTTTAAGATCAGATCTGTAACTTCGGCCAAAGGATCTGCTTGTTCGGATACTGAATGAATTGCATTCGTTCCAAAACGCTTTGTTAGTTTCTTCCATATTCCGGACATGCAAATAGGTGTGACTTCTTTCCATCCTCTATGATCTTAAAACTGTGAAGAATATTATAATTTTTCAAAAATGCTTTTAAGTTCATCCCCTCTTCAAGTGCCGTAATTGCATAAATTATTCTCGGCCATTACTACTTATTATGTTAGTACAATCGAATGGTTCAGAATTTGCGACAAAAGATGCGTTACAAGCTTTTTTAACAAAGTTATCCAAGGTATTTTTAATATTCATGTAATACATATAGGTATGTACTGTGACATCATAGGCAGGCTATTCTCTGAGGCTTTTAAAAAATTAATAAATTCGGGACAAATAAAGACAGACTCCTAACTGTAAATTATCAGGCAACATCTTAAAACAAAAACTTAATAACAAAGAAAATTAACATTAAACAAGTACAACCGAATGAAAGGAATTTTAACATAAGTGCAGATTTAACAGCATGCTCCGAGACTCCGTTAGCCTCTCACAGGAGCTTAAATACAGGACAGCATGGTCTGGCCGTTACAAGGGGGATTCTCCAAAAATCTACAAGTCTCTGCCTATATCTCACGGTTTTTTCTTTGACGGCATGTCTTGAAATTCCCAGAGCGGGACCCAGCACATTAGTTGGTGACAGTTCTTCTTAACGACGAATATTTCTGCCATCTTTATTGCGCTCCAGTATCAAACTCGCATTAAGCTATTGCAAAGAACGAAGGTTTTACGAGGAGATGGGAGACACTTTTGTTTTTCAAAAGAGATATTCCCACATCTTGCTCGGGAAACCTATATTCTTGGTTTTAACTGTCAGGGTAACCATTCTGGCGGCATTTATGGGAACTGAAAAATGGTATTCCGATAATTTGGCAGCTGTGTTTATGCAACCTGTGAGGTCTTGGGGAAAATAACCCCATACTTTCATGATGCTACAGTACTGTAAATTCAAGGAACAATATTTTTGAGAAAAAAGATAACAATAAGTAAAAATAAAAATAAAAATTTCGGTAGTAAATGCGAGAGGTCGTAAGTCGAGGAATACCCGTATGTCAAATTCTACCACCTTATTTCCTCCATTTATTTCAAGCCTACGTCCTATCCAGGATTTGTTCAGGAAGTTTCCAGTTTACCAAACAGACTAATGAATCAATACGCCGTTTGGGTTTGATTGCTAAACCTCAGCTATTAAAATGTAAGAGAGATATTCAAATTCCAATTACTACAAAATGTTGTATGAACTTCATATCTACTTTATACAAAATTCAGAATAATACCTTTTCCTCTCAAATTATGCCAAGAAAACAAAATGCTTTTATAAGTCAGTTCAAGTGGAAAAAATTCCATCTTGTTTAGTGTCAGTAACCTTTAAATCTGGTGTCGCTTCACTGACGAACGAAAACAAATCTCTTGAGGAGAAAAAATATATCATAGACGCAAGAGAGAAAAAAAACCAATGAATCAGTCAGAAAAGAGAACGTA
Organism: Dolomedes plantarius; assembly: GCA_907164885.2. NCBI lineage: Eukaryota > Metazoa > Arthropoda > Arachnida > Araneae > Dolomedidae > Dolomedes > Dolomedes plantarius. The sequence goes on along the minus strand of OU015490.1, from coordinate 124,824,971 downwards.
ATCGAATTATGGATCCATGGTTGATAGTATACTAGAATTGAATTCTTCTTGAACACTTAATTCATAATGAGATAAACGATTTGGTTCTTCGTAGTACAATTACGCGACTGGTTCTGATAACCAGATGAGTGAATCCTAATTTTTGGTGCTTATAATCGTAGATTTTTTAACGCATAACTTTGTTCATTTATAGCCAAAAATATAAATTAATAAAATACTCAAAATACGGCATTCTTTTTAAAAATTACGAATAGACAACGCATTTTAAAGAGTCTATTACAATTTTTTTTTTTGCTTCAAATAATTAAAAGAATAAACATGCACGAGAAGAACAGTGAATTCTCAAAAAGGTTTAATGCAAAAATATACATCCCATATTACGTATAGATGAAAGTTCTTTCTAAATTGCGCTGAATGACTGAATTTTGTCAGACATCAGTAAAGATTTAAGCTATAAAAATTAAAAAAAATTCTTTTTAATTTTCATTACCAAGAAGATTTAAAATATCCCTTGTGAATTTATTTCCTATACAATGTATTCATTTTTATTTATATTATACTTTCTGCATCCTAGAATGAATCTCAGCGTTTATCTTTAATATTTTATGCATTCACAAAACAAAGTTTTTCCATCTTAAGAACAACCATATTCTTCCAATTCTAAATGCTAAAATCATCCGACTGGATGTAAAATATTAGAGAAATCAGATTTGTGTTGTATTTATATTTGTTATCGTTGTGTATACAATATATAATTCTATATTGGAAGCGAATGTGTTAAATATCCCTATGCACTAAAAATTTATAATATATTCAGTGCATTAAATTTTTACAAAATAAGAAAAATTAAAACCCATAAATGATGTTACCCTTTTAGTATTAAGGATTAGTGAATAGTACATTGTCTAATCTAAGATATTACTTAAAACAAGTCATTATGGACACTACAATGAGTTTGATTTGTGGCAACACACATAAGCAAATTCTCGTCCATAGAATTACGTTACACCGTCCACTGACTGCGCGTAAGGACTCTAAAATTAAACATGTGACATCGTGCACAATTACTACTTTGACGTTATGAAGTGGCTCGTTCAACTTGTTGTTTTCGTTCTTTTACAGCATGCTCTTTGAGCTGATGTTGTTGTAGTACCTTTTTGATTAAAAGAATATATATATGCAGCCGCTTTATTTTTTTTAGTCGTATCATTTACACCTACGCCACACACATTGACAAAGATTAACAATTAATTAGCTCTTCTCATACTTTTTTTTATAATTTGTCCTGAATGTGTTTATACACACACTGGACAATGAATTAGAAACCTGTTCGAGATTCTATAAATGCTCGCTAGCGGCGTTCGTATGCAAAACCTGTTTATGACGTGAATGAAACCTCATCAGACTGCTGGTATACATAAGGTGGGCGGTTGTATTTCACGATAAACGCAGTAGACCAGGAAAAACGACAGATCTTTCACCATTTGAAAAAGAGTTTATTGTTGGGGCCGTTTAGCAGGAGCCACGATTGTGAAGACAGCAGAAATCACTAGGTTCTCAAAATCAGCCATTTCGAAGGTGTACAACAGTTGGAAGCAGAACCGACAGTCCTTGTCCAAATGACGTAACTGTGGTTCGAACACCATCAACTAAGACCGTGGTGGTCGTCGTCTCCGACGGATTATACGGAAGAAAAGGAACTCTACTGCACTTAAACTGACAGAAATCTTCAACCAAAGTTCGTCCCAACCGATCTCGGTGCGAACCATGCACAGAGAATTGCAGAGGATGGGTTTACGTAGTCGGTCGCTTGTGAGGAAAGTTCTCATTTCTCCCCGGAATGTCAGAATTCGTGTGCAGAGGTGCCTGGAAAGACGAAACTGGACAAAATAGGACTGGAAAAAGGTTATGTGGTCGGATGAATCACGCTATACCTTGTTTTGCATTGATGGAAGGCATCTATTTCGGCGACAACCTCATGAAGCCTTGAACCTATCTTGCCTTGTTCGCACTCTGCAAGGGTCTGGTGGGAGTATCATGGTGTGGGCATGTTCTGCTGGTATGGAAGTGGTCTCCTGGTGTTCGCTGAGGGTAAACACACAGCCATGTAATACCTGGACATACTGGTGGATCAAGTGCATCCTGCAATGTTACATTTTTACTCCGCAGGTGGCGGATACTTTATGGACAATAACGCAACCATACATCGTGACAGAATCGTTCGAGATTGGTTCACTGAACATCAATCTGATTTCCAACTTTTTCCCTGACTGCCATAAAGCCTGGATCTTAATCCAATAGAAAATGTATGGGACATGTTGGAAAGGCCGATCCAACAGCAATCTCCTCTTCCAATTTATAGGATTTACGACCAGAGAAAACCAGTAGCCAATGCATGGTTTTCTCTGGACGTACATGCACTCCAGAAGATTGTAGAATCAATGCCTTCACGCATATGTGCTGTTATCAGTGCTAAAGCATATCCAACAAAATATTAATCCTAAGTTTCTAATTCATTGGTCAGTATATACACACATATATATATACACACACATATATATATATATATATATATATATATATATATATATATATATATATATATATATATATATATATATATATATATATATATATATACACACATGAAAACTGATATAGCAATACATAACATTATATAAATGTTTTTAACTTAAAAGTATTTCTAGTTTAACTCTCAAATGCATCTTGGCGTTTTGTCTCTTCTGTGTTAGAGATCTACCATCAGAATATTTCTTCAAAATATTAACTTAATCATGCATTCAGAAACCCCAAACAAAATATTACACAGGTTTTAAAAAGAAAAAGCTTGATCAGTGATATTATTAAAAAAAAAACTAAGAAATATCTGTCCCTAACCCTCTAAAGAAAACTACAAAACACAATCCGTCTAGTAAATAAATATAAAAAAAAATTCTGACATGTCTAGATTCAGTAACCTTTAAGTCTTGTGTCGCTCTGCTGATGAAGAAGAAACTAATTCTTCCAGGAAAAGAAGAAAAAAAGAGGGCCTGACAAGCACGAGAGAAAGAATGAATCCGTTAGAAAAGAAGACTTAATCGAATTATAGGCTCACGACTCCGAACGTGGACTAGAATTCTCTTCTGAATGTTTGATTTATTACGAAGCGAGCAATCGAAACATTCTTTAAGGCGCAATCGGAGGTAAAAATTTACCTGCGTAATTTTATTTAAGAAACTATGATTTTTCTGTCTTTTTTTTAAACTTTGGATAAATTTAATGAAGTAAGAAATTTTAAGGGAGTCCAGGACACTAAATTTTGAAAATAAAGATAAGTTTTAATTTTATTGCATAAAAAATATGACTGAGCTGCCAGATTAAAATTACGCAAACCGCTTCTATGTACAATGATTTCTTTCTCGAAATGAATGAAATATTTTTATGCAGATCTACATCTACACACTCTGCTGTACATCTGCAACTTAGGCTTCTTTTTCCTCTACATATTTTTTTAACGAGGATGACACTTTGCATTTCGAAATTTGCCTATTCTACAGCGCGAAATCGTTGGTTCCTTATTTCCAAATTCAAGTATCTCTATCTTTTTCATTACTAGAAAGTAAAGCGATGAGTATATTCGAGGTTTTTCAAACCAAGATAGGAACTTTTATTATACAGGAAAGTTGTTGTTTCTAATATACCCTGGCCGGAAGTATTCCAGAACTGGTCCATATAGGCAATTATGCTGAGGGGAGTGGCTCCGGTTTCTAATCGTACGGCAAGGCTGGTACCACCTCAATTTTGACCGAGCATCCCCAATCGGGGATCGTACACGCGCCCACACTCTCTCACCTTATAGACTTTACGGGCTACGTAATTAACGTGCCCATATCTGGCCTAGACACAACGGTATTCAATTTTGTTTGTCGGGATTATATCCGAGCACCCTCAGAGCCGGGAGCCGACGCGCTATCACGAGGCTACCTCGGATCCTATACGGAACTATATAGGAAAGTGAAAGAAAGGACTATTCATAGTTTTTGAAAATAATTAAGAACAATTTCGCTCTTCGTACCCGATAAATAATCACAAAACTTTAACGTTACGTTCATGTTCAATGCCATCTAACCTCCGACATCTGTAATCAATAATACAAGGTTCGGAAAAAAAAACTACATTTTGATGAAAAGTTACACAAACTAAAAAATCTTTGTTTGTGAAACCTTACAATTATCAAATTCAAATAATGTTAGTATTTTAAGCATTGCAGATTATAAAAGTTATTGTATGCGAAAGTAAGCAACGTAAACAATTGTGTCAAAAGTTCATACTTATGGAAATGCAAAGTACAAATGTTTCAAAGTTAGAAAAAGAATAAAATGTCAAGCGGTAAATTTTATTTCCCAATTGTTTTCCCGAAGCGGCAGACACATTGTCTTTCTACATTTGCCCACTATATGGAACGAATTTTTTGCTCGTATGTAATAGGAACACCGTATTGGTGAACCAACATCGCCCCTCGGTACCACATCAAGTCCTTGCACCTCTAGGAGCAACATCTGGTGGGGCTCATACCTTCCCACCACCGCTACAAAATTCATAGAGGGACTTTCCGTCCTACAGAATTATCTGTGTACTAACACTATTGGATTCACTCACCTCAACGTACTTATGATTGCACTCCATACTAGAGAGAGAAAAAATTACACCTCGGGACAATTTTCGTTTTTTTTAAGGAAAATAATATTTCAAAATTTAAATTAGTCGAGGGGTAAGGAACCTGGTCTAGCGTGTTTAAAATTCTCCTAAATTTCTTTGGCAGCCGAAATTTATACAATGAATCGTGTTGCAATGTGTAGACAAGTTTAGGCTATCTAAAAATACCATTTTTATTGGATTATCTGCATTTATGTAACTGTCAACAGTAGACACATTTTCTCCCTAGGCAAACATTGAGGTGAGCGAATCCAATTGGGTTAGTACACAGCAGCCTTAACTTGCCCATATTCAGCGCAGACAGAAAAGCATAGAGATATGCTTCGGGTCTCGAACCGACTAGCTAGAACCTTGACGTGTTTTTAACTAAGATGTCACGTACCCTTGCACTTTATCTTGAAATTTTTCTCAAATCGCCATCTTTTAGGGTATAAATCTAAATTTGCTCGTAAAGTATGGAATTTCGTTCACCTTTCTGTTCATTTATCTGTAGTAAACTGTCCAGAGAACTTTTGATTTTGAGAAAAAATTGTGACTACATTTTCCTCAAACTAAAATTATTCTAAGATATATTTACCCCCTTCATATTCATTAAGAAGTTCATGAATAAAATCTCTACGAATTCTACATTTCTATGCAGATTTTCGGTATAAACAGGGGGATTTTTTTTTGAACTGACACTACTCAGAGCCATCTGTAGCGCGATCTATCAGCCGGAATTCCACAAATATTGATAGAGGGATTAAGGACGACATGGGAAACAGTTTCTGTTTAAAAAAAAGTTCCAAATGTTGCCGATAGGGGAAGATATGGCACTTTTGTTGTCGGCGCACCCGAGAATTTGCATGAAAGGCGAGTGAAACATCAAAATACAAATTCACGACTATGTAGTTGACAGCAGCGCCAGTATTTCGGTCTGTAAAGATAAGGGATGAATGCCGAACAAGTTGTAAGCAGACAAATGAATAACAAAGAAATTTCACTGCAACACCGCTTTAAGCAGCAAATTCACTTCTCCCTCCTCCAATGTGACCACTATCCTGGTGGACGACACATTGTATCCTGAACACTACGTTCACAACTGCCGAGCGTAGCATGTCACCAGGAATGTTCATCAAAGTCCGGGATATGTTGTCCTTTAGGGCAGCCAAGTTCGAAACTCCACCAAGATACACCTTGGACTTTAAATAACCTCACAAAAAGATGTCCCATGGGTTAGGTCCGGGGAGCGAGGTGACCAAGCAAGGGGAAAAATGGACTGATGACCCTTTCTTCTGTAAAGCTAAGGCGCAACAGTTTCCGCACCGATCTTTATAGCCCAAAATACCGGCGCTGCTATCGACTACGTAGTCATGAATTTGCATTTTCATGTTTTACTTGCCTTTTATGCAAATTCTCGGGTGCGCAGACAACAACAGCGCCATATCGTCTCCTATCTGCGATTTTTGGAACTATTTTTTTTCCACGGAATTTCTTTCCCATGTCGTCCTTAGTCCCCCTATCAATTTTGGTGGAATTCCGGCTGAAGGATCGCGTTACAGATGGCTCTGAGTAGTGTCAGTATACAAAAGATCACCCTGTATATCAAAAAAATAAAATTCAAAATCAAGAGTTATTGACATCGTGCCAAAAAATTATAAATCAACATTTAAAAGCATGACTTACAGGACACGTGTTGAAAATGAAATCCAGAAAAAAATACTTACATTCCCCAAAGTAATTTGACGGGTGGAGACAGGTTTGAACTAATTAATACTAGTTAATGGATTGTCACAAGCATTTTTGAACTATGCACAAGGGGAAACACACCGAATGCTCGTCGACTATTGACTATTAATTAGCTCGAAACATTTCACCACCCCTCTAAATCAATTATTGTATATTAAATATTAAAATTCCAAAATGTTCAGGAAGAATTTTAAATATAATTATTTTTAATTACTAATACATTTGTAGAAATCAAAAATGACCACATAATATTCGTGAGTAAAAAAAATTAAATTTTCTGCCCCAAATGCTCTTGAGAGTTTGAAAACAGCTAAATTTATACATTGTTTTACGGTTTGACAAAAGTCCTTTGGTAAAACACTTGGGAGTTCTTGGCTTTTTATTTTCTGACCTGCAAATAATTCTTTCCAGATCTCTTTTCTATTTCAAGTATGTTTCACTCGATTGAAGTCATTCTCGCGACATGACGTGACTAAAATCTTGTTTGAATGAAGTCAAAATTTACACCTTCAAATAAGGTTTTTTTTGATTGTCTAGAATGGAATATTAAAGGGGTTAGAAAAAAGATATGAGATAGTCCAGCCTGCAGAGTAGTGCGACTTCAGTAGTTCAGCTTGGATAGTAGTACGGTTTTAAGAGTTGTGCGATATCAGTAATTCAGCTTGGAGAGAACTGCGATATCAGTTGTGCAGCTTGAAGAGTCGTACAATTTCTAGTAGTTCAGCTTGAAGAGTCGTGCAATTTCTAGTAGTTCAGCAAGAATAGTCGTGCAATTTCTAGTAGTTCAGCAAGAATAGTCGTACAATTTCTAGTAGTTCAGCAAGAATAGTCATGCATTTTAAGTAGTTCAACTTGAAGAGTAGTACGATCCGTGGAGTAGTGAGGCTTCAGAAGTCTAGCTTGAAGAGTATTACTACCTGAAGAATAGTGTAGCTACAGTAGTTCGGCTTCGATGATGCGGTAAGGTTCATCTGATACGTGTTAATTTCAACGAGGAGCGACTAGTACATGTGGTTGTTGAATTTACAGGATGATAAATGGGAAATCCACTATGGCTTCGTGAGTACCATTGCTTTTTAAACTTTGTTTTTTAATACATTGTGGCAAGTCACCTTTAAATGTTCTTTTCATAGCTGAATACTAAAATAAAGCTTCATCATTCCAAGTGAATTAGTTTGTGCAATTCAACGTAGTAAGGGCAACCTGAACAGAATCCTCGGTTAAGGCTGATGCCTTATGCTCTTGTATTAATGTCTGGGGATAGTTATCGTACCGTGTAAGTTGCAAAACAAGCGGTTTCATAGAATTTTAGTTATGAACTGAATTTACGACAATATGAGGTGAGATGTTTTGCCATTTATCCCAGACAGTTTCAGCAACGATGTTTTGAATCTATGCGTTATTTTTCTTAAGATATGAATCGACAAATTTCAGTTTATATCAAACATGTTCACTGGTAAGGACATGAAATCTTTGGATTATCTGTTTAAAACTTGAGAATTAGGCGAGTAAAAATGACGAGGTCTTACACATTTGCACTGATATATATTCAATATTAAAAAAATCTAAATGCTTAATTGGGTATGTAATCTGTGAGTGTAATCTTCTAAAAAGTGTATAAGATCATTAAACATCAATCCATGTCATCAACTCTCCCATGAGATGGAAAGAGGAAAGAGTTTGACTCCTGCTGGAATTTTGGGCACGCTAAAATGCTCAATTTAATGTGGATACCGATGATAGTTTTGTTCTTTAAGTTGGATGATTGCTATAATTTATTTTTCAACCGCCATTTCTTTGAACAAGCCATAACTAGTTCATACCATTGGTATGCACCCTTAAGAGGTCAGAACAGTCTAACTGATACGATGCGTAAGCTGGACAACTAAATTTAATCTTGACCTCTTAATCCACTGTGCCGTTCCAATAATTGAAGTTTTTTCAGCTGTAGATTAGCTTTTGTGCCGAATCTCTCCTATTGTATGTAGCAGCAAAAAACTTTCCATCTACCCTGTACTTCCATTCAGATATTATACAAAAGGTATGTTAATATTCTTGTGATAGATAGATAGTTCTAAATATACCAAGCGAATAAAATAGTAGAAAATTCCTAACCTGAGATTGTTCCACCAAACGTTATCTACCTTTAACTAAGAAATTTGTACCCGTACTCAACAATTACTTTTCATATTTAGTCAATTATTTTTTTCATGTGACATTAAGCCATTTAATTTAAATATTGCTCTCTATGAGAATCCACTAGCTCTAATAATAGTAAATTTTTTAACATGAAACATGTTTATGAGGCGGTTTTTACCATCAAATTCGTCAAGGGACGAAAATACGTCACGCAAAGATTCGCTGTTTGTCATCGGTAATGCCCTCAGGGAGTTGCATTGTTTGGCTGTCAGCGAAAATTTGGCTGAAATTTGCGCTTTCGGAAGTACCATGTATGGAAAGATTACATAATTCGTCACAGTTTATGTTTCACCGAATACCGATATGAAATATGTCAGATGTTTCTTTCTGACTAATATGCTCATGTATACAGCCAAGGCATTTGAAATGTTTGATGAATTACGGGAATAATGGTACGGATGTATTCCGATGCACACGTACAATGCACGCTAACTCAACATGTAAGATAGAAGTGACTTGAGATTTAATTTGTCAGATACAGAACAACTTATTTTTTCCGAATCTCCCTTTATGAATGCGTGGTCAAAAACTCTCATTCCCATGCTTCCACCTCTTACGTAGTACGATTACGCCGCAGAGCCTTAGTCAACAACTGATATTTTTTTGTCAATTTATGCCTAAATATACCTTTTGGACGAAAATAGTTCACTACGAAAGTACCAGTTATATGGACCCTACATCTATGGATTGCTCAATGTTCTAATGAAAGACAGTTTATCGATATTTTCTGATTCTAAATAAGACTTAATTGATTATATTATTGTCTTTTGATACACGTTTTAACAATACAGGAAATAAAAGTGTTATATAAATGTAAAACATTTTACATTTGACAGTAATGTGGATGAAACCCACATGGAATTTCAACATCCGTTGCCAATGCACTCATAAAAATAACTTTGTTCGGATGTCAGTTACCTGAGAAAGCACTAGCAGTATGAACCCTTGATCTATGGATTGCAAAGTTGTTCTACTTAACGGAAATTTATATTGTTTAATTCTAAAGTACACTTAACTGATTGCAATATTGTCTTTTGACACCGACTTTAACTGTAAAAGTCTTCTTATAAATATATAAATAGAAACGTTGTTTTTTTAACATTTGAGGGTAATCTGGAGCTTAGTTGGTTGAAAACCACATGGATTTTACAACTTGCGTTGCCTGTGTAGGCATAAACATACCTTTAGACGGGTGTTAGTTCCCTGCGAAAGTGACAACTATATGGTCCCTTACTATACGGATTGTAAAGTTGTTCTAATAAACGTTAATTTATTTATATTCCCTAATTCTAAAATAAAACACTTAATTGATTGCAATATTGTCTTTTGAAACCCACTTTAAGAATACATGAACGAAAAGTATATATATATATATATATATATATATATATATATATATATATATATATATATATATATATATATATGAAGGAAGTATTACAACGCAGCGCTGAGTAAACGAGGAGACGACAGTGCCATCCCGCGGAGAAAGGTGTTATTCGCGAGTTGACCTCTAGATGCCGACGCTGACGGTCGTGCGAGAGAAGGGCAGACGGCCCTGTACTGTACTGTAACTGAAGTTTGGGCAAGACGGCCCCTATAATTATAATTGTAATTTGCCAGCAACTGTTGTGTAGATGTTACCTCAACTCAACTCAAATCCTTTTGTACATAGCTTCTTTTTATATTAATCTAGTTTAAATATAGAATAGTTAAAATTTCATGCATTATTGTGAAGTTATTGATTACTTAAGAATTCGCTTCCCACAAATGGGAGCCTGGCAGGGATAAAATATAAGTTAAGTTAGATGAAATATAAGTTAAGTTAGATAAGAGATAGGTTAATTTTAAAACACATAAGTGAATATTAGTGATATTAGTGACTTTAAAAACTGTGATTAAAAACTGTGATAGTGCTTAGTGAAAGACTGAACATTAGTGCCTTGGATAACTTAGTGACTTTCCAACCTGAAAAGAAATACATCTGTGAACCCAAGAGACCAAAACGGTAAGCGAGTTCTTATTCTTATTATATTGCATGATGGAAGCATTAGAAAAAAATTTGAAAAAGCGTACTACGCTGAGAACGGCAACGACAAAAATAATTAAAAGATTGGAAGCCGTTGTGCATGAAACTCAGCCAGATGTAGATTTAATAGACGAATTACTTATACTCTTAACCGATAAGGAAGAAAACTTAAAATTAATAGATAGTCAGATTGAGAATGATATTACAGACGAAAAACAGCTTGAAAAAGAAATAATGTCAGCAGAGAATTATCACGAAGACGTAATAATAGCTAAAGTCCGTGCTAAAAAAATTATTAAGAAATTAGAAACGGAAAGTAAGAATCTAAATAAGTCGACAGAGTTAAGTTCAGAAGATTCGTTTTCTAGAATCGCCACACCAGTGAAACTTCCGCGTTTAGTTATTGAAGCATTTAATGGCGAAATAAGTAAATGGCCAAATTTTTGGGCCCAATTCAAAAATGCAATTCACGATAGCGAAGCATTAACAGAAGTGGAAAAATTTAACTATCTGATCACATATTTATCAGGTGACGCGAAAACAGCTATTTCTGGTTTGTCACTCGTAGCTGAAAATTTAAAAAAAGCTATCTCAATTTTAGATTCTAGATTTGGAAAAGTAGAGTTAATCGTGGACTTTCACATGTCAAAATTATTAAACCTGGCGCCGTGTAGAAATTCAAGAGATGTAGCAACACTACGCAAAGTTTATGATACAGTTTCCGTTGAAGTAAATGCGCTACAAAGTCTTGGTATTGAACCGAACACCTACGGAACGTTACTATTCCCTATTTTGATCAAAACCATTCCGCGCGATATAGCTCTAGAATTTAATAGATCCACCGAATCAGAAAAAAATAAAATTACGGATTTGCTACAATTTTTGAAAAAAGAAGTAGAGTCACGAGAACGAACATTAATTTTAACACAAACGCCGGTCAATGAGAATCAGAATCATTTTAAAAACATAAGTATGAAACGACAGAATTTTGAGAAACAAACTAAAGATTCGTACAGATGGAATGAAAACAGAAGTAAAGAAATCAAACCAAAATTTAATTACAGGGACCAGTATCGGAACAAACACTCTAACATAGTCTGTTATTCTTGTAATGAAATTGGGCATAAATCTAATGAATACCAAAACAAAACTCGAGGATTGCGTTGCTTTAAATGTTCGAATTTTAATCATAAAGCTGTTGATTGTACTAAAGATGTGTTTGAAATTAAATCTTATGCTAATGATGATAAAATTAAAAAGAAAATTACTATTATGGGTTATGAAACTAATGCATTGTTTGACAGCGGTAGTGAAATTACAATGATCAAAGAATCTATTTATGAAAAACTTAGTAAACCAGAACTAAAGAACGATCATATTATTTTAAACGATATCGGTAATGGGGAAGTGACTCCTTTAGGCTACTTTAATGCTGAAATAAAAATAGACAACTGTGTTATAACTGGTGATATATACGTTTTGAAAGAATTGTGCGAAGACGCTATTATCGGTATGAATGTCATGAAACAGTTAAATATCATATTAGATGAAAACGGAATGAGAGTTACCGGGGAGCGAAAAAATTATCATGTAGGAATCGTTCGAATATGCCGAAAACGTGTCAAGGACACAGAGGGAGAAGATTCGCCACTCCATAATATAGACAAAACATCGAGCGAATTCGAAAGACTGTTTACAATACGAGACGCCATAAGCGAGAGCGAAATTGACATCTGCCATAATTTAGACTCGCGATTGAAAACAGAAGTTGCGGACCTCATCGCGAATTATAAACCAAACAAAACTAAAAACACGGGGTTAAAAATGAACATTGTTTTGAAAGACGAAGTTCCTGTGAAACAGCGTTGTCAGAGATTTCCCTTTGCAGAGCAAAAAATAATCGAAAAACAAATAAAAATTTGGTTGCGTGATAATATAATAACAGAATCGTGTTCAGACTACGCTGCACCCGTAGTGTTGTGTCGACAAACTGAGGTTACAACAAAAACCCATCGACAAACTGAGGTTACAACAAACAACATTTGGAAACCCGTCAAGGATTACTTCAGATAAAGGTGGTGCATTTTTGTCGAACGAATTTCAAGAATTTTGTAAAGAAGAAGATATAGACCACGTTAAAATAACAGCCGGAATTCCAAGAGGAAACGGACAGGTGGAGAGGATGCACAGAACCCTCATCCCGATTTTGTCGAAACTAACCATCGATGATGCAACCAAGTGGTATAAGCATGTACCTGCCGTTCAAAAAATTATTAACAGTACCATTTCAAGATCAACAAAATTTACACCGTTTGAGCTTCTTACTGGAGTTAAATTAAAAAGTAAAGAAGATTTAAAGATAAAGGAAATCCTAGAAGAAGAATATATCAAAGCAAGTATGGAAGACCGAGAAAACATGATAGAAATAGCAAAACAGAATATATTGAAGATACAAGAAGAAAATAAGAAAAATTTTAATCGGAAAAGGAAGAACGCAAGACAATACAAAATTGGAGAGCTCGTTGCTTTTGAAAAAACTCAATTTGGAACTGGAACTAAACTGAAACCTAAATTTTTCGGACCCTACAAGATTACGAAAATAAAGTCCAACGACAGATTTGATGTCCAGAAGTTAGGCAACCGCGATGGACCGAATGTCACAACAACTGCCGCAGATCACATGAAACCATGGGCAGCTGAGCAAAATTAAATGTCATAATAACTATAAGTCCTAGATACTGTTTTTTTTTTCTTTTCTCCTTTTTTTTAGATTTCTGTACAGAGTGAGCAGTTTTGGAGGACCAAAACATCAAGATGCCCCAGCGATGAAGAAAGTATTACAACGCAGCGCTGAGTAAACGAGGAGACGACAGTGCCATCCCGCAGAGAAAGGTGTTATTCGCGAGTTGACCTCTAGATGCCGACGCTGACGGTCGTGCGAGAGAAGGGCAGACGGCCCTGTACTGTACTGTAACTGAAGTTTGGGCAAGACGGCCCCTATAATTATAATTGTAATTTGCCAGCAACTGTTGTGTAGATGTTACCTCAACTCAACGCAAATCCTTTTGTACATAGCTTCTTTTTATATTAATCTAGTTTAAATATAGAATAGTTAAAATTTCATGCATTATTGTGAAGTTATTGATTACTTAAGAATTCGCTTCCCACATATATATATATATATATATATATATATATATATATATATATATATATATATATATATATATATATATATATATATATATATATATATATAAATAATGTGTGTGTGTGTGTCATAATTTTTTTTAACATTTGAGCATGGATTTTACCAGTGAACGTGAAAACGAAATGTTTAAGATTCATTGCTCTTTTGCTCCTGTGTTAAAGCTGTTGTGTACTTAACTGGATTCGCTCGCGGCACTTTTAACCAATGGGGAAAATGCGTCTACTATTTACAGTTACATAAATGCTGATAATCCAGTACTTTTCTGTATCATGCAACAGGATTTATTTTATAAATTTCGACCACCAAAGGAATTTATGAGTTTATAACATACTATACCAGATTTTCCCACCGAATAATTTTAATTTTAAACTTTTATGTGCATTTAAGAAATACGAAAAATGCCAAGGTGTAAAATTTCTTTCTCTATTACGGAGTATAATTAAAAGTTTTCAGGTAGTCACTTCTAACGAAACTACCGCGGGTTATTAACGTAGTATTAATTACCGTTGCTTACCTCTTTTTTTAACATGTTTTTATTAACTCTCTTTCTTTTTTGTGTGTGTGTTTGTCCAGTGCAAATCTTGCAATCGATTTTTAACTAACTTCCCGATGAGCTAGACATTTGAAACTTTTAGAATAGCTCAGAATACGATGACAATGCATTATTTTAATATTTTTAGCCATCTTTAAGCAGATTTGAATACATTTTCAATTAATTTTGTTTTGTAGACTGGTGCAGCAATCTATCGGCCGGGATGGGAACGAAAAGTTAAACGCAAGTTAACTTCCAATTAACTTAATTTTTTTTCTAGTTGATGGGATAATTCATCAAATTTTTTTTAAAGTATTTATTAATAAGCAGAATTGTCAAGTTAATATGATTCAACAGAAAATTTTAAAACATGGTATATAAAAAGTTCTTTTTATCTTGTAATTATTATGTATATATTTAAGTAAGTGTTATGTATATATGTATCTATATATATGTATATGTATACATATGTGTGTGTGTCAGTCAAAATTTTGAGGCATTTTGGTACTTTTCTGTTTAACTGTTTACTACTTGCCCAAGCGATACAGACTGGCACGCAGCCAAAATTATAACTAACGACGCAGGACATCTGAAATTTTGCTTTCCGGAGGACCGTTATGGAGGAACGCAATCCTAAGTTAAAAAGAATATTTCAATCCAAGTCGTTAATCCTTGAACACATTTTCTCCATTGGTTAACACTGACGTGTGCGAATTCAGTAGGATTAGTACACAACAGCTTCAATCTCAGGTAAAAAAAGATTAGTTTTATTATACAGGGTACTACAAAAGAATCATTCATTTTCAAAACCCGATTTATTCAAAAGTACTATACTTACAAATATGATTGATATAGGAAAATAACCACAAAATATTCAAGTTTTATGCTCATTCTTCAAATGTTCTATGTGTGCCCCCTTGGTCACACGACACACGTCCAGGCGGTAGTTCAATTCATTCCACAAATTTTGTTGCGTGATCGCGTCAATGTTCATCAATGCATCACTGATCCGTTTCTTCAGCTCTTCTATCAATTTTGGTAGTGGGAGTACATAAACAATGTTCTTAATATGTCCCCAAAGGAAGAAGTCATACGGGCGTTAAATCCAGCGACCTGTACACCAGGTGGCGTGGCAGGACTAGTGACCAAGGGGACACACATAGAACATTTGTAGAGTGAGCATAAAACTTTGTGGTTGAATATTTTGTGGTTATTTTCATATATCAATCATATTTGTAAGTATAATATTTTTGAATAAATCGGGTTTTGAAAATGAATGATTCTTTTGTAGTAACCCTCTTTAAATATATAACCTTTATTATATCGCTAACCGCATTTTTCGTGGTTTACACTTGACCTCCGACAGACTTACAATCCGGGGAAAATAATCCGAAACCGACAATCCCAAACGATCGATTTCCATCTGGAGTACAAATAAACCTTTGGAAAGGTGCAAACGGCATGGCGACCTCCAAATAAACTATTGTAGTGTCACAAAATGATAAATGAGTCTACTTTACTGGGATCTAGTTTCTTTCGGTGGCAATGCTGCATGCAGGATGATTAATGAGCGGGACTTATCAATTATTTATATCAAATCAGCCTAATTTAGACTGAAAGTTTCCCGTTTTTTTTGTCATCTCCATTAATATTTATCTCAAAAGTTAATTAATAATATTTATGGTTTGGAGATGGGTGTACAAGAATTTTTGGGGAATGTTGTTGAAAACTTCTCACGTAATGGAGTACACGAATTTTTTTATAGATCACGAAGTGGAAGTTTTTCTTTGACTGAAAATAACTGAATGTTTTAGTATTTTTAGTATTTCTACTTCCACGGCTTCAAAATTCTTATGAATAACGACACATCTCTCAACTGTCTGTAGGCTTTGAAATGATCATAAATACTGTACAAGGGACGAGTAAGCTCAATTTTGCAGTATGAGTCTTCATTTTCACAAAGCACTATGCAAAATTCTGTCATCGGTGTTACTCGACATAGCACTTTATCTCTCAAGTATTAAAAATTTTTAGTGAATATCCATCGATATCTTAAAGTATCCGAGTACGTTCGGAGCCCTTTTTTGAAAAACTGTACTTGAGAAAATTTCTACCTTATTTTTCGAAGGAGTATAACACCAAAACTCGAAAATGATGAAAAAATAGATATTAACCATGCAAAGTTTTTCAAAATTAAGGAAATTTTGTCGAAATTTAGAAAATTTTTACAAAAAAGGCTCTAGCTCTTAAAAAAATATTATGAATATGACTTTTTTTTGTCATATTATGGACGTATGTACGTTATAAGTGTAATGAACTGCAAGCTAATCGATATCTCAAAATCTTAAAAAATACACATCATTATATGCAATCACTTGTAAAATTTTAGTAATTTTCCATGAGATTTTTTATAAATGCAGCTATAAATCAACAAATAAAGTTCCTAGAACCAAAACAGTAGTCCATTACATTCTTAGTATTATGAAAAACATACGTGAAAAATTTCATAGACATATCATGGTTAGATTTTGAGTTATCGCAAGAGTCGTTTACATTTTTGATGAAGAACAAGTTCTTCATAAAACACGATTAAAGTTTTCGACTTTTATTGTAATTCATAGCTGATTCCGATCTTTAAATCACTCTCATTTCATTTCTAAGGATCGAATCGAAAATATAAAAGCAGATTTAGAAACGTAAATTTGCAATCCTTAAAACAAAGGAATAAAAATAATTTCGGAATTTTCGTCAAAACGTAGTCAGATAACTTAACATGCATCTATTTTCCCTTTAATTGTGGAATAATATTTTTTTAAGGGATGGGGGTGGTGTTCTTCCTTACATTAAAGCTTCGTTCCATTTGCTTCTTGTATATAGTTTTGGATACATTTTACAGAATCATTGTTTTATTGTTGCACCATCCTTTTCAAGTGTTTTGGAAGACTCATTTTACAGTTTCAAAATATTTAGACCCCTTCGTTTGAAATTTAAAGTCTTCGTAAATTAAGAAGCTTATGTTCTTCGTATTTTGCGTATACTCTATTTTATATTAGAGTATAAATTATATTATGTACTGTGGATCCTCAATCTATCGTTTTTCAAGGGGTCGATTGCACGGAACGAACAATGCGGGAAAGCTATGGTTGCAGGAACATAATAAAGAAATAGTATAGTTGGTACTGGATGAAATAAACGACACATACGGGAAAATGATGATTCGTGGAACGATAGATCGAAGTGCCACTGTAAATTGTATTAGAATACACAAGGTGCACCCATAGAGTAACAGGACACATTAAAAGATCAAACGATAAAATAAAAAAGTGAAAGAATAATCGCTTGGCTAGAAAGAGTGACATCTCAGCTCTTGTTAAAGCCCTTTAAACTGGTTATTTAGTTCTTTGCATATCAAAACGCCGTCGTAATTTTCATTTACTGAGAAGGCATTGTACAAAAAAATTTGCTTCGGAATGGAACAACGTTGTAACATTAAATTTTGTTACAAATTAGGTAAATCTGCTACCAAAACTTTAGAGATGATTCGAACAGAATATAGTGATGCGTTGTGATCAAGAACACAAGTGTATGAGTGGTGCAACCGCTTTAAATGTGGGCGACAAAGCGTTGACGATGAACCAAAGACAGGGTGCACTTCAACTTCAAATAATGAGGAAAATGTGGAGAATTCGTTCTTTGGTAAAAGCTGATAAACGTGTTACAACACAGTACAACACGTGTAACAACACAGTTCTTTTTCACGATAATACAAGGCCCCATACAGTAATTTCTGTGCAACATTGTCTTGCTTAGCATTAAATTACAGTGATAAATCACCCATCATATTCTCCCGACTTACCGCCAGCTGATTTTTTTCCGAAGCTTAAGATGGCCATGATAGGACAGGGATTTGAAAACATCTCGGATATTAAATCAAATGTTACGCGTATTTATCTAACGGTTAGTTCCATCGCCCATAAACAGTGTTTCGATCACTTGAAGAAATGTTGGAACAATTGTATAGACTCCTTTGGATATTATTTTGAAGGAGATAAATATACACTGAAGTGCCACTGAATTAGGGATACCTATCTAGTAACGAGTTGGGCCTCCTCTGGCCTTAATAACGGCTGCCACACGACGAGGCATAGATTCAACAAGTTTCTGGAAACGTTCCACGGGAATGGCTTGCCAAATATTGGCTAAAGCTGTCCAGAATTCAGTAAGATTCTTTGGTGCTGTGTGATGGCCTTTCACGCCTTGTTCCACAACATCCCAAAGATGCTCAATAGGATTTAGGTCTGGGCTTCTAGGTGGCCAATTCATAACAGAGAAGTCAGAGGAATGCTCATCTAACCAGCCAGTAGCCAACCGGGACTTGTGAGAGGTACAGATGTCTTGCTGGAAAACTCCATTACCGTGCGGATAACAGAACAGCATAAACGGATGGAGGTGATCACCCAGCAACTCTACGTAATGAATTGCATTGAGGGAGGTTGGTACACGCACCACAGATCCCAAACTGTGCCACGAAAAAACACCCCAGACCACGATTGAGCCACCATGCCCTTGTACAGTTCCAGCCAGGCATGCAGAATCCATGGCTTCATGAGCCTGACGCCATATTCTCAGCCTCCCGTCGGCGTTAAGTAGTCGGAATCGAGACTCATCACTCCATGCTACTCGTTTCCAGTCCTCTACACTCCAGTCTCAGTGCTCTCTTGCCCAGTCAAGACGTGCATCCCGATGGCGTGTATAGAGCAATGGTACTCTTGTAGGTCGACGGCTCCCGAAACCCATACGGTGAAGCGAGCTTTGCACAGTCCGTTTACTGACTGTACGACTGGCACCGTCATTAAACTGGGTGGTAATTTGAGCTAATGTTTGACTTCGCTGGCTACGTACAATACGCCTGAACCGTCTCTCACCACGCACTGTCAAGGCTAATTGTCCTTTGCAGTTTGCCCGATCGCTAGTTTTTTTTTCACCATCCATGTATTCTTGGTATACTCTTGACACTGTCAACCTTGAAAATCCTAGCTGTCCGACGATTTCGGAAATTGAATGGCTCATGTGTCGCGCACCTACGATTTGTCCGCGATCGAAGGCGTCTAAATCAGGCAGTTTACCCATACTGGCAATTCCAACAACTAATTCAGAACAACCACAGTACGCGCGATATATGCAGTTACCACAACGCCCTCACTTTCGCATACATGATGCGCAACGCTACACAATTTGCATAGGCTTTGCTATCCCTAATTCAGTGGCACTTCAGTGTATTTGAAGGTGAGTAATATTTTTCTTATTTATAAAAAAATGTAAGGGTTACTTTATGAGCGCATCTTGTAATATACTAAGTATATTATATTTAACTGTTGTTTTCGGGGTAGTTTTCATCTAACTTGTTTTTGTTTTTTTACAACAACCGTCATCGTTTGCTACATGAGGGCTAAACTTCCTATAATTTGCAGTTTAAATCTTCATTTCGCTGATGTCGAAGAAGGGGTTACCCGGGTTTGATCTGAAGTAAATCGTGGAAATTCCTTTTGCTATCCCGTCAGTATTATTATATATAAGGCTCAATATTCTGGGTTAATTATCATAAATTAACTCACAAAATGTCGGTGTGGATCGGCCAAAGTTCTAGGATCATATAAAGTGCAACATAGCATTCTATAACAACTTGTTCTATTTCAGTCAGATTGAAATAATGGTTCAAAAAAATTGAATAGTCAAGAAATTCTCTCACCATCACTTCCAAAAATTGTCCATCAAGTTAATGAACTGCCATAATGTTTCCAGAGACGAATGCTCTATAATCCGCAACAAAGATCTTATTGAATTAGAAATTTGGTGAAACAACAAGAAAATAAGTTACAGTTCGAATTTCTTTTCGTGGACGTATAATGACAATTTAGAAATCACACTCATTAAAGAAACACGAAGAAAAAGACTCGGATATCATATTAATTTCAGAAGTAGTCATTTACACGTTACTGATATTTAAGAGACTGAAAACAACCACTAGCGAAAAAGTTCAGCCTGGGGAAAACAGCAATTTCTTGTGGTTACAATCTTTGACAGTCAGGGGATACTTTCCTGCTTTCTCACTACACAACCAACCTAAGGACAGAAAAAAGGTGGCAAAGTTAAGAAATCCTTAAATACTAAGTAGAACGGCTTCTACTAATACTAATTAGAACACCCATGCAAACTATGAAACTGAAGTTTCTAAACTTTGATACTTAGGGTTATGCCCCAACCGTTAATCTGGGGCATTTTCTATTAGCATTCTCCTTAGGTTCTATTTAATGACAGCTAATATTTTAACGTATCTGAATCTCTCTCAACCCTTGCTTACGACATTTACTCATCCCCAAATTATATTATGGCATGACTGTCGATTGAAGCGATAAGTTGAGCTTTTTTCCTATTACAGTAATAGTTTAGTTTTACAAAGTTATAGAAACACCCAGATAATTGTATATCGATTTTTATATTTCAATTTGTTCCTCGATAGTGACATATCTATCAAAATTACATTGTTCGTAAATTTTTTCGTGTACAGTTTGCGTATTATATAAAAAGTTTTATTTACACTGATAATTGCTTGTTAAGAAACTAATCATAGAAAAAAATTCCGATATTTGTGTTTTTCATATCTATGCACACTGTTATTTACATGGATATCTCCTTGTTAGGAAGCTTATAATAGAGGAAATTTCGATATTTGTGTTTTTGCATATTCATGTACACTTTTACTTAACAAGCAATTTTACATGTAAATAACTTTAACCACAAAATAAATTCCGATATTTTCTGTATTCCAATATGTGCTTTTTCCATATCAAGTACGCTGTTATTTACAGGGATAACTGTTTTGCCAACAAACTTCTCGTAGAAAAAAATTCCGATATTTGTGTTCTTGCATATCTATGCACACTGTTATTTACATGAATATCTTCTTGTTTGAAAGCTTATCATAGAAAACATTCTGATTTGTGTTTTTACCTATTCATGTACACTTTTACTTAATAAGCAAATTTCCATGTAAATAACTTGAACCACAGAATAAAATCCGATATTTGTGTTTTGCATATCCATATGCATTGTTATTTACGTGGATAAATGCTTGTTAAGTAAATTATCGCAGAAAATTTGCGATTTTTTTTGTGTTTGTATTCCGATTTGTGTTCTTTCATATCAAGTACGCTGTTATTTACAGGGATAACTTTTTGCTAACAAACTTATAGAAAAACTGCGTTCTTTGTGTATTTGCATCCCGGTATTTGGGTATTTGGAAATCCATGTACTCTGTTATTTACATGGATAACAACTGATTGTTATTCCCGTGTAGAAAAAATTCGATAATTTGTGATTTTCCATTCCAATAATTGTGATTTTTCACATCCATGTACACCGTTATTAACATGGGTAACTGTGATAAGTAAAATATCAGAAAAATTCAGATATTTGGCTTTTTGCATTCCGCTAATTGGGGTTTTGCATATACATATAACCCTTTTATTTACATTAATACTTTCTCGTTAAGTAACTTAGAAAAAAAATCTGTTATTTGTGTTTTTACGTATTCGCGTACACTCTTATTTACGTACATGCATAACTGCTCATTAAGTAATTTATCATAGAAAATATTACGATATTTGAGTTTGTGTGTATCAATGTACTATTGTCAGGGACTTATAGAAAAAAATTCCGGTATGTGTTTTTGAATATCCAAGTGCATTGTTATCTACATGGAAAACTGTTTGGTAAATGACTTATCATAGAAAAATTTCCTGAATATATTTTTTTCTGCATAGGATGTGAGAAACAAATCTTTGATTTCCTCCAAAAGCGATTTCATAATTAATCTCTTCCCCATTTAATTGCTGCATGAAAAAAAAATACTTGAACTGAAGTAAAAATTTTAAATATTTCTCTGTCAAGCAAGTATATTCTCATTACTGATAATTTATGCGCAGCTAGAGAACGTATTTTGTGATTAATGATTTTAATGATTTCATTTATATTAAAATATCCTGGCTAGGAACGGTAAAATTATTTCTAAAGCAATGATTAAAATCTTACAAAATACTGAGAAATTTAAATAATGGCTTTTGTTATGCACATGTGTTGTTTTCAGGGCGCGGAACTGTTGATTGACTGTTCCGTTAGTGAATGCTTTATAGTATTAAGGCAGAACCTTTTCAATTATTCTCTCATTTGCGAGAGTAAAAGGAATGGCATATGTTTGAATAAGTTTGAGGTCATTATCGGGGAATAACTATTCACCAGTCAAATAAATCATTACTTATCGAAATTTGCTGCATTCCGCGAGCTTCGGGCTGATTTATATGACAAAGGAAAACGTCAAATAGAGTTGTACATTTCAGAATGTCATCGGCGAAATAAGATAATTTGAAATTTTAACTGCTGAGGTGAACAGTTGTGGGAACACTCTCCCTTCAAGTGAAGTCTATATCAGAATGTTTACAGCTTACATTTTCAGGGCTTGCATATTGCGAGTAAACCAGTTTCTATTAATGTACCCAATTAGTTCGATTTACTCAAATGTGTTTACTCAAATGTGTTCGATTTACTCAAAATGTTCGATTTACTCTCTATCGTATACAGACATTTATAATATAATGTTATGTACAGGGGGGGGGGGGGGGTCATGAAAAAAACTTTGCCGATATATGGCCCTCTAGAGGCTGTTCCGTTCAACCGATTTAGATGAGATTTCAGAAGTAGTTATTCAGAGGTATGATCTCGGGATTCTGTGAACGGCAACAAAGTGGCTCTCACGGTTACGGTTATATGTATAGGAACTCGAAATTTTCGAATGGCAAGGCCCACTTTTTCCCGTCGTAAAATACTCAGCGCATACGAAAACCCTAAAGAGCTTTGGAACGGTACGTGTATTAGAAAAAACGGACGAGTTATGCACGCACAAAAACATCTCTGCGAATGGCCAACAAAAAACACGATGATGGCACCCATGTGGAAAATGTGTAATCAAAATAAAATTTTTCTTTTGTCCGATCTGTGTTGTCATCAGTGATTGGTGTCTGGCCTCTGTCATATGCAAATTTCCTCCGTGCGCCGCGATCGTGTTTTTGTAGGCCGTTCGCAGAGCTGTTTTTTGTGCTTGCATAACGCGTCCGTGTTTTGTGATACGTGTACCATTCCTACGCTATTTATGGTTTTCGCATGACCTGAGCATTTTGCGACAAGAAAAAGTGGGCGTTGTCATTTGAAAATTTCGAGTTTCTATAACTGTAACGGTAACCTTAATCGCCACTTTTTTGCCGTTCGAAAAATCCTAAGCTCATACCTCTGAATAACTAATTCTAAAATTTCATCTCGATCGGTTGAACGGAAAGGCCGCTAGAGGTCCATATATCGGCAAAGTTTTTCTTATGACCACCCTGTATTGTTTCCGTTCGTCGATATTTGAGAATGACGACTGCAGGTAACAACGACAAAAGTTTATTTGCTTTTTGGACTAAAAGAGGTGACAAATTTAACAAGCTACCACTTTGGACAACACTTTCATCTAAAAGACTTCGCATTTCACACAAAACACACGGACATAATCAGAAGCTTTACCATTCATACAAAGTAGCTGAGCTCCAACTGAGAAATTAATAATTGAAACACATCAACTAAAATTTAAGATATGAGCTCGCTGCACTTATATACCCTTGGCGACTTTCTTGATCGTTCTAGAAATGGAATATCCCAAAACCCGACAACCTTCCCTCCCCCATAGATACACAGTTAGGTGATATCTGATTGGTTCTCCGAACACCCAAAAAGTCGCCAAAATTGGCGTCAATCCTGCCAATGGGCTGGAAAATATTGTCTAATGTTCACATAATAAAATGTAAATCTTAATAACAGTAAATAAGCAATATTTAGAACATAATAATCGTACCTTGATGGAAACAAAGAATAGTTACAAATATGCAAAGATCTTTACAACAATATTGTTATAATTTATATTTATAAAGCAGTTCCGTTACTGACTGACTGATTGACTGACTGACATACAACGCACACACCAAACCGCTGGACCTAAAGGGCTGAAATTTTGCATGGCGATTCTTCTTGTAGAGTAAGGGTGCACTAAGAAAGATTTTTTGAAAAAATTCTTCTTAGACTTTTTAAAATTAAATTTTTAAGCTGTTTTTGTAACTTTTTTTAAGTTTGCATTTAAAATAATTCGAGGGTTATAAAATTTATATCACGAGAAAGATCATAAAAATTTCTTTAAAATGAAATATTTTTCGAATCTTTACCTCCATTTTCTGATTTTTGGTGAATTTTTAAAGATTTATTTTTAGAATTTAATTTATTAAATGCTAATCACGTGATTTCTTTTTCTGGTACTTTAAATAAGTTTATCGTCACAATCATAACAACGAAATAGACAAAAAACAATTCTTGCTAATGCGGCAGACGATTGGATATTATCCAAAAAAATATTAAAATACAGTAAAAGATATGTCCCTGAAACTGTACTATATTAACTGTACAATATTCTTTAGTATGTCCTATTAGATTTAATTCGAATAATTTCTTCTACATTATACTGTCTATAAAAATAGCAATTACGATTTTTATACATATTTTTTTTTTTTACATATTTATTTATTTTATTTTTTTTGGCATTAATTGCATACATTGACCGTTGTATTTAATTTGAATGTACTCCTAGGTGAAGTGCGGGTTTTCAGCTATTTTACACATATAAGCAAAGAGTTGACAGAAAAGTGTCGCATTGTTACAAAGCAATGCGAGAGATATTTATTACAAAATTGAATTGATCGATATCGGTGTGTTTCGGCGCTTCTATCTTAACAGTTACGTCATTTAGGACTTAGATTAGGAAACCGAATTTTACTAAGAGTCTTTTTTTCCTTGACTAAGCACATTTTTCCCTACCACCAATGTACGATAATTCCACATCAAAAACACTTTTATAGTTTTTCAGTAGTAATTGAAAATTTAAAGTGGACTGCATCAGTTCTCTGGCTTGAAAATACTGGACATATAAAGTCTGCCCGAAAAATGCTTGATAGTTAACTAAATGATCACTGCCCATCCCTGCTTTCTTGAAACACTAAACACAGTTTGGCTTTCTGTAAATGATTTTACGGTGTATATATGTATCAAGACAGGTATTTTCTGTAGTAAGTCTGAAAACTGCAACCGCTTCAGCTAGGTTCACTGGTGATCTTGAGAATGGTCTTTCCATCTATTATTCTTATTTTTTTCTTATATATTTTCTTCATATTGCCTTCTCAGTCCAGGGATCTCCTAATAGTTAGCGCGCAGAATTCAGAACTGAGGGTTTTCGGCCCAACAGGCGTCACTGAATACTTTCATATCTAAGCCAGATATGGGTAGGTTAAATCAGAAAGGCCGAAAAGGCACTCCATGGGGTTTGTAGGGGGAAAGCCAAGGGTATGATTCTACCAGATATCCCCCTTTGGGGATCTGTCAAATTTGTAAGGGCACCAGGTAAAATTCAGCCTTCGACCCTTGTTGTGCAACACCTGGTCACACGTCTATTAGGCATCTCTTCACCCAACAGCTTTTAATGAACCTGGTTAGGATCTATCCAGCCAAGAGGCATAAGTAACGACAACATTAGCTCAACAAAATGGCCTTTCATAATATTCTTAATTTCTCGTTCAACCGATACAAAACAGATATTTCTTTGATTTGGTTGTAAAACACTTGTACCCTGTCTCTCGCAATAAGGTCAGCGATTTTGTAACCCCTAATCTCGCAATAAGTTGAAATCCACTGTGGCGTGATATTTTTTATCTTTGGTCGTTAAAAATCTCCACATCCAATCATAAACTCAAAAACATTGGTAAGTCTCTGAGACTGGTGTCATAAACGATGAAACTGCGTGAACGGCTGACGGTGAGTTAGAAAGAATGGCAACGACTGTTTTACGTTTGGACAATAAAACCTCCAGTTTCGATCTAGGGATAAGTTTTTGGGAATTGATTCTTATACCCTCAATTTCATCATCGCAGCGAGTGCTGTTTAGGTCAAGTGAAATAAAAAAGGAAATCTGAAAACATTGTACCACCAGAATTTCATCAGGGGACATTGTGAAGCCGTCAGATTATATACGTATGTGCAAACATGAGTCCTTTAAAAGTATCTAGTAAATATAATCACCGGGTAGGCTGTGTTCATTTCTTCCTCGATAGTTTTTTTCCTTCAAAATTAGATGTGACAACTCACTCAAATTTTAAAGTTTTTTAGTTTATTGGGATATAAGGCAAAAGCATCTTTCGAACTGAAAATCGAAATAACTTGTAGTACATTAACAGTATGTTTAGATCATATCTTGCTTGAGTTAACTAACATTAACACCGTAAGTGTTTGCCGGATGGGTGGTGCAGTGGTTTGGCTCACGGGCTTTCTCTGAAGGCCTCCTCTGCCTGGTTGTGGGTTCGATACCATTTGTTCAGGGACAAAGCTGAGATTAGACAGTCATGGTTGGTTCACCTACATCAATATACCAAAATGAAACACACCAATTCGCGGTGGAAATGTTGTACAAGACAAGAAGCCCACAGCGTTAGACACAACTTAGCCAAAGATGAAAACATTGCACTAAAAATAAAAATAATAAGAATTTTGGCACTTTTTTTGTCATCTGTTCGTAGCGGCTGGGTTACATTATTGTTATATACTGCCGTATTTGTTGCAATATGTAAAAAATATTGAGAAAATAGCAAATATTGATAAAAATGTCTGTCGTGTTAGAAACAGCATATCAAGGGATGAAAAAAAGGCCCAAAAATAAAAATATAATTTTGACAACACACTGTAACATATTAGCTGGTATACTCTTTTTTTACTTCCTGTCGAAGTTTGTCACAATATACAAAAATATTGGTAAAAAGGTAAATATTCATAAAAGTGCCTGGCGTGTTAGAAACAACTTAGACAAGGATGAAAATAATCCCGAAAAGAATAATAATTTTGACAATGCACTGTTACCTGTGCTGTTAAACAGCTGGGTTACTCTTATTATTTACTGTTGAAGTCTGTCCAAATACATAAAAAGGTTTGTAAAAGTATAAATATTGAAAAAATTGCCTGGCGTGTTAGAAGCAACTTAGCCAAGGGGTAAAATAATCCCCCAAAAATACAAGAATAATGATTTTGACAATACACTGCTATCTGTGCTATTAAATAGCCAGATTTCTCTATTATTATTTACTGCTGAAGTCTGTCACCATGCACAAAAATATTCGTAAAAGTGTAAATATTGAAAAAAGTGCCTGGCATGTTAAAAGCAACTTAGCCAAGGGGGAAAATAATCCCTACAAAATAAAAGATTAATGATTTTGACAATACACTGCTA
The DNA here is from genome assembly GCA_907164885.2 of Dolomedes plantarius. Lineage (NCBI taxonomy): Eukaryota > Metazoa > Arthropoda > Arachnida > Araneae > Dolomedidae > Dolomedes > Dolomedes plantarius. The sequence goes on along the minus strand of OU015490.1, from coordinate 124,797,151 downwards.
TCTGTGCTGCTAAATATCCGGATTACTCTATTATTTACTGCTGAAGTCTGTCACAATGCACAAAAATATTGGTAAAAGTGTAAATTCTACAAATACATATAACTCTGAAACATTATCTACAGTTCAATCGAATTGAACGACACAAGTTTGCACTCACTCATGAACAAGTTTTTTTTTTTTTCCGCATGTCACAGATCAAACGCATTATTAATTAATATCAAAAGAAACCGTACATAAATTTAAACCTGATTACTGGGAAACGAACTTTAATCAATTTACGTCCTAATGATTTCGGTCGAAAACAAGACCTTTTTCCCAGAAACCTACTCACCTTACATTGCATCTCCCGCTGATAAATGATTGCCATTAATTTCAAACTGCGCTAACAAGCAACTTAAATAGTAACATCTCATATGCGCCTTCAAAAGAATCTCTTCTTTTTTCTTCTATCCTCCATTACATTATATTTCAAGTGCGACAGTTGTAAAATCATTCAATTTGATGGACTAAATCCAGTCTTTTAAAAAGGAAGATTATAATGATCATTAATAAAATACGCTAGTTTCGCATTCTGGCGTTTTTTTCTATCATCATTTCGCTCTTGACTGCAGGGATAGAAATGAACAATTGCTTTCAATGCTTGAAACGCAAGCCTCATTAGTGAAACGCTTTGAATATTTTTTCCCCCAGATATCCACTCTCCTTTCATTATTAGTACGACGATCACCAGCAAACTATATTTTAAGCATTCACTTTCTCTTCCCAAAGAGCCTCTCGTATAAAAGGCGTGCATTTTCTGATTGAGCATTGTTTCACAATTTTTTTTATCTTTCTTTTTTGGTTCACATCCTTAAACTCGGTTTGAACAATTGTGAGAGTTAAAAACCGTTAGTCACATTCATTACGTGTAAATTTAACCCTTTCCTACTCCGAAAAATATTTGATATTATCGATGAGTAAATCCGGCACACGTTTTGCAATGAAGCTTTTTGAAAGGGGAAAAAGTTTTGGATTTGAAAGAGGATTAAAAAAATCTAGCAAGTGCTTATGAAATTATGAAATTTTATTTCTTTTTGCAAACCTGCTTTATTTCGAAGTAAATAAAAGCTTAATTTCACGTTTTGAAATATTCCATGGCATACATAGTACACCTGAAAACAACCTCACAAGAGCATTCTTGGCTTATTTGAACAAGTTTCGCTGTACACGAAAGTGAAAGCATTTGATTTTTTGAGGCTAGTCAAACTGATTTCGATATACAAGCCACTCACTTGCCAAATCGAGTTAATCCATAAAACAAAAAGTGTAGAAAAAGTATGAAATAATATGCATTGCGTTTTAAAATTCCACTTAAAATATAAATTGAAATACACATTGTAGATTGTATTACAGAAGATGTAGATTTTGTCTAGAGAAATATAGAATGTAGAAGAATAATTGTTATTGCAATTTTTGCCTGACTAAGGGACTTAACCAATTTGGCATGGGAAAAAGAAAAATAACATGAAATTCAATCTTCAAATTATTTTTATTATAGAAAAAAATTTAATTAATTGTATTATAGTTCCCAACTACTTACTTCTGCGGCATTAGACCGTAATTGATTCATTTATTTTACTTTTTTGTGACGTAACAACGCAAAACTATTTGCAGTTATCGCAAATAGTTTAAGTACTTGCTACTGCGTTTAAATTACGTTATTGCAACGATTTACATTATACTACCACGGAGTTGATCAGATTGATTTCTTAAATAAATTATTTATTATTCGGTGGCCCCAAAAATGTGTGTCATTGAGTAGTATTAATCGTTATTATCCGGGAAATTTATTATGAATATAAAAAGCTTGAAGTTAATCAATTGCTTTGACATTAAAATAAAAAAAAATGAAAAAGTGTAGTTAATCGATTTGGATTGTGAATGGCTCATATATCCTCTAAGAGTTATCGAAATTATATTTAAATACCGGTCCTTGCATTTGATGTTGTGAGAACATGCAAGCTCACATCTAAGCAAGAAAAGTTCAGCTTTTAGCACAGTTGTTTTTTAAGATAGATGTGAACATATATTATTTTGTTATGTGGCCATTCGCCGGAACAGTCACATAACAACCGAAACCCGTTGACTTCAAGGAGAAAGTAAACTTGATCCGGACAGTAAAAAAATGAAACCCTAGGAGACATTTTAACTAATTTAATGGAAACATAAGAAATATTTACAGAATTACACAATTTGAACAACCATACAGGCACACACGAAAATATGCTGCTACCATCTCGGAATCATTCTATCGACATACAAACATCCTTTCTCAGCAAGCAGAGTTCAGGGGGTGTCGGCACGTCAGTACGAATGCTAATAGTTGTTTCCGTCCACGGAGTCAGAGAGAGTTTTAGGGAATCAGTTAGTGATGGTACACAATTTGTGGGGCTACACATATGAGAGTGTTTACGTAATGATGCCCTGTTTAAACCAATTGGTTACAGTTACGCTTTTAGCTCAGTCAAGTTTAAAGTTGGTAGGTCTGAAGGATCGATTATTGTCCTTTTTAAGGAGATATTCATGTTTTTCTCCTTCATATCATATGCTGACAGTTTTATAAGGTAAAAAATTATTGAATTTGAACTTAAACGCTCAGTGATTTAGTTTGACGTTTTCTAATGAAAAAACAGACAAACATTAAATAAAAAGTTTGCATAGCTGCTATGACATCATATTAAATATTGGTTGTCAGTGTTTTGTGCCCGAAGAAAATTTGACCATCCATCTAATTTGCCATTTTCACATATGCGCATCCAGTCTTTACAGTTTTGCTCAAGCTCAAAAAAGAAAGATAATTAATAAGTTATTTGGTAAATTGTTAGTAGCACCAAGGCAATGATGGCGTCTAACACTCGTCCAGTTGTTTAAATGAAAGAATTTTTCAGCTCCTTGAAAACCTTACTTTTCAGTAAACATAGTGATTCTCTAGCTCAAGGAAAACAATCGAAGAATAATATCATAGCCATAGAGCATCTTTGTAGGCAGTAGAAAACATACATATCGAAGAACGTTTAAAAGACTAAGTAAGCTGATATTTTAAAATTTTAAATTAGTTTGTGACGTTTTAAACTATGGGAGTGAATGATCTCAACTGTACAAAAATGTTCTAGGATGTGCAGCTGAACTTGACACCCGAGGATCGTAGACTGGTTTGGTAGCTTTGGCAACGCTGAAAATTATCAGTTACTCAATTTCGATTTAAACTGGCCTAATCTTTATCTATGAAATAAGGCAAATTCGGAATCAATGTTCATGACTCTAATGAACAATTTAAGCAATATGTTCTTCATAAATAATAATTATCTCTTGTTAGATGATAAGAAACTGGCCATATCTCGGCTAAGAACGTCAGTGTTGTGTCAGCTCCAAATATTGCCAGTGATCTACGATGAACAGGAATCGGGGAAATCCTGTTGAATGAAATGGGACCAGGTGAAGTTCCCCCAGTGTTAAAGTCAGTAATCTACGATGAACAGGAATCAAGGAAATCCTGTTGAATGAGATGGGACCAGGGGAAGTTTTGCAAAAATATTAGAGGAATCTATACATACAACTAAAAAAAAAACTACAACTAAAAAAGGTGCAAATTAGTGGTTTCACAGTCGTTGCTATGGCCATTTGAAACGCACATAAGATTACATATTGTGTTCCATAGTGGAGTTTATGTAGTTATTAGACTGGTAGATAATAATTAAAAATATTTTGCTGCATGACCACTTAAATAGTCAGAGGTAAAGTTCCAGCAGAAATTGAAATTTTCAGTCATTTCCTTAAGTTTGCATATTTAATTAATGATATCATGTCCTCTATGTATTCTGAATCAAAGAGGAAAATCTCACGGTTTAATGCTGTTGTGTACAGCCTCTATTGGATTCGCTCATCTCAAACTTAAGCTATGTAGAAAATGTGTCTACTATTGACAGATACACAAATGCCGATAATCCAATAAAAATGATACTTTCAGATAGCCTGAACTTTTCAGCACCTTGCACCAGGATTTATTTTTATGAATTTCATCCACCAAAGGAATTGATGAGCGTTTCAAACACACTATACCAGATTTTGTTCCCGAATAATTTAAATTTTAAAATACTATATGCATTTTTTTAAAAACGAAATATGCTCTAAGGTGTAATTTTTTTTCTCTATGACTGAGTACAAAAATAGAAAAGTCTTTTAATCCAAGTCGGCAATCCTTGGACACATTTCCTCCTTAGTACACTTCAGCTTTAAATAGTCAGGGATAAAGTACATGCAGAAAATAAAATGTTAGTCATTTTTTAAGTTTATATATTTTATGTTACACGTATAGTATCGTAACAGCAGATCCTATATATGTGTAATACAAATATTTTGATCAATTTTTCAGCGTTTACCTGTACCAGATTTCCAGTGTTTTGATATATTTTGCAGAAAATGAAAAAAGGAGATAACTTCTTTTGAAAATTCAAAACACCTGTACTTTAGATTTCTGTATCTGGTTATGACATAAAGAAAAAAATATTCCCCACAAAGTATCTAAAGATGATGAGAAATACCTTAATGTTAGTTCTCTCCCAAAAGATTATTACTCATCTATGATAAATGAACAATTATGTTTGAAGTTCTTTAATCATTTCGAGATCATTAGAGCTTTTTTCTAGCATCATTTAAAATAAAATTGCCGGGGAAAAGCATGCAGTGAAATATATCGTTGAATGTGATTATGATTCCGTCTTTGAAAAGCGACCTTATAGAAATGTATTCTAGAATAGGGAGAGAATGGAAACCTCTTCAGGACGCAAGAATTATTCAATATTTTAATTGAAAACGAATGAAGAAAAGTTTCAAGTACAAGAATTTTTAAATAATAAATATGGAATTTGAATACATAGAAAGATTCCGTTGGAATTTACAAAAGATAGCTACACAAAAATGTTTCAGAATATTTGAATAAAGGTATTCGCATAAATTCAGAAACTGAAATTTATAAGAATAACGAATTTGTTTCACCTAGAATGTTAAATGTAAAATAAGAAACTACTTTAAATGAAAAATAAACAAATATACTTACTAGTTTGAAAATGTAAATTAAATTTTTTCTTTATGTAAAGGAAATTGTAAGCAAGTATTAGTTTTGTAACAATTTATGAATAATATGTTCTTTTTAATGTATTAATGTATGAGATGATTGGATATCGTTAAGTGCCACTCTTGGCAACGGGTAATTATATGTTCTAAATGTACGGGTTGGTCGGATTTAAACTGACTGTACTTTGAGTAGATACATGGAGGGGGTAGATAGCTTTGGAACTTGTAGCTACTTAAATCAGAATATGGGATAGAAATTATAGGCAAGTAATAAATACAATGGTTCATTTGCATTGTCTCTCTTGGTAACGAGTAATTATACTTTTTTTTATGTACGGGATGATTGAAATTAAACTGATTATACTTTGAGTATACATGAAGGAGGGTATTCGCCTGATAGCTTTGGAACTTATAGTTACTGAAATCAGAATATGGGTTGGAAATTATGGGCAAGTAATAAATTTCATTTAGACTGTATCTCTTGGCAGCGAATAATTATACGTTTTTCTTAATGTACGTGATAATTGAAACCGAACTGATTATACTTTGAGCATTCATGAAGAGGATTACTAGCAAGATAGCTTTGGAACTTTCAGCTACTTAAATCAGGATATGGGTTGGAAATTATGGGAAAGTAACAAATACTATGGTTCTTTTAGACTATATCTCTTGGCAACGAGTAATTATACTTTTGTTTTAATGTACGGGATGATTGAAACCAAACTGATTATACTTTGAGTGATACATGAAGGGGGTAATTCGTTATAGAGCTCTGGAACTTATAGCTACTTAAATAAGAATATGGGACAGAAACTGTGTGTCAGTAAAAAAAAAAAATATGCAATTATTCATGTTGGCAGTAAATAATAATATTATCTTCTTTATGTACGACATGGTTCGAATTAGACTGGTTGCATTTTGAATGATACATGGAGGGGGTTACTCGCCAGAACTTTGGAACTTGTAGCTACTGAAATCAGTTTATGGGTTGGAAATTATGAGCAATTAATAAATACAATGGTTCATTTAGACTGTTTCTCTTGGAAACGAGTAAGTATACGTTTTTTTTATGTACGGGATGAATGAATCCAAACTGATTATACTTTTGAGCATACATTAAGTGGGTTATTCGCCAGATAGCTTGGAACTTGAAGCTACTTAAATCAGTTTAAGGGTGTGAAATTATGAGCAAGTAATAAATACAATGGTTCATTGAGACTGTTTCTCTTTGCAACGAGTAATCATACTTTTTTTTTATGTACGGGAGAATAGAAACCAAACTAATTATACTTTGAGCATACATGAAGGGGGTTACTCGCCAAACAATTTTGGAACTTGTAGCTACTTTAATCAGAATATGGGTTGGAAATTATGGGAAAGTAACAAATACAATGGTTCTTTTAGACTGTCTCTCTGGGCAACGAGTAATTATACGTTTTTCTTAATTTACAGGATGATTTAAACCAAACTGATTTTACAGGATGATTTAAACCAAACTGATTTTACTTTGGGTTCAGTCGCAGTGAAACTTGCGACTTCTTGAAGCCGAGTATACATGAAGGGGGTTACTTGCTAGATAGCCTTGAAACTTGTAGCTACTTAAATCAGAGTATGGACAGAAACTATGTGAGAGTAAAAACAATACAGTTATTCGTTTAAATGTCATCTTATGTACAAGATAGTTGGAGTTCTACTGACTGTATTTTGAGTGATACATGGAGGGCGTTACTCGCCAGATAGATATGTAACTTTAAACTGCGTAGTTATGGGCAAGTAATAAATGTAAGGGTTAGTTTAAGGGCCCCTCTTCCCAACGAGTTATTGTATGTTTTTATTTCTGCATGGGATGGTTGGAATTAAACTGTTAAAACTGAGTGCTATAGTCAGGAGTTTACGCATCATATCGCAGTGAAACTTGCGACTTCTTGAAGCCGATTATGGGTCAGAAACTATGGACAAGTAAAAAATACAATAATTTAAGTGTCCTCTTGGCAACATGTAATTAAACGTTCTTCTTTATGTACGGGAGGGTTGAATTTAAAGTAATCGTATTTGAGTGTTACAGGGAAAGGGTTACTCGCCAGATCGTTTTGAAATTTACAGCTACTTAATTCAGATTATAAAGTAGAAATTATTGCCGTGTAAAAAATACAATAGTTTGTCTGAGTGCCCAACTTGGAAACGAGTAATTATATGTCCTTAATGTACATAATGAATAACATTTTCAACTGTCATAAGAGCAAGTCTGAAGTACCTATCTTGCACCATTTCTTTTCAGAGACAATTTATTTTATTATTTTTTTATTTAGCACGCATTTTTATTATTCAATAGTATTGGTTTTAAATCAGTAATTCCCATTGTTAGTTCGGGTTTTAAATATGCTCTTTTTTGGCACTAGTCTTATGTTTGGATCTTTTGACCTTGTTTCATAACACCCCATCAACCAACCAAGTCGATCAAAGAAACTCCGTTATTTTGTCGCATTAGTTATTATAATCAGCATTTCAACATTAGAGAATTTAGAAGTTAATCCGCTGTTCGCTACAAGGTTATAAATAACAGACGCTTTTAGAGATTTATGATTTTGCCTGAATTCAAGTTCGGCCTATCCTTTATCTCCTTTACCTCCTCTTTTTCAGTAGAAAATAATTTTAATTTCAATACTACTAAACGTAAAAAGTATTTATTAATACATAGAATTGTCAAGTTTATATGATTCAACAGACAATTTAAAAACATGGCATATAAAAAGTTCTTTTTATCTTGTAATTATTATTTTATTGGCTTAAGGGAACAATGGACATTACGAAACGATTTTTAAAATTTATACCTGACAGATAGGAAATTTTGCATATATATTCATTAAACTATAAATGTATAAAAAACCTTATATAATTTTGTAAATATTTTAGTTTTTTTTATATTTTAAAAATTGAAATTTTTATTATATTTTTTAAAATGCTCCTTGCGATCCATTTTTAACTTTCCACCTTAATTTTGCATTTATATTGCTCATAAATACACTGCTGGCCACTGTAAATGCAACACCCTGAAGGAAACATGTAAATAACATGAAATTTACAACATGCTTTAGCGGAGGTGTGATATGCAAATGATTAGAATTTCAGCGCAGACGCACATCACGCACGCCTGTGTCGCCACTTCAAAGCGCTATTTAAGACTTGTAGATTTCGACGATTTCAAGTTCGGCAATTGTGTTTTTCTTGTGTTTTTTTTCAAAAAAAACGATCAATTATGCCTCGACGAAAACAGCGATCATCTCTTGATCAAGTATCCGAGTTCGACAGAGGAAGGATAGTGGCCTACCGAGATTGTGGATTATCTTTCAGGGAAATCGGTAATCGTGTTGGACGAAACCAAACAACTGTAATTCGGATATGTGATCGTTGGATGCAGGAGGGTACGACGGACCGGCGTGTTCGATCGCATCCACCTCAGCGCACCACTTCACGTGATGACAGGCAAATTGTGCGCATGGCAGTGACGGATCGCTCAGTCACATCACGAACCATAGCACAGCACATGCAGTCTGTAACGCATCATCCAGTGTCTGCGCGTACCATTCGACGCCGTTTACAGCAGAGTGGTCTGTCCGCAAGACGTCCATTGCTTTGTCTACCCTTCACGCAGAACCACAGACGTCTCCGCCGCCAATGGTGCGATGACAGAAGGATGTGGACGGCAGAATGGAATGAAATTGTCTTTACTGACGAGTCACGCTTCTGTCTGCAATACCACGATGGTCGCATTCGAGTCTGGAGACACCGTGAAGAGAGGATGCTGAACAGCTGTGTTATGCACCGCCACACTGGTCCTTCACCGGGTATTATGGTATGGGGCGGTATTGGATATCACTCTCGCACACCTCTAGTACGCATTACTGGTACTTTAAACAGCCAACGCTACATCTCCGAGGTGTTGGAACCAGTTGTCCTTCCTTACCTTCAGAGCTTGCCTACAGCCTCATTTCAACAGGATAATGGACGACCACACGTGGCACGCATTGTCCAACGATTCTTCGTCAATCGCCAGATTGAATTGCTTCCCTGGCCGACTTGCTCTCCGGATCTTTCGCCGATAGAAAACATGTGGTCCATGGTTGCTCTACGATTGACCCAGATTCCATCCCCAGCTGCCACAGCAGATCAACTTTGGCAACGTGTGGAAGCTGATTGGTCTGCTGTACCCCAAGAACTCATCCAAAGTATCTTTGAATAAATGCCGAGGCGTGTGGCAGCGGTGATCTCCAACAATGGCGGCTACTCTGGCTACTGATTTTGGCAGGAACCACGCTTCACAGAAGTCTATAAATTTAATCATTTGATACTTGGTCAACATGTTATCTACAAAATAAATTTTGTTGTGATATCTCTTGTCTTTCTTGGTGTTGCAATTTGGGTGGCCAGCAGTGTACATTTTGAACAACTTTTATGTATTAGTTTGGGCTTTCGTTGAATAGTTAGTTTTTAGTAAATATTTTTACTCTTGTACTCTGAATTTTCGGGAAATTTTTGTACTTTTCTACACTTAAGTTAAACTTTGATAATCTGAATCATGGCGAAACCTGAAATAGATACATAACTTTATTTTTATGTATTAGAAGAGCTTTTATTATAAATTTTATAAAATTTCGTCAAAAATTATGACGCAAGGAACATTTTAAAGACTTGGAAATCTGGAAATTATGTATTTTGAGTAAAAAGAAATTTAAAAGATATTTTTTCACCTACCTTTAATATTTACTTTTCTAAAGCCACCAAATTTTCATTTTAATTTTCATTACATATTTTAAATGCATTTTATTCCAATATTTACATATTTTTAAAATATTAATACACCCAGAAAAAATTCCAATTTTTGTTCAATTTTTGGTATTTTGGAAGTCCGCCATCCTCTTTAAAGCATTATAGTGTAAAGTGCTTAGAAACAAATATCATGTACAGCACTGTTGCATAGCAAGATACAATAATTTTATAATGTACTGTCAATGCATGCTCTGTCATGCACCTGAACTTTAAATCCATTTATCTCGTAATGCAATTTTAAAACTTTTTTGTAACGACATTTCAAAATATGCCAATGAACTTTTGGGAAACATTCAATCTTTTCACCAACACTTTTTGAAATTTTCGATCCCTAGAGTTAAAAATCTAGAAATACTTTATTCTGAAGTAAAACTTACCATAAAGAAGATATATTTTTTGCATTTAATAGTTATTAAAAAAATTTGTCAAATGAGTTTTTATTAATCCTGAAGCAAAATTACTTTGAATTCACTAAGGTAAAAAAGAGGCACAAATTGAGCTTTTGGTTTGCCGGAAAATATCATACGAATCATACTTTATATTTCGAATTTAAAGTTTTTTAAACATAAATTTTCAAGTATTTTCCTTTATTTTTAAGGAATTTTATATAAGGAAGCGCCTGAGAGGAAAACAGCTTTACGAAATGCGTGTAGACACAAAAAGTAAAATTAAATCTCCCAGACGCATTAAGTGGATAGAATGCGTTTATAAATAACTTCCATGAACTGATCTACAGTCGTGTAACTTTTAAGTTACTTAAGTTTTTAGAATCCCCCAAAAATTCCTTTTAACTCTGTAAATTGGTTAAAAAGAGTTATTTTATGTAGTTGATATTCTTAATGGCTGGATTTAATCTGGAATATATAAATATAATTTGGTGCCGAACGTAATTATTTTAAATGCAATGTATGCAATTTTGTGTATAATATGGGGAGTGGTTCAGATTTATTTAAAGTATTCATCGTATTTTATTTAATTAATTATTTATTTATTTATATATATACACACACAGACTGCTGACCATTAAAATTGCAACACCATGAAGGAGGGATGACTCAAACGTCAAATTCGCATGAACGGAAGAAGATGCTAAGAAATGCAAATGATTAGCATTTAAGCGCAATCGAACGACGCAGGAGGGAGAAACGGCATCTGAAACTCTGTACAAAAGGAAACTCACGCAGCGAGTTTCTCATTTGAAAATTGCATTTGAATGTTGGTTTTTTGTGAGAAGATCTTGTTACGCCTTGTATAAGAAGGAGAAAAGTCTACCAGCACGTGTCGGAATTCGATAGCGGCAGGATCGTGGCCTATCGAGAGTGGGGTTTATCGGTCAGCTATTTTGCTACTCGAATTGGTCTGAATCCAACGACTGCCATGCGAATATGGAATCGATGAGTTCAGGAGGATCACACTGAACTCCATGCAGGATCTCAACGGCCTCCCTCCACTAACGCCCGAGAGAACAAACATGTTGTCAGGTCGGTCTTGCAGGATCGTACAGCCCTACCACGGAACTTGAGTCAGGAAATGGGCTGGTTTGCAGAAGGACGAGTATCCGCACGGACAGTGCGACGACCTCTGGAGCAGCACGGACTGTCAGCACGGGGACAATTATTGCGGCTTCACTTGACACTGCAGCATAGAGACGCGTTAAGACAGTAATGCGCAGAACGACAAAACTGGATACAGTATTGGCACCACGTCGTCTTTTCATACGAATCCCGGTTCTACGTGCACCATCATAATGAATGTATTCGTGTATTCGACTGTTGCCCTGGCCGCCACGTTCTCCGGATCTTTCACCCATTGAAAACATCTGGTCATGGGTTGTTGAGAGACTGGGCAGCCTCCGCTCTCCAGACACTACGATTTATGAAGTGAGGAATAGACTTGAAGAAGAGTTTAATGACTAGACCGTATCTGTGATCCAAGTCTAGTTCGACTCGATGCCTTAGAGAGTTTTAGCTTTGTGAGAGCTTTAGCTGCCAGAGCTGTGTGTAATAATTTCTGACCCTGTATACCCCAAAATTGCCTATAAATTTAATCATGTTCTTTTCCTACAATGCTGTATACGTACAATAAGTAAAGTTCTGTGATTTGCTTTTCTTCCTTGTGTTGCAATTTTAATAGCCAGCAGTGTATATATTATATATATACATACACACACACACACACACACACACACATATATATATATATGCCTAGTGAAAATTATATTTAATAAATCTTCAGAGATTTGATTTTTAAAAACAAGGTTCAAATCTGCTTCGCGTTAGCAAGTTTCAAAATCTTTGAAAATTGCGAAACAAACTATTATTCCCAGGGGAATAATAGAATTATTCTCATCTATTATGTCAAATAGATACTTCATGAAATATATAAAGATATGTCATATTAAGCAAGTAGCAGCATATATTATGCAACGAAAGGAGTTAAATTCAAGTATTATGCCCTGACCTTGTGTTTATACGGCTTAACAAACTGAAGACGAATGGAGGATAATTCGATGAAGGTAGAGAAGTGTTTTCAAACCTGGAGAATTTTATTTCTCTTTAAATTATCTCAGTTTATACGTATATATTTTTATCGCAATTCCTTTTTATTTAAAATCTATGTGCGTATGTAACAGATTGTCTAAATTATTTGTGGACGTGTTACATATGTTATAATGAAAAGAAATTGAGGATTTCTTTAATTGTTTACGATCCCAACATGAAATCAACTAGTGTAATAATAAGGCTACAGTGCCATATTTCATAAAGTGAATTTAATTTTAAGTATGTTATGTGAAAATAATAGCGTTATATCAAAAAGGATGTCTGATAATGCATTGATGCTTTGGCTGAGTTTCATTAATTCAGTTTTATAAAAATTATAGTTACATTTAACAATTAGACGGTTCAACTATATATAAATGAAACAAAAACTTTGCCGGTTGGGGAACAGTTCCGGGTAGACCGTTTCCGGTATATGGCATCCGTTATGAAATTCGGCCATGTTTGAAAATGTCGAAGTCGCTGTACTTTTCTTTTTCATGAAAGTACATAAATGCTACATATTTGAAAAGAGCTTTAAAAACTGATAATATTTTCTGCTTACACTTATTCTGATACTTTAATAGTTTTAGAGACATTTCAATTGAAAATGCATACTCCACCGAACAAAACGTAACCGCCATGTTTTACGATGTAAACACAGCGGGATTCATTCCCAGCTTGATTCTCACTAAAAAATGAATCACTGAAAAGAAATGTTTTATTGTGTGTCTAATTTTTAGCTTTTTTTCTATTTTTCATACTTTTAATTCAAACTTTTTAAACATAAATAGATCATTCAAAGAGTTACTGATTTTGGGGGATTTTTTGGCAATTAAAAGTGAAAAAAAAATTAAATTCAAGTGAACTGTGATTTGAGTGTCAAGTGATTCGATAGCTGGGCGAAGCCCGGATAGTGAAAAATATATTTATGTTTTGTTATATAACTTTATCTGCTCAAGTTAGCTGTTTTCAAAACATCAAAGGTAATGCGTTGGCTATGTTCTTAACTTCTCGTTTATAAAAATATTGTAATTTTATTTCAGAAATTAGCTGACTGAAATAGGAACAAATTGTGATGTTTAATTTCTCTAATGATAAGTTAAATTTCAAAAGATTAAATCATTTTGTCTGCTTATGTTATGTGTTTAAAAAAAACCAAAGGTGATACATTGATTGAGTTTCATAAATTCTACTTCATAAAAAATTGTAGATTTATTTGTTAAATTAGATGTGTCAGTTATGCATAAAATGTGATGTTTTGTTTATGGGGTATGATGAGTTGAACTTAGAAAGATTAAATAATTTTACCTTCTTATGTTAGGTGTTTAACAAACACCAAAGGTAATACGTTGGCCGAGCTCCATAAATTCTGCTTTAGAAAAATTAGGCTTTTTTGTTAAATTTTATGGTTGAATAATGATTAAAATGTGATTTTTGTTTTTATGTGATATGATAAGTTCAACAAAAATCACAGAAGGATTAAATAATTTTATCAGCATAAGAGAAAAGTTTACAAAACACCATTCTTCTTTATAAAAATTTGTAGTTTTATTTGATAAAATAGATGCGTCAGGTATGAATAAAATATGTTTTGTTCATATGATATGATAAGTTGAACGTAGAAAGATTAAATAATTTTATCATCATAAGTGAGAAGTTTACAAAACACCATTCTGCTTTATAAAAATTTGTAGTTTTATTTGATAAAATAGATTCGCCAGGTATGAATAAAACATGTTTTGTTTATCTGATATGGTAAGCTGAACTTTGAAACATTAAATAATTTTATCTGTTTAATTAAAGCGTTCACATAACGCCTCAAAGTTGTAACACATAACGCCTCGCTTAACGTCTAAAGTTGTAATCAAAATATTTCTAAAATTTTGATTTTCTTTCAGCTGTGTTTGAAAGTACTTAAATATTATTTTAATCCAACTAAATTAGATTCAATGGACTATATTAAATCTCGTAACTCAACGTAATATTTTATACGAAAGTGTTTGTTTAAAACATATTACATATTTATGTACTAACAAAAGTTATAAAAGGCTTAAAAGATGTAGAGCAATTTTTTCTAATGATATTACTCCTTAGCGGTCTCTATCTATATCTTCAAAAAGTAATTTTTTTTCGTGAGATTCCAAATCATCATCTTAAGAGAAAATTTCTGTTGGTTCCGCAGAAATCCCTGTTCCCCGGTTACCAATTTATCTGCAGCCTTTTTCTGGACTCCGGTCTTATACTCGACGTCCATCCAATTTGCTGAGTCCCCCCTCTGGGACAGACAGCTGTCCCGATGCATTTTAATAATGACCAATCAAGATGTAGCACGTTCTGAGCACTAGACTCTTAATTTAATGGACGATGTTTAGGGAGATTTATATATTGTCGTTTGAGAAGTTTGCGTATTGAATTTTTCAAGCAACGGAATCAAATCATGCCATCCTAGTAATGAAATTTCGGAACATATAATATTTTTCGGGACATAGATTTTTTCCTGGTAATTCAAATGCTTTTAACATGCTTGGAGAAACATATTAAATGCATTACCACACTCAGAGAATATATAACTCGAGAAATCATTTTTTTTTTCAAATTTAAGATCATAGTTGCACTAGATTTTAATTTATGCACAGATTGAAAGTAAAGATAAAAATAGGGAAACTGATACAAATGTTACCCCAACGTTACATCTTGATTAAAATTCTTACTAAACATAATAGAAAATGATCAAGTCCAGAGAATATATAGAGTAAGAAATCCCTTTTTCACATTTAAGATCGTAGAGGAAAAAGGTTGTTTTCATGCGCAATAAACATTGAAATATGAAATAAGATACAGATGCTACCTGAATGTTAAATCTTGATTGGAACTTGCACTAAACGTAATAGAAGATAACAAAACCCAGAGAATATATAGAGTGAAAAATCAATTTTTCTAATAAGAGATCATAGTGACCAAGACTGTAATTCTAGCACAGACTGAAATTAAAAATTAAAATAGAGAGCCTGATACAGCTGTCAATTCGTCGTTAATGCCTGTCTAGAACTTTCGCAAAACGTAATAGAAAATAATAAAGCCGAAGGAATGTTTAGAGTGAGAAATCAATTTTTGAAATAAGATATCATAGTTGAACAAGACTGTAATTCTTGCACAAACTGAAATTAAGCGTTAAAATAGGGAACCTGATACAGATGTCAATTCATCGTTAATGTTTGTTTAGAACTTTTGCAAAACGTAATAGAAAATAATAAAGCCCAGGGAATATTTAGAGTGAGAAATCAATTTTTCAAATAAGAGATCACAATTGGACAAGACTGTAATTCTTGCACAGACTGAAATTAAACGTTAAATTAGGGAACCTGGTACAGACATTGAATCAGGGTTAAATCTTGATTAGAACTTCAGCTAACCATGATATAAAATAATCAAGCCCAGAGAATATATAGAGAAAGAAATTAATTTTTTCAAATTTAACATCATGTTTGCACAAGATTGTAGTTCATGCACATATTGAAAGCAAACGTCAAGATGTGGAACCTGATACATATGTTACGGCAGCGTTAAATCATTATTAGAACTTTCACAAAACATAATAGAAAATAACCAAGCCCATAGAATATATAGACTGAGAAATCAATTTTACAAATAAAACAGCATAGTCGAAAAAGACTGTAATTCTTGCTCATACTGAAATTAAACGTATAAATTTGGAGCGTGATGCAGATGTTAACTGAGCGTTAAACTTTGATAAAAGATTTCGTTAAATATCACAGAAAATAATAAAGCCGTGTCTTTGTTATGACCCAACCACGGTCACAATATAGTTTTTCTGGTGGGTAACGTGCATTTAAATTCAGTCTATATAAACCCTGGTTTGAATGACGATTTGTACATATAACTATGCACAAATCGTCATTCAAATCAGGGTTTATATAGACTGAAATTAAATTTACCTTACCCACCACAAAAACTATATTGTGACCGTGGTTGGGTAAAGTTTTTGTATAGACTGGATGTAAAAACTAAATATGAACAAAATGGTTTCAAATATCCGAAGGTAATGCAAATATATTAACTGATAAATTATTTAAATGTAGTAAATCTAAGTGTAGTCTATAAACACCAGGATTTGAATCGTTATATGTACCCAGAGAAATGGAAAATACGGCATAAGCTTGGGTACAGAGTGGATGTAAAAAATAAACATGAACACAGTTGTTCATGGAAAGGATTTTGTGTATGAAATATCAGAACATAATATGGCTATATTAATTGATAAATTGTTTAAATTGGGTAAATCTAAGTGTAGTCTATAAGTATCACGGTTTGAATAGTGAATTGTACAAACAGAAAAGAAACTACGATGTATGGTTTTGTATAAACTGAAAGTAAAAAATAAACATAAACAAAACTTTTTTTGATAAGGATTTTGTTTATCAACATTAGAAGAAAAAATAAATATTAACTTTTAACATTTCATCACATTTAAAATTGCAACCGTGATACACACCTAAACTAACTGTTTAACACACATAAAAATTAACACATATAAGCGCGCTTAAACAAACACATATAAGCGTGCAGCATCTCCACTCATTATTTTCATTGTGATAATTTTTTCAGATTTTTATGCGGGGTCAAATTAAATTACCAATATAAAAACTATTAAATTACCTAAAATCTGAATTGTGCATTCATTTTTGAAACCAGTAACGTTAAGCATTCTTTCAATATAATATAATGATGGCCCAAATGAAAATTGAATTTTTTTTGTAATGGTTTACTGGTTGGAATATGTGAACATACAGGAAGTAATAGAGATACATGATCTACATATCCGCTACACTCTGTATCTCTGTCGCTTCAAGCAAGTCTGGACCTCTACATCGAGCGAAGAAAGTCTGTGGTTGTCTGCTGAACCAGTCTTGAACGACATCCTGGACCTCTACAACGAGCGAAGAACGTCCGTGGTTGTCTGCGGAACCAGTCTTGAACGACATCCTGGACCTATACACCGTTCGTAAGCCTTGAAAGTCATTTTCAGTGCGCCGATTATGTGGTGGTTACATGGTGACAGTTCGGGGCTGTAAGGGGAGAGGCAAATGGCAAAGTACCTCCCAGTTGAAGCTCCGCAGCAAATTCTGTCAATGGCTATCGATTACATGGTGATGGCAAAGTGTGAATGAGCAGGTCTCGGTCATGTCCCGTGCTTACACGTCCATTACGAGATTCCGCAAACTGTCTGAATACTGTGTATAGTAACAGAAATTCATGACTCTAAACATTCCTCTTACGACGATAAATTTTTTGCTACACTAACACCTTCTTCCGTCAAAAAATTAATATCGTTCTCTGGGCCTGTTTAGACGAATCCGTGTTCCGACCGTCAGTAGGCACCTCTCTTAAAGACTATTGTAGTGTACTGGAAATAGGGTCTTATTTTTTCCCGAGACCCCACAAGGGCTTGAAACACAGCTGCGTGTTTTTCAAGGAATGTGTTGCTCGGTTCCAACAGTTCGGAACACGTGGGGGGATTAAAAATCGTTTTCCTTACAGATGCAGCCACTAAAGCTGACATCTTTACTTTTCTGCAATGTAGTAAAGTTCGGCGTCTAAGAAGAGCTGCCGGCCCCTCTACCCTTCTGAAAATCCAGACATTCCAAGAAGACGGACCCCGAATTGCCTGCCGAGAGGAGATGCTTGGAGTTGTTTTTTCGGGAGAGCGGCGTAGAACATCGACCCGAGCGGTTGTGATTTTGTGAGGCTCCTGCTTTTCTTGGGCCGGAAAGGGCCCTGGAGCGCGCACTGTAAATCTGCACGTAAATTAAGTGAATATGTCGAAAATGTCTAATGTCTAATTTTTTTTGTTAATAAATTGTTGATTTTTTGTTTTAAAAATTTGGCCTTCGTTTGTTAATTAGAACTCTGTCTTTCTTGGTATGGATCAATAGTTGTGAAATTTCTTCAAAATGCCTCAGAGAGAATAGCCTTACTACTTGTCGTGACGCCACACTATCAAACAGCTCACTGATACTTTCCGATGATAGAGGCTTTGCTTCGTAACATACAACATCATCTACTGGCATAAAAGTAAAACTTTCCCTATTTAATCACTGCCGCTTAAAGAAAAGTATCACTTCCATTTGTGGAACCCTTATATTAGATATTAGATTTTAGATGAAATACCATAAATATAAATCCGTATAGGCATATTTATGCACATAAACTCACCCTACTCGAATTTAATCGGCAAAAACATTTGTCATTTGCAAACAGTTTGTTACATTCTTAAGAAAAAAATATCTCTCAGAATTATTAAGCATTTATTTTGGGGCAAAAAAGAATCCAATATTTCAGTCAAATAACTATAATATACATTTTTAAATTTCCACGGTTTGTGTATTTAAATTGAAAAATAAAATAATGATTTATCTGAATTAATAGCGTATATAAAAACTGATTTTATTTGTTTCTTAAAATATTTAACAGCACCACCTTAACAAATCTTGACAGAAGACCTTCCTTTTGACTCCAATAAGTAAGTGTTCTTTGAAGAAAAAAAATCCTCGAGATTGGCTTTATTGATAATCGCATTTTAAATAAAATGAAAAATGGCTAAAAACATACGCTAATGAGACTTTCATTCAAAAGCAATTGTTCATTTGTTCCCCAGAAGCGGACGAAGAAAAGGAATAAAACCTCTGGAACTAAAATATCTTCATTCCCATTCGCTGAAGATCATTATAATCTTTTTTAAAAGTTGTATTTTATTCGCCCAATATAAAGGTTTTACAAGTCTATTCATTACAATATTTTTTTTTCAAATATTTAAATGCATCTTCAAAATTGATGATAGGTTTGATGTCCGTGCAAAAAAGATGAAAACGGTGTTTTTTTAATAAATTTTTAGTTATTTTTCTGCATTATCTCCCTTGAGGTCCACCGGTCGAACGATTTAAAATGTTTTTTCAACCCTTCCATAAAGTAAGAATTGTCCAACTAGGCAAAATAAGGGTTTGTTTCTCGAATCATTTCGGAATTTGATGCAAACTTCTGACCTGACAATTTTTTTTTCAAATTTGGGAACAAGTAGTAGTTTGAGGGATCAAGTCTGGAGATTAAGGAGGATTGGGAACAATTTCGTGGTATAATTCAAACGGCCTGTTCCCACTGAATCTGAAGCGTTACTTAGCGTCAGTGTTAAAAATTTTAACCTTAATTTAGATATATCTATGGACGAACTTGACCCTTAAACAGATCAGAGGTGAAAAGAATCTGTGGGGACACACTAAGCTGTCCGTATTGTTTTCGGAGGCAATATGGAATAAGAGAGTAACTTTTCGGTTTTTAAATGAGCGATTCCTCGGATTTTGAATGAGAGGCGTAACCTTTCGGTTTGTGAATGAGTGCTTCCCGTATTTTAAATGAAACACTAACCTTTGAATGAGTGACCTCTCGGTATTTGAATGGAACACTAACCTTTCGGTTTTTGAATGAGTGACCCCTCGATATTTGAATAGAACACTAACCTTTCGGTTATTGAATGAGTGAACTCTTGTTATTTGAATGGAACACTAACCTTTCGGTTATTGAATGAATGACCTCTCGGTATTTGAATGGAACACTAACCTTTCGGTTTTTGAATGAGTGACCTCTTGGTATTTGAATGGAACACTAACTTTTCGGTTATTGAATTACTGACCTTTCGGTATTTGAATGGAACACTAACCTTTTGGTTATTGAATGTGTATGGCTCAGTTCACTTAACGTTAAACTTAACTCGTACTAGTAGAAACTAACTGAACCACACAGCAATTATGGGATAAAAGATTCTAAGACAGCTTATAAGGTCGCTGGGTTTTTCCTATGACTGTATTCTGGATACTAAGAATTCAATGTTCAACAGTTTGAAAACCTTCAATGATGACAACTTGACAATGCTCAAACTTGTTAATGATGACCAGCAATTGAAACAAACTGACTTTATTGAAAGGCGAAAACTTAGCTAATACAAGGCAATGTTTTGATACTCACGCGGAAGAATGTCGGCATTTCTAAACTTTAAACTTGAAGAAGCATTCCAAGAGAAACTAGCATGAAAGGTGCTCTCGAAGTACATCATTA
Source organism: Dolomedes plantarius (assembly GCA_907164885.2). Classification (NCBI taxonomy): domain Eukaryota; kingdom Metazoa; phylum Arthropoda; class Arachnida; order Araneae; family Dolomedidae; genus Dolomedes; species Dolomedes plantarius. Next base: position 124,776,545 of record OU015490.1, on the reverse strand, counting down.
CAACCCATAGAACGGCGAGCAACAACACGACACTCTTCCCTCCAAGACTGCAATGCAACTGATTACATCGCGGGAAGGAAGCTTAGCGATAGCAAAAACTACAGCAGTATCGCCATCTAGTGACAATTAAACGAGTTATTTAAACTTCTACACAAAAAAAAAAAATGCAAAAATAGAAAATCAAAATCCAACATTCTCCCGCCCTTGAAACCCTTTAGGGGTTTCAAAACACTGAATTACACATAATCTAAACAACCAATATTAACAACAATTGAAAAAGGTTACAAGACATAAAAAAACATTGGTCAATTATACAAGTAAACTAAATGGCTACATGGAGAACTAGTCTAAAGGTAATCTACAAAGTTTGGTGATGGGACGAGTAAGTTGACCTGAATCAGTTTTTAAAGTAACAACTCGAACCTTCTCATCTTTACCGGGATGTAACTTTAACACACGTGCGTTTCAAGCACCAATGAAGGCTTGAGTAGTGAGGTCCGTCACTACCTCAAGATGCATTGCTCGCGTGGCAAAACACACAAAAATCGCAATGTAAACCTTGAAGGATTTTTTCCCCCGGCCATTTCTCTCCCTGGCAAGAAACGGTCCTGCAAAGTCAACACCTGATGTTGAGAAGGCCCTGGAAGGTGTGACTCTTGAAATTGGTAAATCTCCCATAAGCTGACTCATAGCAGAAGCAGAAAGACGAAAGCACGTTTTACAGCTTTTTACAAATCTACGGACCACATCTCTTCCACAAGGGATCCAAAATTTTTGCCTTATAACTGAGAGCAAGAGTTGAGGCGATGCATGCAAATGTGTTACATGAAAGTGCTGAACAATAAGAGTTGTCAAATGATGTTTCTTGGGAATGATAGCTGGATGTTTCGAATCATTAGAGAGACTGGAATTTCTAAGTCTCCCACCAACTCTTAACACATCCTCATTGTCCAAGAATGGGCATAGCGCAAGAATCTTGCTGGAAGTCTTCAATGCTCTTCCTGTTTTCAAGCAGTGTAACTCTTCTCCAAATTCTGCATGCTGGACTAGTTTGACTATAGTTAATGTTGCTCTTGAAAGTTCAGCTGATGTTAAATAACTTATATTTCTTTCAGCTGAAGATTTTCTAGTATTGTTTAGGAAACGTAGAACCCAAGCAAAAACTCTACAAAGTTTGGTGAATGAAGAAAACCTGAAGATAACTGATGGTGGCTGAAATTGAGTAGCTGCTGAAATGAAGCTTTTCCTTTGCTCAACGAGTTGTGATTCTTGGAATGAAAAACTTGTACATGATTGCTCATTAAAAAATTGCTCTGAAGGCTGCCTGAGAAAACTGGGACCCTGAGTCCAGAGGTCACAAGACAAGAATTCTGCAGGTAGAAGACCTCTGGTGCCACAGTCGGCAGGGTTATCCACACCTGGAACATGGTTCCAGTGTACGTCTGGGGCAGCTTCCTGTATCTTGGATACTCGATTCGCTACGAAAGGGAGCCAGCGGCGAGGTTCTGAGGCAATCCACGAGAGTGCCACTTGAGAGTCAGTCCACGCAAAAGTTTTGCTGAAAGAAATTTTCAATGTTGGTAGAATAGATTCCAACAATGTTGCTAAAAGTAATGCTGAACATAACTCAAGTCTTGGAAGGGACTGAGTTGTTTTGACTGGAGCAACTCTAGTTTTTGACGTTAAAAGTGATACTGTATTGTTATGATCTTGAGTGATTGAGCGAATATACACAACAGCACAGTATGCTTTTTCTGATGCATCACAAAACGCATGAATCTGGATATCAATAGGCTGTGTACACATGACAAATCTAGGCAATTTAAAGTTGACCAGCAAAGGCAGCTGTGAGTGGAATATTCTCCAACGTGAAGAAAGTGGTTCACTGAGAACATCATCCCAACCTAGATTTTGACTCCATAGTTCTTGTATGAAGATTTTAGCACTTATGACAACTGGTGCTAACCAAGCCATCGAGTCAAATAATCTGGCAATGTCTGAAAGAATTTTACGTTTGGTCAGGTCTTGATGATTACAAATTGTGATGGACACACGAAAGGAATCTGTACCTGGATGCCAAACGATACCAAGAACCTTGATAGTTTCACTGTCTTCAATAGATAATGATTGGTTTATGGCTTTAGAATGGGCAGGAATACTCTTCAAAACTGCTGGAACATTGGAACTCCACTTGTGAAGTCTGAAGCCTCCCCGAAGCATCATCTCTGATAGTTGACTGGTTAGTTGTTCAGCCTTTAACTCAGAGCTCTCTCCAGTCATGATATCGTCTACGTAAAAGTCTCTGAGGCAGACCTTAGAAGCTAAGGGATAGTTGATCCTCTCATCAAGTGCAAGCTGCTTCATTACCCTAGTGGATAAGTATGGAGCGCTGGCTGTGCCGTACGAGACAGTGACAAGACGATAAGTTTCTATGGGTTCACTGGGCTTGTTTCGCCAGAGTATCCTCTGCAAATCAGCATCCTCTGGGTGAACTCTGATCTGTCGAAACATCTTCTCCACGTCAGCACAAATTGCAACAGGAAAGGTTCTGAAGCGGAGGAGAATGTGATAAAGCTCTTGCTGCACTCTTGGTCCTGTATAAAGTAGATCATTTAGAGAGAGTCCTGACGATGATTTGGAGGAACCGTCAAAGACGACTCGCAACTTTGTCGTAGAGCTGCTCTCCTTAAATACAGCATGATGAGGTAGGTAGAACTGGGGATTTTCACTCCTCTCTGAGTCTAAAACTTTCTCCATGTGCTGAAGCTCTATGTATTCTTTAATGAAACCTCTGTAACGTTCATAAACCTCTGGTCTGGCAACAAGATTTTTCTCTAGTGACTGGAATCGACGCATTGCAGTCCGGAATGAGTCACCTAAGAGAGTTGGAGAGGTATGGAAAGGTAGTTTCACCGTGTACCTTCCATCATCGTTTCTTGAATATGTAGCTGCAAAGTAATCTTCGCAGGCCTGTTCCTCTTTAGTGAGCAAGTTGTCTTTCGGAACTTCATCCAATTTCCAAAACTTGCTAAGCAACTCTTCCGTTACCAGTTGGATGTGGTTGACATGGATAATTGGTGGATCTGGAGTTTCCGTGTTTACATTTCCGGAAATGATCCATCCCAGTTCTGATCTGACCGCAAAAGGACAATCCTCAGTTGTTTTAATAATTTCTCCTTTTAGCATTGGCAAGGCAATACTAACACCGAGTAGAATGTCAATAGTACCTGAATGAAAGAAATTTGGATCTGCTAGCTTGAGATCACAGAAGGGAATTGCTGTCCCAGATGGTAAGGAGAAATGAGGTATATCACCAATGATTTTATTAATGATAAAAGCTGATGTCACAAATTTAGGAGAGTCCTTGAAATAAGGAGTAAACTTAAGGGTTGTGACCCCATTAGTATGTGTGTTGGATGAACCAAGGCACGATATCTGCACTTTTGCCTTGTTTCTGGCAAGACCTAAACGATTGAAACATGTCTCTGTTATAAAAGAAGCCTGGGAACCTGGGTCAAGAAGAACTCTACAGTGTTGATACTCATTTGTAGAGTCAAGTACCTTCACTATAGCAGTGCATAAAAGCACTTGATTCGGAGCAGCTTGAGATGATACACAAGACGATACATTAGTAATGGATTGCTGCGGTACACCTGTTGATTCAGTTGCTGCATCAGAAGCGGGCAAAAATTCCATGGCATGTGGAGATAACACTGTAGAATGGTTCGATTTGGTTGGCTCCAAATGAAGCAAGGTATTGTGTCTTTTGTGACACACTCTACAAGAGTAACTGCTAGAACAATTGGCTAATTTGTGAGCCCTAAGACAATTGAAGCACAAACGTTTGTCCTTTATGAATTGAAAACGTTGTGGGGTGTCCATTTTCTTGAAGTTGTTGCACTGGTGAATACTGTGCTCATTACTTTTACAATAACTGCAACAGATCTTGACTTGAGCTGTAAAAGTAGACACTCGTTGGGGTTTCCCTGAACCTGAGACATTTGGTTGTTGTGGCTTGAATACTGGTTTATGTGGTGGTCGTTGCTGCAGTGTACGTGCATGGTGGATGATGAATTTTTGCAATTCCTCAAGTGTAGGAATGCTGTCATCACCAAGCCCTCTCTCCCACCATGCTCTTGTTGTTGGGTCAAGCTTTTGAATAATCAAATATACAATAATGCTATCTGCAAACCCACTTGGCTGCAGATCGAGAATCTGGAGCGAACGAGTAACTTCCTTTGACGTGTCAACAATGGATAACAATTGTGATGCATCTTCTCTAGTACACTGTGGTAAATTTACAATTCTTTTAATTAGGGTAAAAACTAATTGTCGCCTATTAGAATACCTCTCCCTTAGGAGATCCCATGCAATCTGAAAGTTTGCATCAGTAATTGGGAGTGACTGAATAACCCGAAGTGCATCACCTTTTAATGCACTTACCAAGTATTGAAGTCTCTGCGCATTTGATAATGTACTATTTTGCACAACTGAAGCCTTAAATAGATCGCTAAAGGACAGCCACTCCAAGTTGCTACTGCCAGAAAAACTAGGAATACGTAACTCCGGCAATTTTAAACTTATGGTTGAAGGTTCCTTAATCTCGTTTGAATCCCCTTGAGAAATCCCCCTGACTAATTCACTGTTTCAAAGTTTTAGTTTATCTTCAGCACGGAGAACAATTAATTTATAACTATCAATTATATCTTGAATCTCTTGTGATTCAGACAAATACTTATCAAACTCATCCTCCTTGCATGACTCATAAATTTTGCCGAAAATATCAGAACATTTTCCGTTTAAGTCAGAAATTTTATCTTTAAACAATGTGATTTCTGCATTATCCAAGCCAAAAGTCTCTGATTCTAACGTTACTTTCAATTTTGTAACAGAGGATTTTAATACCCTTTTTTCAATTTTCAACCTTTCCATTTTTACACTATAAAAAACAATACTTAACCAAAGCAAGTGTAAAAATTCACTAAAATATGTATATCTAAAACTATGACAATAAAAACAATACTTAAATTAAACTAAAGTAAACATTCACTAGAATATGTATATCTAAAACCAACATGCGTCACAAATGCTATGCTTCAAAACTTACTCCGTTCTTATTTGTATGTGAACACCAAACAACTTAAATTTTCAAAGTCAAAGTGTCAATTCGTCGCTTATTCAAATAAACACTTTCTGCATCTTCTATGGAAGTTGAATCAGTATTCAACGAACTAATTTAACCACAAGCTGTAAATTATTTCAACACCTTTTCAAATATACAGATGAAAATGTCCTTGGATTTACTGATACTAAATTCACTGTACTAAAGTATAGATTACTTCCGCTTTCATTTCACAATAAAAATACTTTCAAAGATAACACTGATACTAAATAGCCAGAAATGTAGAATTCACGAGAATTATTTCCTCTAGAACAATCTTACTTTTGTTGAACTTCTAAATACGCAATCTACCAGAACACAGTCTCCGGCTCGACGGACCAAAACAGAATGTATGGCTCAGTTCACTTAACGTTAAACTTAACTCGTACTAGTAGAAACTAACTGAACCACACAGCAATTATGGGATAAAAGATTCTAAGACAGCTCATAAGGTCGCTGGGTTTTTCCTATGACTGTATTCTGGATACTAAGAATTCAATGTTCAACAGTTTGAAAACCTTCAATGATGACAACTTGACAATGCTCAAACTTGTTAATGATGACCAGCAATTGAAACAAACTGACTTTATTGAAAGGCGAAAACTTAGCTAATACAAGGCAATGGTTTGATACTCACGCGGAAGAATGTCGGCATTTCTAAACTTTAAACTTGAAGAAGCATTCCAAGAGAAACTAGCATGAAAGGTGCTCTCGAAGTACATCATTACAACCCATAGAACGGCGAGCAACAACACGACACTCTTCCCTCCAAGACTGCAATGCAACTGATTACATCGCGGGAAGGAAGCTTAGCGATAGCAAAAACTACAGCAGTATCGCCATCTAGTGACAATTAAACGAGTTATTTAAACTTCTACACAAAAAAAAAATGCAAAAATAGAAAATCAAAATCCAACAGAATGGGAGAGTCATTTGTCTGTTTTTGATCTCGGTTGAATGAAAGAAAGATCTCTCGGCTTTTGAATGAGGGCGTTATATGCTGGTGTTTGAATTAGGGAGTAAAATTTTGGTTTTGAATGAATGATTTTTTCTGTATTTTTTCTAATTAGGGAGTAACCTTCTGGTTTCTGAGGGGGAGATTAATCTGAGTTCTTGATCTAAAGTTTTTGAATTTTAATAACTCGCCTGTCTTTAACTGATCTGAATACGTCAAACTTCATCTCTAGCCTTTCTCCATGAATAATGCTCTCGGGCGTTTCATGACTTCTATGGAATTTGAAATGCACCAATATATAGAAACCAAAAAAAAATAAGGCTAACAGTATTTTAACACGTGATAAAGACTGATAAAATGTCAGTGCTTGAAGCGGTAGAGGACATTAAAAATAATATTACGAGTATCTTAAAAGACATTCTATATCATGACTTTCATGTGTATTACCAACTATGGTAGAATATCTGACAGAAATAGGTTACAATTACGGGTGATTATTTTGAAGGAATTTAATTTGTTCTGACTTTTCTAATAAAATATGGTATCGCAAGTGTTAGTAAGTTCTAACACTTATCAGAATAATTAGGTGCGCAGAAAGTTAATTATGTAGTTTAAAATGAAAGTGTTCTGTGAGTGTCTTCTAACGACCACCTTAATGCAAATGAACTTAAATAATGGACGAACACAAAATTGAAATGGAAAATTTTTAAAATACATATATTGCATGTCAAACTCCATAGTTCCGAGGCAAAGATAACCCAAAAATAGTTAAGAAAATGTTCCAGAAGAACCTAAAACACAGTTTCATTTCTTTCCTCCCCCATCTACGATTTTCTTCCCTTACTTGCGTAATTTATCTTCGGAAATCTCTTGGCACGTTTATCACAAAAATAAAGAAGAGAAAAGAAAGTTGTGTGTATCACTCACATCGGAGTTTTAACAAATTTGTGAAAGAGGAAAAAATAAAAAGAAAGAAAGAAAGAAAGAGAAAATAGAGGCGCCAGCTCGTGTTTGTGGAAAGGGAGAAATAACGATTTGAACATGGTTTTTCCTGCACTGAAGATTGTCACATACGTCGAGGGCACAATAAATCACGGGCAGAAAAGAGGTGACTCCGGCACACACGGATATAGAGAAGGATTCTGTAGCGTGTAATTGGATGAAGGCTTTTCTTTCTCCATTCGTGCTTGTACTTCATCCCCCTGTGACCGCCTTATTTTTCTGTGCCGGGGATCTTGCTCTTCCTCCGTCCCTTCTTAACTCGCGATTTAAAGTGTGGAGTGAAAATTATGCGTGAAAAGTGGTGCAGAGCATCCCGAAAGAAAAATTTAGAATGAATAATGTATCCGCGCGCGAGAAACAATTTTAGCTCTCGAAAGTGTATTGGGGTATTATTTTGTTAAAATGTTGCTGTTTGACTAGTGCGCCTTGTTGTATATGTTATATCGAGGCAGGAATTAAAATTAGTTGTAAAGGAATTAAAATCTTAAACATTTCATGTCAAATATTCAGTTATTAGAAAGAAACTTCGGATAGACGTGTTACAGAATTTAAAACATCATCCAGTGTGTTACTTTGTGCAATATTCAGCTAACGATATTGCATTAAAATTACACTACTGGCGTGCAGTATTGCAAGTTTGAGAAATCTAACATTTTTTCAAGAATAAGCCCCCCAAAATAATTTTTTCAATGCGATGAGGCGGCCCAACAACATATTAAATTATTTTCGGTTCAATTGCACTCATTTATTATCTTTTCTGCCCTGAAGAACTTGAAACTGTTTATTTATTTCATTTTTTTCCGGGGAACCAAAATGGGTACCGATTTCTGATAACCTGTACATTTCTTGTATGCTATTTTTTATAAAATTAAATAATTATTTTTGTTCAATAACTTGCCATAACTTAATCATATCTTGTCTTAAACTAAAAAATGTCAGTTGTATAGAAAAAATATATAATTTTTTGGAGCTTGAAAAAATGATACATTTCTCAAACTTGCAATACTTTTGGCCAGTAGTGTATGTATTTTACCTTAAAAATTATAAATTATTTTTAATGAAAACGATATTTATTGTTGCATAAAGGATATTAAACAGTTGACCACTAAATTTAATCACTTAAAATACGTAGCTCAATCTTTAAAACAGTTAATTGAGATGATTGGTATTATTTTGTTAAAATGTTATGTCTTTATCACTCTTCAGTCTATATGCTACAGAGAAGTAAAAAATTTAAAAGAGTTGTTTAAGAATTAAAATTTAAAACTTTTCATAGCCAAATATTCAGTTATTAGAAAGAAAAGATTGGATAAAAGATTTGAAGGATTTTAAAGATCATCCAGTGTGTTAATCTGTGCAATTTCCAACAAAAGGTCGTGCTTTAAAATCGTACATCTTAACTTGTTACTTTAAATATTATAAACTGTTTTTAATAAATTCGATACTAGGTGTTGCATAGAGAATTTTCAGCCATTGAATAATAGATTGAACTCCACAAAATACCGTATTATTAAAACAGTTAATTCAGGTGATTTGAAGCCGTCTGTTTAAATATTAAACTTTGACCACGCTTCAATTTGTATCTTACATCGAAAGAGGAAATTCAAGTAGTTATTAAGGAATTAATATCAAAAATTTTTCTACCAAATACCCAGTTATTAGAAAAATAATTTGCTATGAGAGTGTTATAGGATTTAAAAGATCATCCAATGTGTTACTTTCTGCAATTTCCAACAAAAGGTCGGGCATTAAAACTATGTATTTTATCTCGTTATCTTAAAAGTTGAAAATTGTTTTTGTGGAAAACGGTATTTAGTATTGCATAAGGCAAATGGAGCCATTGGGCAATAGATTGAATTCCGTAAAATATCCGAGACATTAATACAGTTAATTCAGGTGATTTGTAAGTTCGGTAGAGAGTGCTGCAGAATTGAAAGGATCATCCAGTGGGCCACTTTGAGCAATTTCCAGCAAAAGGTCGTGCATTAAAGTTATGCATTTTATCTCGTTACCGTAAAAGCTAAACAATTTTTAATGTATAAACGAATGTTTAAACGATATTTAGTGTTGGATGAGTTCATCACAACTTTCTTAAGTATTAGATAGTCGAATCAATTAGATAAAACTTATATTTGGTCACACTTCTTTGTATCGGAAGCTTTTTTAACGTTTCTGTACTTTTCATTAACAGATTTAAAGCTAATTAAATGCAGGATCAAGTAACACTTAGAATAAAAGTTTAAAGGGTGATCCAATGTGTTACTTTGGGATATTTCCAGCAAAAGGTAATGTTAAAATGACGAGTTAAAATTATGTATTTTAACTCGTCACCATGAAAAGTATGTCATGTTTTTAACGAAAACAATAATGGCGTTGAATAAGTCTGTCACGACTTTCCTAGGAGCTTAAAACTTGAAATAATTTGTTAATAAATTTTTTCGATTATATTTCTTTGTATCTGAGGCCTTTCTTTATATTTCCATACTTTGTATCTTTATTTTTGATAATTAAAGGCATTGGCAAGGGCAGAGGGCTAGTGATCTGAAAGTCACTGGTTCGATGCTCGTCGCTGACAAATCCACTGGTTTCGTCACTTGATTCGGTTCAAAATTACGGGACTGGTCCTTTGGCCAAGTCGGACTCCGACCCTTGAGTTGCCAGTCAAAACAGGAGCCGCACCATCATCGTCCATAGCCTTCGGGACTTGAACTGATGTTGCTGTCGGTCAAGTGGCATAAGCAACAACAACAACACAGAATAATGTAAAATAGGTTCAGCTACAAAGAACTGTAACCAAAAATGAGTATTATCAAATAACTTATCTTGCCCTGTACAATCCCACCAACTATATATCATCCAACCACCGTGATCTGTATAAGTAGGATAGAACCAGGTATCGATATTCACCACAGCATCTCTACAGGAACTTTCATTATTTTCCCCTGAAGAATGGTATATAATCTTAACTACTATACCAGACTTGTATAATCCAATTCCAAGGTGAATCAGGTGGTATTACATGAAAAAAGTGATCCTACGCCGTTATGTATATATATGTGATGCACTCGGCATGCCCGCACGATAAACTTTAATTTTACTCTATGTAGCGGAGATGAAACACAAACATGTTGTAGACTTAGCCGGAGTGTCAGGAGATGAAGACCATTTCACGAGAGCTGTTGACACATCGGGGAAGAAACCCACATACAGAAGCAAGGCATTGAAGGGACATACTGAACAGAGATACGACGCATATTAATTTATTCCGGATTCTAATGTAGACAAACATTATTCAGCAAAACACAGGTATCTTGACAATTCGACACAGACAATAGCAACGACACCGGTTCCTACCGGGGCGCATTCAGAACGCAGATTTTACATCATATCGGACAGTAGGTCCGACAGCAAAGAGAGTTAGATACGAAGAGCCAGAAATCTTCTGTTCATGCAATATTAAATAGGTGTTTGACGATATTGACGCCAGAGGGCCTAAACTACTTAATATTTTAATTGGGCGTCATTAGATTCGTGGCGTTCACATGTCCACTTAAGTTTTGCCCGGGGACTTTACTGCTAGTTCCCGCTCTTGTTAGAACCGCAAACCATTCACTTGGGTGCAGGATAAGTGGCCATAAAGTTCTTGTAAAGTGCGGTTTTGACGCTACAGGACCCATAAATCCAGAGTGGTTCAAGGGCTCTTCAAGAATTTTGACATTGCACTGACATTTGGAATCTCATAAACTTCGTACACTCATATCTGGGGATGTTATTGAGTTCAGCTACTTTACATGCCTGTATAATGATCTACAGGGCTAATATAAATTATCTTATTTTATTTTTAGGTTGCAATTTTAGAAAAGGGGTCGTGCTTTATTGACAGGATAATTTTAAATACGCTTTAGATATATAATGGTGGGCCGTTATTATCACACACACACACACACACACACACACACATATATATATATATATATATATATATATATATATATATATATAACTCTCTTATGAGGACTCTCACTTGTAACGGAAGTCGGAAATCAGAAACAGAGGAAGGCAGATCATTACAGCAGGTGATGGTTTATTGTATTTAAAAGTTGTAGTCGGGCTTGAGAGGCGACAAGTCAAGTCAAACATTCCAACGGATGGGAATTATAAATTTATTAACATGTACACATTATCTATAGTACTGATATTTAGTTGGGTAACATTTATAAGAAATGCTTTTGTGTTATAGGTTGCAATATGTCTTTAAATCTACATTTTTCGGACTCGCATCTGGACCTCTTTCCTCAAATCCTCGGTGCTATTAGTGATGAGCATGGGGAAAGGTTTCACCAGGATATCTCTATGTTTGAAAAGTGTTTCAGTGCACGATAGAATGGAAAAAATGCTAGCTGAATATTGATGGCCTGTTATCAGGGACACACCAACAGATATCTACAAGAGAAAACGGCCAAAAAAATCCTTTCAGTGTTTGTGTTTTCTATAACCGAGCATCTGTTACATTTTTCTGTAGCGAATTTGTATAAATATGAAAAATGGGTCTCCTACAAAAACGGTACGAGATGGTCCATTTTGGTTTTGATATAAGAATCAAGCACCTTTTGTTTATACAGATTCACATAGTTTCATTCTAAAGACAAAGTCAAATTTGTTTTACAGTGTAATTTAAGAAGCTACAATTTAGGGTAAGATTCTCCAGAAGTACCTTGTGAGAACTTGCATTTAAATCTTTAGCAGATGTTTTGTCAGCTATTAAATTTAGAACTCGTGTATTTGTTTCTATGATCACTCCAAAATTTTTAGAAATCTGTATTTCCTTGAAGAATCTCCCTTTGATTTTTGTTCAATCCTTTGACCGAACCACTTCCAAGTTATTACCCACACTGCCTTATGATTGTTAAATATTCGTACAAACCCACATTCATCAAATTTCCCCTCTCTAGTTTTCACGTCAGAATCCAACAAAACAAATCTTCATTAGCCCACGGAAAAGTAGTTGTTGCAGAGCCAATCCGTAGGCCCTTCAACTACGCCCCAAACAATGTAAACTGTTAAAACAAAGGCAATGAAACGAAAATTTCTGCGCCCCAGCACGTTAAAATTTAAGATATCCTCAGAGGCGCCAAACAGACCATAAACTGGGGAATAGATAATTCATAAATGTAAGCGAATGGGGGTGGGGGAGGGGATAGGAACTCTCCTGACGGTTACAGTTAGGGGTATCATTTCTCGTTTCGCTGGACACGGCTGTAGGTGATAACGCTATATCATCCTCAGCTACGTGAAGTGGATTTTGTTCGTGGACACTTTGCGGAGAGAATGGAGTTATTTTAAAATAAGACTCACATATAATCGGAACATACATTCTCAGGTGACTGCGCGTTATGGCGGCTGGAGGGGGAATGGGAGTTCAGTTAACTCTCCATCGATATATTATATTTTCTGCTGAGAAACATCAAACCTTATTACAGGCTCATCCGCTTCATCCGTGGAATAAAGTGGGGGAAATCCCTGTTTCACAGGACTGATTTTATTCAGCACTCTCAAAATTACGTTGGGAAACGTATGCATATAATGAACTTCCAATTAACAATAACTTCTACTGAAGTCTTTTGTAGATGAGGTTATCTATCGATATTTTATTATATGATCGATTATTTTTTCGTTCTGGTCAAAAGATGTTTTTCAGCAATACCAGAGAGTTGATAAAAAAAAATACTGAAGAGTCAAACAATTTAAAGTAAATAGATACAAATATAATGGTGTGTCACTTTTTGATTGCTCCTTCTAATTTTATTCAATTTAATATATCGTGCTGAAGTTGGTAGGCATATAGCTAAATATTAGGCAGTAATATGTAGGTGTCCTTGTTTTGTCGAACAATGACTGCCTTTTTTTTCACTAGATAAATATATTTAAAAAATTAAATATACATTACAAATAAAAATCTGAACAATTTATATTATATTTATTTATATTTTTTTATTACCAAGATACATGTTCTTGAAACTGAAGATTGATCAGTAGAAACTTTTCTTGAATTTGAACCATTGATTAAACGTTGTGTATTTTTATTTATGGTTAAATAAAATTAGTTCATATTCCAGAAATACCTATATGAAATCATTATTTATTTATTTATAAAACTGATTTATGTGGGAGCATAATATCACTTACTGTTCTGCTCTCTGGTATTGCTGAAAATCATCCTTTGACTAAATCGGTAAAATATGCAGCACTTTCAAAATGACGTGGAGAAGAGTATAGATATAATGAACATACATTTAACAATATCTTCCTCTGAAGACTCGATTGATGAGATTACCTATCGATCTGTTAGATCGACTATATAATCCATTGGGTCAAAGGATGATTTTCGTCCGCACCAGAGAGTTAAGCTATAAGTGTCCATATGCTACCACACAAATCTATATTAAAAATGAAAAATAAATTATGAACTCATATACGTATATCTAGAATATGGGATAGTTAAATAAAAATACACACTGTCTAATCAATGGCACAAAATCAAGAAATTTTTCTACTGATATTTCAGTTGAAACAACATTTATTTCTTAATAAATAAGTAAATTATTTTCGATACGTTGAAAAAATTTTGATCGTTTCTTTGACACAAAAGCATTCGATATAATTCCAAAGCAATCTCAACTGTAAAATTTTTCCGATTGTATTTTGCTGATGCTGGGCGCTTGCCCGTTAAGACATTCGCATCAAATCCATAAGTATCGTTGGTTTCTTTCAATTGGGGCACCGCATAGGCGAACCAGCACAAGCCCCTGTTGCCACCTCAATTTTGACCTAGCTACCTCAAGAGCGGCTTCTGGGGGAATCGTACCTTCTCCAACCCTCCCTGACCTCATGGGACTTTCCGGTTTGCAGATTGAACGTGCCCATGTCCAGCCTAGACCAGACTAGTACCTTTTCCAATGGACTTTCCGGTCTGCAGGTTGACTGTGCCCATATCCAGCTTAAACCAGCCTAGTACCTTTTCCAACCCTTACTGACCTCATAGAACTATCCGGTCTACAGATTGAATGTGCCCATATCCAGCTTACACCAGTCTAGTACCTTTTCCAACCCTTCCTGACCTCATAGGACTTTCCTGTCTAGAGATTGAACGTACCCATATCCAGCCTAGACCAGCCTAGTACCTTTTCCAACCCTTCCTGACATCATAGGACTTTCCGGTCTAGAGATTGAACGTACCCGTATCCAGCCTAGACCAGCCTAGTACCTATTCCAACCCTTCCTGACATCATAGGACTTTCCGGTCTAGAGATTGAACATGCCCATATCCAGCCTAGACCAGCCTAGTACCTTTTCCAACCCTTCCTGACATCATAGGACTTTCCAGAATACAGATTGAACGTACCTATATCCAGCTTAGACAAGAAGGTATTGAATGGCCTTCATCGGGATTCGAACACAGCACCCGCACTCCCAAACTCAGCGCGCTTTAACTAGGCTACTTCCGGTCCGCATTCCGATTGTTATAAATGTTTAAGAATCTTCATGAACTTTCTCTACTAGCAAACTGTACAATAGTTCCGAAATTTTAAATGCAAAATATTATCTAGAAATCCAAACACAGAGATTTTACTTCTTATTGCTCTTCGAATTCCAAAATTCTTATATATGGTTGCTAGTTTCAGTTTCAGCTAGTTTCATGTACTTTGTAAACTATTTATTGTATGCACGAGTTCAAATGATTAACATCATGTAAAGAATACTATGTAATTTAAAAGTTTTACAATGACATCGAATAATTAAATTAAGCAAAAAGACAGCATTAAATTAAAACTCAACTGTAATTGTTTTAAAATTGAATTAAATACCACTTAGAAGGAATTTAATGGAAATTCAAATAAAATCCATAACGCTGAAACGTTAATGTGTAACTTAAATGCATAAAGGAGTTTGTAAAAAAGTTTAAAACTTGATAAAAAAAAATACAAATAAGCTACTCTATAGTTTTACAAGTTAATTGTTTAACTGTGGTTATTTGCTATGGTATATTGTTTTAAACTTTTAAATTTGTATATAAAGGAATTAAATAGAGTAATGAACTAAAGATATAATGAAATTTTGACCCAAATTAGTTAACTTGCACTAATGTTATATCTACGCTTTCTTATATTTTATAGTTAGTGTTTAATATAACTACTATTATTAATTTATTTAATAAAATGTATTAATGAAAATAAAGTTTTTTATCTCACATGTTTCTTAGTTTCAGTAAAGTCATAATGTTTTCTTTGATGATAGTTCTTATAGGCTGAGGTTGAATAGATAGAATTGAAAAACGAAAAATTTAAAGTAAATATACAACAGTACAACGGGGTGACACATTATAATGGATTGTTCTGCCTATTCAAGCCAATATTTCGTACTGAAGCCATAGGTAAATAACTGAACACTATATAGAAAGAGGTACGTAGATATCGTTATTTTTTAGGTTAAAATAATGCCGCTTCGTCACACACTCGTATATGGTTGTCCCTTTCAGGTGCAGTAAAATCTCAACAATTCTTCATCAGAGTAATTCACCAAACTATGATAATTGAAGAGACATTACGGATTTTTTGAAGGACGGTTGAGTTGATTCTTTGTTTACCTGTCACTTTTCCAGGTAACTATCCAATGTTGGAAGGTAGAGAAAGGCAATAAGACACGAGTCATACAAACATTTCAGCAACTTTTATGTCAAACTAACTCAAAAAAGTTACGATATTTGGAAATAAAAGATATGCAATTTGGAGTTTAACCCTTTCATGGGCGCCGTTCGAACACTAAGAACGCCTGAATCTAGTCTTTTCTCTTGCATTCAATGTTTTAAAGTTAAATGAGCAGAAAAATTGCTAGTGCTACTATCTGTTATCAGTTTAAAGAAGTAGAAACATTTTGCAACCTTTAATTGGAAAAAATTTCAAGATTTTTTAGGTTAAAAAAAATCGGGAAAATTATCTTCACCGTGCAAACGGTGGAGGTTGCGGCGCCTGAAAGGGTTAAAAGATATAATATTCTTTGTATTCCTCAGTCTCCAAGAAATGAATGAGGAAAGCACTGAATTCGCGTAAGGAATTTCCTAGAACAGATGTCATAATTTTGCACCTGGGGATCCTAGTGATCAGCGCGCTAAGATTTTGTATAGACAATGGTCGTTTCGAGAGTTGGCAAGTGCCACTGAATACCCTCGTCTCTACGCGTTGTATAAGCAAGTTAAGTCTGCAACACAAAAGTCCCCTCCGTGAGGTTTATAGGGATGGAACGAAGGTAACATGGAAGGAAGCACCCCTGGCGGTGCTAGGTCTTAACTGAGGTGGCTCCAGGAGGTGATGTTGATTCGCCTGTACGGTGATATCATTAATAGAAACCCAAAACATTCACGGTACATCGGGTGAATGTTGAAAGACAAAAAGCCTACAGCAATGAAAATACACCTAAATAAAATGTAATCATTTAAAAATCAAGTTACTGCAACTAATAAACTCAGAAAGTTTAATTTATTGGAAAATAAATATATTTATGCTGATAGGTGTTCATTTTACTATAAACTGGAAAAGGATTGGAATGATACTGCATTTGTATATACGTCGTTTTTAATCCTATAACACTTTCAAACTATCCTCAGAAAGTAGTAAAATAACACTTTTTTTTTAGTTTTATAAGTCATTTACCCTACTGCATTTTTATTTTGAATACCGCGATAAATTTAATATTGACAAGATAAAAAGAAATTTTTATGTACCATGTTTTTAAATTTTCTATTGAATCATAAAAATTTGACAGTTCTATGTATTAATAAATACTTTTTAAAATTTTTTTTGATGAATTATCCCATTCACCTGAAATAAAATGGAGTTAATTGGAAGATAACATTCGTTCCCGTCCCGGCCGATAGATGGCTGCCCCAGTCTACAAAACAAAATTAACTGAAAATATATTCAAATATGCTTAAATATGGCTAAAAGATTTTTAAAAATTCATTTTCATCGTGTTCTGAGCTATTCTAAAAGTTTCAAATGTCTAGGTAGTCCAGAAGTTAGATAAAAATTTATTCCAAGATTTGTACTGGACAAACACGCAAACACACAAACAAACAAGAAAGCGAGTTAATAAAAACATGGTAAAATAAAGTGTTGAATCGTTACTTAAGGACTGCGTGATTAGTACCAGCGGTCTTTCCAGTGTTCAACACATTACTCCACTTTAGTCGCATCCTACTGTTGGTATGGACGTTTGTAGCCGTACGGAATTGGCTTTAAGCAGTAGGTCCTGCTCTAATTAGCCCTCTTGTAGCAAAAGTTGACCGTATTGCTGCAAACCAAACCAAACCACTTCAGTCGCAAAAATTGAGTAATGACCTATCAATATATTACTAGACTCACAAACCTGTGAAACAGAACTTGTTAGATCAATAAGAACCTACTTTCACTAGTTTCACAGAATTCATAGTATTCATATGCAAGCAGTATTACTCAAAATGCAAAAAATTAACCCGCAATAACGCAAACTACTCTAAAATTCTGTACTCTAGAGCAGTGGACCGCGAACTGTGGGTCGCCAAAAAAATTGGAGGGGTCACGGATAGTTTCATGTAAATTTATATCGTATTGAATTATTAAATTTAAAAAATATACTTTAAATTATCTATAATTACATAGTTTCAATTGTTTGCATACATATATTTTTTATAATATATATATATATATATATATATATATATATATATATATATATATATATATATATTGTTAAATGAATTTTCAAACCGTCTAGCAATAGTCAGAAAAGAATAGTTTGACATAGTTTGAAACATTTATACAGTTTGTCAACATTTGCTCACTTCAGTTTCATATTTTTTGTTAGAATGGCCCTAATATTTTTAGAAAAATTTGCTACTACAAAAAAAATTCATTGGGGTCGAGGGATTTTTTTTTTAATTTAAAGCAAGTGGGTCGCATACAGTACAAATGGTATGGTACAAAATGGCACGGTTTCCAGATTGCTTCGCTCTGCTTTTGAAGACTGAATCTGATGTTTTTCCCTTGTCAAATTCCCTTGGCCATGCAAAAATTGTAATAATTATAATAACGGTTACTTCAAGTATATTCAATCTCATAGATTTTATATGTGACGTTCTGTGGCGTAGTGGATAAAAACGTCAATCTGCCACACCACAGGTCCCGGGTTCGACCCTGCGACTGGGCAAGGTCGACTCCGCCTTTCATACCTTGAGTGGGTCGATAAAACGAGGACCAACCATGGTTGGGAACCAACTCCGAATGTCCCGCGGCAGGCTAACCACATGCCCGAGACATGCTGTATGGCTCCCCACGATCAGGAAAACGAAGATGGGCACCAACTGCCTTGGTCCACAATGGACTGTTGCGCCATTGGTTACTTTAGTTAGATTTTATATGTTGTCAGATAAAAGCTACAGCTGTCAATCGTGCCCTCTATGGTACTTTTCCTTTATAAGCACTACAATCGTTTTCACACCAATTGGGCGCATTTTCAAAAATCACCACCACGAGAGAAATGTAAAGCGATGTAATCCCACTAAAGATTGGCAGATTACAATACTAGAATATACAAATGTCGAGATTCAATGATCACGAGACGATATGAGGACGATTATTTTCGTGGTCCTGGAGATAACGAGACTTCATGGAATGCCGCAATTTTTTTTTTTTACTTATCCCAGATTGTCTAGCAAGGCAAGACAATCTCCATAAAACCAAAAATTTCCAAAAAGTCTAAAATCAGTACAGGGTCCAGAAGGAACTCGTCCTTAGTAAAACCCAAGCAATTTAAAATATGGGCAGGGGAGGCCATGTCGGCAGAGCACCAGTTGCACTCCTGGAAGATCTTCTGTCCCTGCCGAAAACTGAGTGCTTTAATATAACCACTCATGAAGCGCGAGAAGGCCGTTTGATACTTTCTGGGCTCGATCTGAAAAGACCCACCCGGACTTCTTCCAAAGTACCATGGGTGGCAAGGAGGAGTTCTCCAAAGATGGTTTTGTTTGATCTTCATGAGGGAGTAAATCTCTCTAAAAGTAAGAGCCTCACAAGGACTCACGTACTCCTCAGCCGCAGTCCTGGCTAAAAAGTCGGCCCTTTCATTACCGTCGATCGCAACATGGGAAGGGATCCACTGAAAATGAATAGTGTGTCCAGATGAAAGCCGGTCAAGAAGAATGCCGTAATTAAATACGTTTACTTTAGTTTGTATTTCTTTCTTTCCATGTGTTATTTAAAATAAAATAAATATTATTGCATTTTTCTGATCCGTCAAAGAGATTATATACTTCATTATTTGTGGTTGTCAATATACCTTTTTGATCTTGTCGATGCGCTGATACAATGCGTCGTATTTGCAAATCAGGTGTCTCCTAACGTTTGCGTAAAATCCGGAGTTATTTTGAGTTATTTCATTCGCCAATACGATGTGTTGTATCTGTGCATCGCCAAGATTAAAAATGCGCCGCCAAGTGTAGTGCTTATAACGGAAAAGTGCCCATTCTACAATGTTTATTTGATTTTTTTTATTTTCAGAAGAACTTTCAAAAATAATGTGTATTATTTTAACCCAATTCTCAGATTTTCGTTTTATGGACTTAACGAATTTGGCAAGTGAGCGGTTCCATATATTTGTCGAAGGCCAATTTTGTTTTAAGAACAGAGCTAACTGTAGCGTCTTTACAAATAAGTACTCGTATTTATTTCGTAAATAGACTAATGCATAAAATTCACTGCATTGAATTCTAGAAGCATTAAAGGAAGTTAAACCAGCATAATTTTTTGACAGGCATTAATTGACAACGTCCATTGGGCCATTTGAAGTTCATAATCAAACTCAAAATGCATCAAATTATTAAGTTGAGGAAGTTTAATTTCTCAAATTTATAAACGAGTAAAAATCATCTGAATATTTGAAAACTGAAGTTTACACTGACATTTACAATGTTTTATCAAGTGGACAAAATTTATTAATGGAACTAACAAATGGGTAAAAATCATCATTTAAATATTTGAAGGCAAAAATTTTACATTCACGTTTACTTTGATTAATTAAGACGACAAAGTTTATTTATCAAGTCAATAAATTCAAATCTGAATATTTGAAAATTTAAGTTTACTTAAATAATTTTTTTTAACCAATGCGGAGGCATTTGTAATCAAACATTGGCCTATACTACGCCGCAATTTTACTACCCATTTTATTATGGAGGAACCATATAGGCGGACAACATTACCCCCTATGACGGGACGACACGAATGGAGGCATTTTTCGTGGAGCAACGCCGGGATTCGATCTGAGCACCCTCAGCACCGAAAACCAGCGCGCTGTACCACAGGGCCGCATAAGCCCACTTAAATAATATATGTGCACTAAGTTTGCAGGCGAATGAATAGATGCATGAAATTTTATAAAACTCTCGTAGACTAAATAAAATATGAAAGTTTAGTTAATGTTGCTGTGTACTAACCGTATTGGATTCTCTCACCTCAGTGTTAACATACGGAGAAATTCGACAATAGTACGGCTAACACAGATTTCGCTTATAAGCCTTGTAGAACCTGAAAACCCCGCGTAGCAATTCCTGCATACTCAGACGATGGTTATGCATGAGTTCGGTTAATTTCTTAACGATGGCTTGATTTTCAAGAAAACAGTTATAATTACAAGATAAAAAGAACTTTTTATATTACCATGCTTTTAAATTTTCTGTTGAATCATATAAACTTGACAATTCTATGTATTAATAAATTATTTTTAAATTTTTTTTCATGAATTATCCCATCAACTTGAAAGAAAATGAAGTTAATTGGAAGTCAACTTGCGTTTAACTTTTCGATCCCGTCCCGGTCGATAGATGGCTGCACCAGTCTACAAAACAAAATTAACTGAAAATGAATTCAATGCTTCTTAAAGATGGCTAAAATTATTTAAAATATGCATTGTCATCGTGTTCTGAGCTATTCTAAAAGTTTCAAATGTCTAGCTAGTCGGGAAGTTAGTTAAAAATCGATTGCAAGATTTGTAAGGGACTAACACTAGATAAATACTGATAATACAGTAAAAATGGTATTTTCATACAGCCTGAACTTTTCAGCACCTTACAACAGGATTCATTTCACAAATTTCGTCCACCAAGGAATTTAAGTGCGTTTAAAACACACTATACCAGATTTTTTTCACCGGAATAATTTAAATTTTTAAATATTTGCATGTATTTAAAAATAATGCCCCAAAGTGAAAATTTTCTTTCTCTATTACGGAGTACAATTTTTAGAAAAAAATCTTAAAATCAAAGTCGATAATCCTTGGACACATTCTCACCATACGTTAACTTTGAGGTGAGAGAATACAATAGGGTTAGTACACAGTAGGCTTAAGCACAATATGAACTATGTTTCTTCACAAATAAAAGAATGCTATTTTTATATCCAACTAGCTGAAAACCCGCACTTCGCTACGGAGTACATTCAAATTGAATACCACGGTCAATGTATGAAATTAATGCCAAATTATATATATAATAGCCCTTGTCTCTGTATAACACTTCCGGGCTGTACTCATCTTTCAATTGAAGCCCTCAGTAAACAAAATGCCGGTTAGGCTTAATTTCAATTTCAGATGCGGATCAGAATTTTTTCTTACCTAAAAACTAATATCTTCTCCATCAAATCACGTTTGTTCAGCCTATTTTTATATAAAACATTCAGAACTAAAAAAAATTGGATGTTTTTAGCTGTATATTTAACAGTTTTTAAAAATCTGTTTACTTTTGCGATGAATTCTGAAATTAAACAAACTTGAATGTGAATGAATCAAGTAGCTCAAGTATTCATATCGCGTAGTGAGCTGTAAAAAACTGGATGGCAGTCTACTACTCCAATCGCATGAAAAACTAAATAAATAAAAAATAATGAAAGGGTTTGCTTTTACAAGGTGTGGATTAAATGCAATATTGTTAGATAATTCGGGATATTTTTTAACTTTCATATACTTTTTTCCATTATGACGTCATTATTAGTATTATGACGTCAAAATGACGGGTTACCTTCTAGTATATATATATATATATATATATATATATTAAATACGACGATCAATATATACAATTGATGTAAAAAAAACAAAGAAATATATTTATACAAAAATTCGTAAGGGATATTTTATAGACAAAATAATGTAGAAGAAAATATTCAAATTAAATCTAATAGGTCATAATAAAGAATATAGTACAGTTTGAGGAACATTTATTTTATTGTATTTTAATATTTTTTTGGATAATGTTCAATCGTCTGCTACATTAGCAAGAATAATTTTTTTTTGTCTAGTTAGTTGTTATGCACGTGACTACAAATTTATTTAAAGTACCAGAAAAAGAAATCACGTGATCAGCATTTAAATTCTAAAATTACTATTTAAAAATTTAAGAAAATTAAGAAAATGGAGGTAAAGATAAGAAAATGATTTCATTTTAAAGGAATTTTTACGATCTTTCTCGTGATATAATCTTTATAACCCTCAAGTTATTATTTTAAATGGAAACTTAAAAAAAGTTACTAAAACAGCTTAAAAATTTAATTTTAAAAAATCTAAGAAGAAATTTTCAAAAATCTTTCTTAGTGCACCCCTACACTATAAGAAGAATCGCCATGCAAAATTTCAGCCCTTTATGTAAAGCGGTTTGGTCTGTGCGTTGTCTGTCAGTCAGTCAATTATGGAACTGTTTTATATCCAACTAGCTGAAAACCAGCACTTCGCTATGGAGTAGATTCAAATTAAATACAACGGTCAATCTATGCAATTAATGCTAAAAATATGTATGTATATATATATATATATATATATATATATATATATATATATATATATATATATATATATATATACAGAGGCTGTTCGCACATATTTTAGACGATTTTGGTAAGCGGTAATAAAAAATCGTTTGCTGCAAAAGAAATAATTGCAATTGTACTATGTTCTAAAAGTCAAAATTATCGTCTGCAGCTTGAAAGTTTTGTTCTTATTCAAAATGGCGTTTTTAACAAAGCAGTGGTTCGAAGACTACATTTATGCTCATTCCGAAGAGAAATGTGCATACTCCGTTATCCAAACACGATGTGAGAGTCATGGTTTTGTGATATCTAAAGCGTCGATATATAATATCGTCAACAAGAAAGGAAAAAAACGTCAAATTGGAGCCTCAAGTGGGACAAAAAATCCAAACAAGTATCCAAGGAAAAAACGGACATCTTCGACTATTGCAAAGGTACGTTGTTTAATGTTAAAAGAAAATTCCCCTAGTCAAAGGACAATTGCAAAATCATTAAAATGCTCGGTGTCCTCTGTAAACAAAATGATAAACGTTGATTTAAATCTTAAGAAAGCGAAAAAACGCAATGTGCATCGTCTTCTTCCAAATCATATCGCTGAACGCAGGACACGCTGCAGAATTCTATATGAGAAACACTTATCCAAAGAAAAATGAAAAACAATTGTCACAATAGATGAATCATGGTTGTATTTAAATGATCGCAACAAAAAAAGAGCTCTTTATTATCATAAATGGGGAGAAAATAATTTAAGTACATGGTTCAAAGAATCGAAAGAAAGTTTTTCTAAGGGATTCATGATTGTTGCTGGTTTTTCTTATAATGGCAAATTAAAAATAAAGAGAGTGAAAAAAAATGTCAAGATTAACTCCAAATACTATCAGGAACATATTTTATCGCCAATTTTTCTGAATGAAATACCATTGCTTTACCCACAGTGCCATCAATCTGTGAGACTCCATCAGGACAAAGCTAGCAGTCACACATCAAAATCCACTGTTAATTTCCTAAAAGAAATGGAACAAAAAACTGGTATCAAGGCCATACCCTTCACTGATATCCCTACTAAAACTCCCGATGTATCACCTACGGATTTTTGTGCTTTCGGACTTTTAAAATCCGCATTATCCAAACGTCGTCCCAAAACACTTACAGGACTCTGGAAAGCTGTTCAGGAGGAATGGGATAAAATACCTCTTCTGACACTTCAAACGGCATTATTATCCTGGAAATTGCGGTGTCGAGAGATAGTTCAGAATAAGGGATGTCAAACAGAACATTTAGAACACAAGAATTTTATGTAATTTATTTTTGTGAATACAATATACATCGTCTAAAAAATGTGTGAACAGCCTCTGTATATATATATTTATAATAAATACGACGATCAATGTATAAAATTGATGTAAAAAAATATATTTATAATAAAGTCGTAAGGGAAATTTTTATAGACAAAATAATGTAGAAGAAAATATTCAAATTAAATCTAATAGGACATAAAGAATATAGTACAGGTAATATAGTACAGGGAGAGATACCAATTGAAATAAATCAAAATTAATTAACAAACTATTATATTTGAGTACTGATAAAATAAAAAGGGTTAACACAATCATTGAAATAGTGATTAGCATTTCAATCCCTTTCGAAATAAATTCTTCTTTTCGAAATAAATTCTTCTTCTTGTTTGAGGAACATATCTTTTACTGTATTTTAATATTTTTTTTGAGTTTAATGTCCAATCGTCTGCCGCATTAGCAAGAAAAAAATTTTTTTTCCGTAATTCGTTGTTATACATATGATGATAAATTTATTTAAAGTACCAGAAAAAGAAATCACGTGACCAGCTTTTAATAAATTAAATTCTAAAAATTTATCTTTAAAAATTTACCAAAAATCAGAAAATGGAGGTAAAGATTCGAAAAATATTTCATTTTAAAGGAATTTTTACGATCTTTCTTGTGATATAAACTTTATAACCCTCAATTTATTATTTTAAATGCAAACTTTAAAAAAATGTTACTACAACAGCTTAAAAATTTAATTTAAAGAAATCTAAGAAGATTTTTTTTCAAAAATCTTTCTTAGTGCACCCCTACACCATAAGAAGAATCGTCATGCGAAATTTCATCCCTTAAGGTCCAGTGGTTTGATCTGTGCGTTGTATGTCAGTGAGTCAGTCAGTGAGTCAGACAGTTATGGAACTGTTTTATATATATAGATTAAATAAAATTAAATAACTGATAAACATTTTAAAGAGTTTGAATAACATCGAAGCACAAACTAAAATCTAACATTTTTAAAGCATCAAAACTTGATCCATTTGTCTGTCTAACACTGCAGTCCCGATCTTACACGAACTGCGATCAAATAATAAGATTGCCTCATTTTGGCGACGGCCCCCGAAACCACAGGGCTTCCAAGAGAAGACAATCTGCACTCTGAAACTGATGAACGCTCGAAATAAAGGGAGTAATTGAAGATTAATGGAGCATGAATATTAACCATCATCTCGCAGTATTTCCGAGAGCCCCCCCCCCCCAACAAAAACAAACCGCTACAAAACTTGCGCTCATAAATGGAAGAAAATTTTGATGCCCGCCTCACCTAGGTAGCCATCTTGGCAGAGTGATGGTTCTTTTCGGGCTAATGGATGGAGTCGAATGACAAATGGGTCGCTATGGCGACCACTCGAGTGCTTGCCTTTCGAGAATTCATTTGGATAGGATGGGTGGGGTTACCCCGCTCTCTCTTCAAGACGCACACTGCCGGGGTCCCGAATGGGATTTTAAGGGAATAAAGCAGAGGGAATTTTGCTTTTGGCTTGTAAATTTAGAATTCCGTGTTTCGACGGGTCAATACGTGGTTTTTCACTCGGAGGAGCGGCAAAAAATTGCAAGCCACGTCCTCAGGATGGTCGAAACTTCGGGGAATGGCCTTTCGTAAACGTCGGGAAAAGGTGCCGTAAACGCATACCCACTGAAGTATATGTGAAGTTCAAGTAGAATTGATTCAGCAATAAAGATTATTAAAATGCCCTGATTAGTAATACAGGATGTGTCCCAAAAATATCAGTACAAAAAATGAATAGGTGTACAGCAAAACTTATTACAACAATAGATAGAATAACTTAAAAAGTTTTTTTTCTACTATCTTAGTAAAGTTTCACATGAAATCCTTCCGTAGCACAAACAATATCAAGGTGATATTCCAATTCAATCCACGAACGTTTTACCATGCTAACATTAACAGTAGTTACACAGTTAGCAAACTAATTACAACAGTAGATAGACTAAGTCAAAAAGTTTTTTTTCTACTACCTTAGTAAAGTTCCACATGAGATCCTTTCGTAGCACGAACAATATCAAGGTCATATTCCATTTCAATCCACGAACGTTTTACCATGCTAACATTAACAGTAGCTACACAGTTAGCAAACTAATTACAACAATAGATAGACTAAGTCAAAAAGTTTTTTTCTACTACCTTAGTAAAGTTCCACATGAGATCCTTTCGTAGCAAGAACAATATCAAGGGGATATTCCAATTTAATCCACGAACGTTTTACCATTGCTAACATTAACAGTAGCTACACAGCTGTTTGGATCTTTTGTTTCAAATCCACAAATTCTTTGGGGTTATGTAAAAGATGGTGTGTACCAAACAAAAGTTAACAGTCTTATGGAATTGAAACAAAAGATCCAAACAGCTGTAGCTACTGTTAATGTTAGCATGCTGAAATGTTCGTGGATTGAATTGGAATATCATCTTGATATTGTTCGTGCTACGAAAGGATCTCATGCGGAACTTTACTAAGGTAGTAGAAACAAACTTTTTGAGTTATTATATCTATTATTGTAACTAGTTTTGCAGTAGGCCTATTATTATTTTTTAAAAAAAAAACATTTTTTAAGTTGTACTGATCTTTTTGGGACACCCTATATTTTAGATTAGGTTAACGTTCGGGCGAACATTATTTTAAAACCAATCACTGGATGTAATTGGTTAGCGAGGGAAGACATTGATAATAGATGGTTCTCAAATTAAGAAGATCGTTTAGTTGTATATTCCGAAACTCTTGATATACCATCTCCAGTGTAATGGTAGTCAGAGATTATGCACTTGCTATGTGCTGTACATCAGGCGTAATCAATGAGCAATATGTTCAAGGTTTAGAGCAGGAATTCCCAACGGAGTCCAGGTCAACCCCTTGGGGGTCGATGGAAGTTTAAAAAGGGTCTATAGTATTCCAGGGGTCTATTGGGGGTCTATGATAAATTATTAAGGAAAATAAATATAAATGTTCACCCTAATATCCAGTGACAGCTTCATTGACGTTGTATAGGAATTTGCGAGACAATCTGCATCGGCGTAAGCCTGGGGTCAATGGATATTTCTTTACTGTCACCACATAGGGAGCAAGTAACGTTGAAATAACAACTGGGTGCTCCCACAGTACAGTAGCCAACTATTCTCGAGGTGTATGGAGGGGAATATCCTCGCGATAAGTGATTGTCACATTAAAAAGAGAAGTCAGGAGACGGATGGAATTTAGGCCGCTCATGGCAGACTTCAGTTACGAGTTTATAAAAATATTTCCCCCTAAATAACTGAGAGGCAGTTTCTCACAAAATGATTTATAATTCCCGTACTGGACACTTGATAACTATTTTAGGGTTGCTGTATGTAGTTAACACTTCTCGGGCGCGCCCGTGTATAAAGTGCAACATTTCCGTAATTTTGAATGGTTTGTTTTTACAAGTAAGATTTGAATGTTCTAAGCAGCTTTTATTTATAGCTACACCCTTTCTAATGCAGGTCTGATTTTCTGATCCTTGTATTCCTTTCCATTTATTGGTGGTAGTGATTTAACCGTGGTGAGTTAAACCAGCGATTATACTGGATTACAATACGATAAAAGTAGGGGTTGATGTAGTCGGTCAAATGTGCAGCTATTACACGGTATCTCGGATATCCCGAAGAGGGACAATCTCATTGTCTTTTTAGGTTTTTGGACATAATAGGAATCCATTCGCAAGTTGTCCTTAGATCCAAAAAACCGGACAGTTTTCAAATAAGGCGATTGTATCTGCATTCTTTAGCCTTTAATTATAAATATATCTCAATATTGTAAACATTTTATATCTTGTCATAAAACGCAGAATTATTATTTTCAATTTGTAAAAAAAAAGTTTATTGCAAAAGGAATAATCACGGATGAAAGAGACGTTGCACTTTGTGCTACGTGCGCTTTCTGGTGTTCCAAAAATTGGCGCACCCACTGAAGGGTTAAATCAACAGCTTTAAAATCCGAAAGAAAATAGTAAGGCTATAAAACTAAAATTATTTATCTGTCAATGTAAAATTTCCCAATGGAGGACACTTTTACTTAGAGGCATAATAGTTTTATCTGAGGTTGTGTTGACTTGCAGTCATAAGAAATAGATGGAATATATACAAATTTAAAGAAGATTTTATGTTTCTTTGTTTACTTCCATTAACAGTAGGCTCTTAACATTTAAACAATGGTTTCCCAAAGTGTTCGATACAACCAACCAATGGCTGCTGCAATGATCCGGGGGGGGTGAGTAGTAAATTTAAATTCAAACTCAGCTACCAACAGTTTTGGCTGAAAGACAGACTCCGAAACTTTATCCTGGATTATACGCTTTAGTACAAAACTTTTAAATTGAATTTTCTTCATCTTATTGGGTGTGACATGGGTTCAGCGTAGTCACAAATCTCAAACAAAAACCGATCGTAAATAGCTCATCTTGACGATTTAAAAATACTACTGACAAAAATATAGCCGAACATTTATAAATTGACAGCAGCGCACCAAAACCATCCTTCTCATTACGATTAGTTTTACTGTTATCTGTTCTTTTCGCTTTAATATTATCCTTTGTTACCTCCATTTTCTGTGTTTAATGCGAATGTTACTATGGTTGGTTTTAACAGATAATTTTATAATTTCAAGCTTCAATGTGTCTTATTTACATCTTTCTGAAGTGTGATGAAGAACATTGATAAAATGACGCAAATTTGTCACTGCATCTCTGTTAACTGGAAAATTTCCAGGGGGTCGCTGAGTCATTTTTATTTTCTGCAAAAGGGGCAGTAGGTCAAATAAGTTAAGAAGCACCTGATTGGGACATTCACCCAACCATTCTTTTATTTACTTTGACTAATCTAATGAGGCTCATACAAAAAAGTGAACAACCGTATATATGATAACAAAAAAAACTGAGCATTTCCCTGAGCACAACTCTGATCATTTGGGATTGTTTTTAAAACTAGATAAATTTTAGCACATCCCATACTTCACAAATAGGAAACTATTGTTGAGAATGAGTGAAATTATGTGAGCTTAAATCACAGTATACAACATTTTTTCACCTGATTAATTTAGATTTTAAAATATTGTTCACGTTCCTTTAAAATAAGGAAAAAAATTTCAGGTTGTCTCTTCTAACGAAACTACCGCGGGTTATTAACACGTAGAATTACTTATCGTTGCTCACCTCTTTTGTATGTATATATCTATGTATCTATATTATATATGTACGTATAAATATAATATATATATACATACATATATATATATATATATATATATATATATATATATATATATATATATATATATATATATATATATATATATATATATAAATATATATATATATATATATATATATACACATATATACACACATATATATACACACACACACACACACACACATATATATATATATATATATATATATATATATATATATATATATATATATATATATATATATATATATATATATATATATATATATATATATATATTGTCAAAATTTTGACGTGTTTTGGTACTTTTCTGATTAACTTTTCTGTTTGCTCGCCCAAGCGATGCAGACTGGGTTTGACGCACTGACAAAATTATACCTCGCGACGACGGAAGATTTTAGCGTCTGAAATTTTGCTTTCTTGAGGACCGTTATGGAGGAACGTAATCCTACGTTAAAAGATACCATTTAAAAAAATTCCCTCTTTATCATGGAGTACAATTAAATCTTAAAGTAAAAGACGACAATGATTGAGAAAATTATCTACGAATTTTAACACTGTTCTGTGCGAATCCAACCTAGAACTCTTAAGAACTGCCAAACGAATGAAAGACTGCCAGAACACACGCTAAAACGGTTCTAAATAGAATCTTTGTCTACAATGCATATCGCGATAATTACATTTCTCCACCTCCAAATAAATGCGCCAATAAAAATCTTTTGACAAGAAACATGCTCAACGATTATAAACTAACACCTGCATTAATGGCTCCATATTTCATCCCGGAGCGGTAACTACACTGAACCAACTGACAAAACACACCATTTCGCTGTCCATTTTAAGTCCTGACACGCAATAAAACACCCGCGATAAGGATCGAATTACGAATTACTGATCATTTTTTTGCGAAGGAGATTCTTAACCTCGAAATAATGAACAAATTTATGAACGTTTTACGGTGTGGACCTCTGACATTCCCATTTAGAGCGGGGGGAGGGGGGGAGAAACGGTAATCAAATGTGTCAAGCCGGGGCTTTTCGGAGCACTTTTTAAAAGAAACTTTTATTGCATAATAACTAAGTGCGAGTTATATATATTTATATATATATTTTACGGCTTTTGTCTACGAGGCGCCAGTAGCCTCGTTCCAAGGTGCCGTGAAGGACTATAAAATGCCTTTAGGGGCCGATAAGAATCACCTGCAATTATGAAAAGGGAAACGGGTAATCGTTTTAGGTTTCACCACGCTTTGTCAGCGATTAAAAGACGAGAGGGCACTCTATTGCTTTTGAAGTGTTGTCATTAGAATGTAAATCACACCTTGTAAAGGCCCCAACCAGGATTCTTGCTTGCTTTGGAATAAAAGTGTGGGACACGATAGGGTAACTTTGGGCATTTGCCCCTGATTATTTTCGAAAAGAACTGAATTTCTTGCTAGAAGGAATTCAGCAATATATATATATATATATATATATATATATATATATATATATATATATATATATATATATAATCGAACCCGGTATATAACGAACTCACAGATATAACAAACAAAAATTTGGTCTCGCCGTTTTCCTATTATACGTAATTTAATTAGTGGTGTGTCAGTTTAATGTAATCAGTTTTGGTCGATTAAATTCATTAATGATCATTTTAAATAGATTTTATAATTTTTTAATGCATTATTATTATTGAATACACATTGCAGCTAATGGGTTATACATTTTGTGAGCTGTAGCATTTTTCTTAAAGGTTCGGATACAGCGAACAAAACCTATGGTCCCTTGAAGTTCGTTATAACGGAGTTCGACTGTATATACACTCTGTCACAAAAAAATATATGCACCCAGAAGAAATCGAGCTACTATCACGAAACTTGGTAGGAATACAGTCTGGTAAGAGATATGCAAATGATTAAAATTTCGACACCAATGAGACAAGGGTAAGCGCACGATGCGCATATTTGATGCGCAGCTGGCAGAGTTTAAAAGTATGATTGCTCGTGCCATAGGGTTATACAAACAAATCTGTCGACTTGGATGGACAGTATTGTGACTAGAGATACCTCTGAGACGTAACCGGCGACAGTACGAATAATTGTCGGAGTCGAATAATTGTCGGCCACCTCGGTCGGGGCTATATGGTAGTTGCTCGGTGTTGGCAACAATAGATCACGGAAGGGATAGTCTACTGTCGTGGAGGGTCAGGCCGTCCCAGGAACACATATACGCGCGAGGATCACGCAATCATAAGAGCGGTCACTCCCGCACAAACAACGTCGCTAGAGTCGGTTCGACGTCATTTACCAAGTTCCAGACATCCAGTGATATCAAGGGAAAACATTCGGAGACGACTGGCCGACGCAGGTATGAGGAGCAGACGTCCATTCAAACGCCTACCACTGACCCCACATCATAGGCAGTGTCGACTGGATTTTTCCCGAACTCGGGCAAGCTGGAGTTTGACCGACTGGAGGCGTGTGATCTTCAGCGATGAATCCCGATTCAGTCTCAATACTGATGACCAGCGCATACGCCTGTGGAGGCGGCCAGGCCACCGGTCCGATCCAGCATTTGTTATCGAGAGGCATGCGGCGATTACAAAAGGTGACAGTGTGGGGAGCGATTTGTTGGGACACACGATCACCTCTAGTCGTCCTTCAACGCACTTTCACGGCACGCAATTACGTGGACGAGCTTTTGACGCCAGTTATACTGCCTATGCTATCAAGTCGCTCAGGGGCCATTTATCAGCAAGACAACGCTCGTCCACATACTGCGCAACTCTCCCAACAATGTCTTCAAGAATATGACGAACTCCCATAGCCTGCCAGGTCACCAGACCTCTCGCAAATAGAGCACGTCTGTGACGTGCTTCGAAGGCAACTTCAGCCGTCCCGGAATACTGGTGAATTAACTTCCGAGTTGCAAAGATTATGGCATGATCTTCCGCAGGAGGCCACAGGTGACCTCATTGATTCGATGCCACACCGTGTTTCTGCTTGTATAGCTGCCAGAGGTGGATTTAGTACTTATTGATTTGTAATCTTTTTCAAACCATATCTTCTGAATAAAATGGTTGGTTCTTCTGAATTCGTAATCATTTGTTTTTCTCCTCATACACTACATACATGTTAAGTTTCTTGATGGTAGCTCGTTTCCTTCTGGGTGCATATATTTTTTTGTGACAGAGTGTATATATATATATAATATAATATAATATAATATAAAGTATGTATGTGTGTGTCTTAGTGTTTGTTTAGATATGTATGAAAACGATTGTATCAGTGGGTTAATCTTGTACTCGTATGTAAGTTGTCTACTAAGCAACCAGAGAGTTAAGGAAGTTAATTCTAGACTAATTAAATATTCACAAAGTCCTAAAAACCATTGATTTCTAATAAGGCTTTGATGTTATATGTAATATTTTTTTATCTATACTAAACATATTAATATGTTTTTTTTCCGCTGTCGACTGAAAGTTATTCAAAGCAATGGGCTAAATCAAATTCCCCCTAATAAATCAGGTACGACCTTGTTGACGAATAATCCATCTGTTTGGACACCAAATTCCCTAGATACCATCCCAGGCTCCTAGATCCGTATCTCACGCAATAAGTCAGAGCGGAGGCTCCGGCCGGAAGGGGTGATATTATAAGAGACAGTCTGTGTAAAGTGACTCCATACTTTAGGAGAGGGCGAATCTCCTGACGTTTAAAACAGGATGCAACTGATTGATTGAATTTTGGAGCTCTGGTTTCTCGTTTCAAGGGGCAAGCATCAAATGCAGAGGTGTATTAATGTGCCTGGTGTATAATTGAATGGAAAGTAATCGACTGAGATTACGATAGGATTTGGAATGGAAATATTTTGCTGTTGGTTTAGAGAAAAAGTGTAATATTTATTTTTTAATGAGCAAAAATGATTTTGTTGAAAACAAGGCTAAATTACTTTAGTTAAACATCACGCAACCTAAAATTTCGTTAATATACATTCAGCTCATATGGGAAAAGATGTAAATATTTAATTTGAGCTGTCGCAAAGTTTGAATTTTAAAAATTTTAATTATAAATTAATGATTAAATAAGTGGAATGAAAATATTTTGTTGGTTTACAGAAATAGTCTAAATTTTTTTTAACAAGGAAATAACGATTCTATTGAAAACACCGCTTTAGTTATACATCGATGTATAATAATATTCTAGATTTCATTAATACACATTCGGCTAACATGGGAAAAGATAAAAAAAAATTATTTAAGCTATTAGCTAAGTTTTTATTCTGAAGATATCAATTCTGAATAATGAAGAATGTAAAAAATGTTTCTATAAAGAAAGTCGCTTTTTCTACAGCTGATGGGTTTTTAAGAAGTATAGATAAATTCAATTATATAATAATATAATATTATATATATATATATATATATATATATATATATATATAATATATATCGTTTAAAACTGGATACTACTGATTGATTGAATTTTTAGAGATCTGCGTTTCAAGGGGCAAGTATCAAATGCAGAGGTGTATTAACGTGCTTTTTGTATAATTGAATCGAAAATAATCGACTGACATTACGATAAGATTTGGAATGGAAATATTTTGTTATCGGTTTTCAGAAATGGTCTAATTTTTATTTTTAACAAGCAAAAAAGAATTCTATTGAAAACAATGATAAATAACTTTAGTTATACGTCGAGCAACCGATATTTTATTCATACGCATTCAGCTTACAAGGGAAAAGAAAAAAACAAATTAATTTAAGCAATTAGCTATGTTTACATCTTAAAATATTAATTTTAAATTAATGAATAAATAATGCAAAAAATATTTCTATATAGAAAGTCCCATTTTCTATAGCTGAGGGATTTGAAGAAGTATGGACACATTCAGCTATCTACAAATCTATCTATGTATCTGTCTGTCGGGTCAGGGTGTTTGTGTAGACATGTATGAAAACGATTGTATCAATGGGTTAGTACTGTATGCAACTTATCTTAAAAGCTACGAGAGTTAAGGAAATTAATTCTAGGCTAATTAAATATTCATCTTAAAACCTTTAAAATTTTAAAAACCATTGATTTCTAATTCTGATTTGTTTTTATATGTAATATTTTTTTCTATCTATATATATAAAACAGTTCCGTGACTGACTGACTGACAGATAACGCACAGACCAAATCGCTGAACCTAAAGTGCAGAAATTTTGAACGGCAATTCTTCTTATAGTGTAGGGGCGCACTTAAATAGAATTTTGAAAAATTCTTCTTAGATTTTTTAAAATTAAATTTTTAAGCTGTTTTTGTAACATGTTTTAAAATTTGCATTTAAAATAAAAAAACTGAGGGTTATAAAATTTATATCACTGGAAAGATTATAAAAATTATTTTAAAATAAAATCTTTATAAAACATTACCACTATTTTCAAGACTTTTGGTGAATTTTTAAAGATTCATTTTCAGAATTGAATTTATTAAATGCCGATCACGAGATTTCATTTATTTTTGTGATACTTTAAATTAATGTTGCCTCCCGTGCATAACAACGAAATAAATTGATAAAAAATATTAAAATACAGTAAAAGATAAAATTTAACCACTAGACTAATTGAGATGGATGCTTTCCAAGAATTTAATTCAAATTAATGTTTTATGAAAATTAGATTAACCCTATATATAAAACTGCAATTCCCCTCCTATACAAAAACTGCGAGTCTGCTTCGCCATGACGATAAATAAGCCTCAAGACCAAACTTTAATATTCACTGGCATAGATATAGTAGAAAAGTTTTTCTCCCACGGTCAGCTGTACGTAGCTTTCTCCCGCGTAAGTTCGCAGACGAGCTTGTTAATATTAGTTGCACCCAATGAAGAAACAAAAAAAAATGTTTATAAGGAAATCCTTCAAAAAGCAATTTCATTATTTTTTCATTGTAATTATCCTAAAATGTAGTCCGTAGCGAAGCACGGGTATTCACCTGGTGTTTCATAAAGCAGACACCCCGTTGCAGTAGCTACCTCACATGATGTTTTGTAATGAAGTCTTAGAGCCTCGCGTTAGACTTTTCAGAAGTGCACTTGGCTCTGACTTTATTTCTGTTGTTGGAAACAATCGTCCAATGAGTGCACCGGGTGACGAGCTCGAGCAGAGAGACGATGTTTACAGAGTCAACCGGCCAGCTTTCTCTCTTTTAACGTAGGATTACGTTCCTCAATAACGGTCCTCCGGAGAGAAAAGAATTGTCCGTCCGTCGCGAGTTATAATTTTGGCAGCGTGCCACACCCACAGTCTGATCTCTTGGACAAACAGTAAACAGTTAAACAGAAAAGTACCAAAATCCGAAAAAAAAAGCAATGAGGTAAGCAACGATAAGTAATCTTACGTTAATAACCAGCCGTAGTTTCTTCAGAAGTGACTACCTGAAATATTTTATTTTCTTCATATGCTCTATGAAGAGCTGAATGGAGGCGTTACAGATCCACCATAATGCGTTACAGATTCAGCACTTCCTATTGGACAACACATGTCGGAGTTCGACTTCTGCCCTGGTGCCACCATAATGTAGAACGAGCACGCGCTAGGGCCACGTGGGGTTCTCGTACCCATCGAGCTGAAATAAGGGTATATTACAGGTCTATGCTCGTACCTTCTTCCTTCCCTGAAAACACCCTCGAGCGACTTTGAGGACTAGAAATTGTATGTGACCATACCCGGCGTTGACACAAGAATATTCAGTGTCATTTATCGGGACTCGAATCAAGCGTCCTATTGAATCCGGATGCGCTAACCACTAAGGTTAATTTTCCCGATTTAAACATGATAAATGATTTTCGCACACCGGGCCGTAATACAAGGTGCGGCCATTAATTTCCAGGACTGATCTAATAACACCTTAAAATATTACATGAAATGCATACCCATTTAATATGTTTCGAAGTAACTCCCACCTGCCGTAATGCAAGCTCGGCTGTATAAATTTCGGAAACAACTTTTAAAGTCCTCTTTCAGAATGTCACTGTTTTCTTGATGGCTTCGACAACCTCAAATATTGTTCCCTTCAGCCAATTTTTGCCCAGCATGAAGTCTTGGAGATGTAGTATCCTCCATATTCTCCGAACTTAGCACCGGCAGACTCTTTCATTTTTCCAAAACTGAAAGCTTTGCTGAAGGGAACAAGATTTGAGGATGTCGAAACCATCAAGAAAACGGCGACGTCCACATTAAAGAGCATTCCGAAAGAGGGCTTTAAAAGTTGTTTCCGAAACATATACAGCCGAGCACAGAAGTGCATTACGGCAGGTGGGAGTTACTTCGAAACATATTTAATGGGCGTGCATTTCATGTAATATTTTCTAGAATTATTAGATCAGTCCTGGAAATTCATGGCTGCACCTTGTAGAAGGAGAAATTTACGTTACCCTCAAAAATTCTCAAAGAGCTAAATGTCGATTTATTAGCGAAGAGTAACTCAAAGCATTATTTTTTAATTGACACAGAATTAGCATTTAGAATTCCACTTTTAACATCTGTAATTGAGTTAGGGGGGATCAAACACCGGTCAAATTCAGAAAATATTAAGCTGCGTTTTAGAATTGTTTGTATAACTGTGTTTTTGTCAGTCATTTTATTCTTCATTTCTCAATATTGTACAGATATTTTTATTTACGTTTCATATATAAAATAGTGAAATATTATTTTTATTAATAATGATTAAATTAAATATGATTTGATATGACAAATTATGATAAATATGGGGTGGTCTTAATTTAATATGATTAAATTAATTTAAATAATATTAATAATTATTTATAGTTTTTATAATTAATGTCTGATTGTTACATTTAATTATCATAATTTTTTATAAATTTCACTCAGAAAATTTGAGGAACTACATTTTTTGTTTCAATCATCGTTTATTTTTATACACCAGAGTATAAATATAGAAAAAAACGTTAATTTCCTTTATTCTTTTTCTGTAAATCACCATCGTATTAGAAAGCAACTGTTGAATGGGGAATAATTCTACAATTTTAATGAAATCTAAAATTATAGCAGATGATTTTTCCCCAACGTTAGATTGAATCATACAACCATTATTACTGTATTTTCGTCTAAGAAAACTATGCTTTTTTTTCTTTTTAATCACCTAAGCTTCTATAATTTGTTCGGAAGTTCGCTTAAAAATCTATTATGGGAGGGTAAATGATGCAAAATATCCATCGCTACTAAAACTGCAACTCATTAAACCAATCATAATTTTATTTCGATTACCTTAAGTCTAAATTTTCCAACGACTATGTATCTCTGAGACATAAAAACCTGATTTATGATCAAGAATCATAAATTGCTCATAAGTTGTTCATAAAAAAAAAGTCTTAAATATTAAGATAATCTCTTAAAGGCTTTAATTGTTCATCTTAATTTTCTCTATTTTAATGATTTCACAATATGTGTTTAAACGGGCTGTTTACCACAAAGATAAATCATGTCGTTTGGGAAAAATTAACTCATATGGACTTAAAGCGCCATCTATTGCGAAAAAAATCCATGATTGATAAAAATTGGCGCGAGTAAGAGATTAATTTCCTAAGCTTAATGCCAGAATTAAAATGCATATCTCCTGTATAGTATCTATACTATGGCGATGCATACAGACCAAAAAAGCTATTAATATGATTAAAGCTGATAATACCATAAAATGAATGATTTCTTAACCATCTGAACACTTAATTTTTGCATTCAAACAATGTTCTCCTGTGCCGTTAATAACCATTATCGAACAAGTTAAAGTGTGTCTTAGAAAAACCTTTGTCACTATCAGAGGATTTGTTTTTATCGATGTGCTTGGATTTCAATACAATGCTGTTCTTTTCTTACTGATTGATAAGATAGTTTTATTTCCACTAATAATACTTTCGGAGTAATTTCCTGGGAAATCTTTACCTTTTTAAAGTTAAAAATGGCCCATGTCGTTGATGTTTAATACCAATAAATTTATGATATTTTTGTCTACGAAATATTCCTCTCTACGGTAAAATGTAGCAAAATTTGCGAAAATTGGCAAGCACGTGTTGTGTCGGTGTACATATATGCATATGTCACTGCATAGACAAAAGGAACAGGAGTGTTATTTTGTTAGAAGCTAATAGCGTGATACTTTTCGCTGGAAAATATTCCTCGGCACGAATGAATTTAATAACATTTACGAAAATTTGAGAGTACATCTTACGTCTGAGTACAGATTTAAAATTGGCATTTCCCAGATGAAAATCGTAAGAATATTATTTATTTTGCAGTTGATAGCGTGATACTTTTCTCTACGAAATTTTACTTTGGACGCAAAAATTTAATAATAGTATTTACGAAATTTGGCGAGTTGTGTTGTGTCGGAATAAAGATATGCATTTTTAACTGCATAGATAAAGCAAAATAATATTCTTGTTCTTTCTATCTCTACAATGACGAATGTAAATCTGCAATCTGAAGTAAGATATAATCGTGAATTTTCGTAAATATTCTTACATTTTTTGCGTATACAGGAATATTTCACAGAGAAAAGTATCACGTTACTAATTTAAAGCAAAATAACATTCTTGTTTCTTTTAAGTTAGTAACGTGATACTTTTCTCTACGAAATACTCCTCTATACGCAAAAATGCAAGAATATTTACGAGAATTCGCGATTATATGTTACTTCAGAGTGCAGATTTACATTTGTCATTGCACAGATAAAAGAAAGAAGAATATTATTTTTCTCTAAGTTAATAGCGTGATACTTTTCGCTACGGAATATTCCTCTGTGTGGAAAAATTAGAATAATATTTACGAAAACTGCTTGAGTATATATTACCTCTGAATGCAGATTTACATATCTCATTGCACAGATAAAAAAGAGAAGAATGCTGTTTTGCTTTAAGTTAGTAGCTTCATACTTTTCTATATGAAATATTCCCTGTACGCAAAAATTTAGTAATATTTACGAATATTCGTAAGTATATGTTACTTTAGAGTACAGATTTGCATTTGTCTTTGCACACATAATAAGAAATACGAATATTATTTAGCTCGAAGTTAATAGCGTGATACTTTTCGTTACGAAATATTCCTCTGTACGGAAAATTCCAATAATATTTAAGAAAACTAGTGATATGTTACCTCTGACTACAGATGTACTCTTGTCATTTCACAGGTAAATGAAATAAGAATATTATTTTGCTGTATGTTAGTAGCGTGATATCTTCACCTACGAAATATTACTCTGTACGCAAAACAATGCTATTTACATAAACTCGTAAGTATATATTATTCCTGAATATAGATTTACATTTATCACTGCACACTTAAAAGAAATAAGAATTTAATTTTGCTTGACGTTAATAGCGTAATACCTCTATGATGGTAGTGCTTTAATTTTAATAACTTTAGAACTCCATGATTATTTAGTCCTTTTACATTGTTTGTAAATCTAGGTACTTTTTTTCTACGAAATATTTCTCTGTACGCAAAAATGTACGAATATTTAAGAAAATTCGCCATTATATATTACTTCAGAGTGCGGATTTATATTTGTCATTGCACAGATAAAAGAAATGAGAATATTATTTTGCTCTAAGTTAATAGCGTGATACTTTTCGCTACGGAATATTCCTGTGTACGGAAAAATCGAATAATATTTACGAAAATTTACGACAACATCATTATTTAGTCCTTTTACGTTGTTTGTAAATATAGAAATTAGAATTAACAAGTACATGGTAAAAAAAAAAAAAATTATATCGTCGTTAATTATCACCTTTCTAATAACTATCAATCCCAAACTATCCTTTAAACCTTTGGTTGTGAATGTCTCACAGAAAAAAAAATTAATTTAATTTTTTTTAAAGGAACAGAGAATGGATAAATCCTAAACACATAATCATGAGCTTGGACAATACTGATTATATTATTACTTGAATTTAATATTGGGATACAAAAATATAATCTACGTGTATCGTTTCTCTAACTGTTATTCCGAAAATGCCTTTTAAAGAGTTTTTAATGAGGCTTCAATGATAGCTTAAGGTTCTAAATACCAGCCATATTGGATTTCGTCATCTCAGTGTTAACCTATGGAGAAAATTTATCCAAAGATCGTCTACTTGGATTGAGATTTTTTTTAAAATGGTACTCCCAAATAGAGGGAAAAAATTCTGCACTGCTATCTTATTAAATTCAGAAATTTCGTCAACGCAGGAAATTATGTGCGTTTAAAACACAGTATAAAATCATTTTTCTCTAAATAATTCAAATTTTAAATATTATTTGCGTTTCTCTTAAACGATGAAAAAGATACCCGAGTTAGAAATTTCTTTCTCCGATACGGAATGCAATTTTTTAAAAAATCTTTCAATAAAGTCAACTATCACTGTAAACAAATCACTCCCTTGGAATACACTATATAATCTTTATTTAAAACGGTATCTGAAAAGAAAGGAAAAGTTTGTTATTGTATATGAATAAGAATCAACTTTTAGAAAAATTCAATAAATCCCCTTTGTCCTTATTAATACAAAAAGTTATTTTACGTGATCATAAAAAATCCGCTTTTAAGATTTGTGACATTTGACATTTTTTATTTAAGAAAATCTTATCACAAGCTCCAAAGACTAATAAAAGTACAGGGACATCAAGAAAGGTGTGCGGGATTTCAGTTGAGCACAACGGGGACAACCATCGACCGATTGGATTTTGCGTAACAGCAGATGGTATGTTAATTCTTGGAGTTTATATTCCCTTGTCATAGTGACCGTGACTGCGCTGGGTGCATGCGCCGACTCTTTGACGCATGGGTTTT
This sequence comes from Dolomedes plantarius, assembly GCA_907164885.2. Classification (NCBI taxonomy): domain Eukaryota; kingdom Metazoa; phylum Arthropoda; class Arachnida; order Araneae; family Dolomedidae; genus Dolomedes; species Dolomedes plantarius. The sequence goes on along the minus strand of OU015490.1, from coordinate 124,735,144 downwards.
GACGCTGGATAGGAAGGGATGGTCCAATTTTTTGGTCACCAAGACGCCCCGATTTGACTCCGCTAGACTTTTTTCTATGGGGTTATCTGAAAAACACTGTACTCTGAGAAGAACTGGTACTACCCCATTTATAGGACAGAATGACTGCTGCAAAGCTACTGTTCCTGCGACGATCGAGCGTACTTAGTTGGAGATGGACTATAGCCTAGATGTGCGATTGAAACCTACTAGGTAGTGTCCAAACTTGATTCGTATCTGTATCTTTTAGGGGAAAAATAAACACCATGAGTTCTATTATATGGTTCATGATTTTACGTTGCAATAACGGACACCTTTTTCGATTAACCTGTATTATACCATAAACTATGTACTAGTCATGGGTAAAAACTAACTACTGTTGATTTCATTACTTGTTTCACAAGCTGAATTGTTTACGAACAATATATATATATATATATATATATATATATATATATATATATATATATATATATATATATATATATATATGTATGTATGTATGTATGTATTTATTTATATATATATATATATATATATACATAAATAATCTTAAATATCATGCCCTCCATTCTAGCATTTAAATTCTCTTTCCTAAATCCAATCCCCAGTAATATTAATTTATCGCTTTATACCCCTTAGCCACAGAACTTCCCATGAATCTCATATGCCTTTGCATTTCTACACGTGTATACGTCTGGAGTCAAGACTAGGTTAGCATCGCGAGCCCCTAAATCCGCTGACTCTACAAATAATAGTCACGTGTTCCTCTCACCACTCGCGTTTAACGTTGAAAGGTGATATTATTCCGAGCCCTTCTTCTGAAATGAACGGATGTACTTTCGTCTCTCTAACGAACGATTCGACCCGACTGCTTCCAAATTTATTTTATTCCTTTCAGGATCATTCTAGGTCCAGCCATGTAAATATGAGCTACTTTCCACGTTCAGGTTATAATTGAAGGACGTCATGTAATGGGTATATTACTTACACACACACACACTCACATAGATATATGTCATAATATGAGGTTATACTATTACCAAATCATTGTTATTTCAGACATAGTTTTTGTAGTTATTTGCTATAATGGTACTTTAAAAATATGTATATATATATATTGTAGATTAATATAATTGCACATAAATATCAGTTAATGAAATTTTTTCACAGCTATGAAATATCTGAAATACAGGTTTAAAGAAATTCAAATAACAGTTTCATATATCTTATTTGCCTGCAGGTAAGAAACTATAAAATCAGCTTGAAAGCATAAGCCTGAAGCACACTTATGCTTTTCTTTCAAATTTAGATGGTTTGAGGCATAATTTTAGTAATGGAAAAAACTATAATAACTTGGAATTATAAAAGATTAATGTGGCATTAAACTAAATTATACCGATGATAGGATTGAGTATTGCCAAACCACATTCAAATTTAGATTATTATAACGAGAAATGAAACAATCTACACTTTTTTTACATAGTAGAATTGAATTCAACATTATAATTTAATCTTTATTGTTAAAACTAATGAAATATATTTTCAATGACAGCGGTTTTGTGACTTTAATTACCTTGAAGCTATATGTTAATAATTTAGACATCTTCTTTGTTCAAAAATGGTATTTAATCGATAGCTAACGTCGTTTAGCGCTAAAGGCGGCTCTGGAAAAACTATAAAAAGAAATTTCAGCGTCTGTAGAAATAACTTTCAATTATCATATTAGTCTGGTAAGAAAATAAATTTAATTGTTTATTTTATTAAAATTGTCATAACCACGAAAAATAGTTTAAACTAATTTATCAGAGTCTGAGAAATGTATATTAAATTATCCCGAAAGATTTAATGTAAAAAGTAGTGTTTTTGATAAGTTTTAATATATATATATATATATATATATATATGTGCAAGTTTTAATTCACACAAACACACACACACACACACACATATATATATATATATATATATATTTATTTATTTATTTATTTGGCATTAATTGCATACATTGACTGTTGAATTTAATTGGAATGTACTGTATAGCGAAGTGCGAGTTTTCAGCTAGTTTATACATATAAATAAATAGTTGGTAGACTCCATTGTACCAAGCATATTTCTATGATATTTTGGAACTGCATTGATATGACTCTTCCTGCATTCCGTTTAGAGTAGGCTATCACTCCTAAAACTCGTTTGCGGCGGAGCTATTAGACTGATGGGGCCACCCTGTTTCTGACAAATAGCAAAGCACCAAACATCTCAACTTCACGGCATAAAACAGAATGTTAACAGAACGACGCCTTTTGACCCCGAGTCGGGCGTGGCCCGCGATGTCGACATGTTGAGGAACACAGACGGACCCGCTTTCCCTCTTCCCCCTTCACCCTCCTACCGATCCCGGGCGATTTTTCATGTTCGGACCACCCCTGCAACACTCGATGGTGGCGAATCTGATTGCTGATATATCGGTAGCCATTTGAAAGTGACAGCCGAAATGGCACGATGTAAAATAGCTTTACGGTGATATCTGGAGTCATTATGTGCAAGGAGATCATAGTTTTAAGTAGTGACTCTTGGTCATTGAATAAGCCTTCTTCGATAAAACAGAGTTAGATGAAATAAGAGGTTTGTCATGGGGTCGATGTAAATCATTCGAACGAATCCTCCCCACTCCCCCCCCCCCCAAAAAAAAGGGCGTTAAGCAACGCAGTATGAGAACGATAATCGGTAGTTATTAGTTGTTCCTTTCAGATTTTTGTTTAAAAGCAAGATAATTTATTTTCTTTTAATTATTCAAGAATCACCGCCCACTGTGTACAGTGGATAGCGACGCTAGCTGCCATTGCGTGGGCCTGGGATCGAATCCTTGAGAAAGCATGGATGTTGCCCCTCTTATGGAGTAACCTTGACTCACCCACTGGAGGCTTCCATATGGTATGATGCATACAACATGTGACATGGTACGTATGGGCGAATGTCCCCACGATAGGTAGTTGCCACGTTAAAAAATAAATATGCAAATTGGTTAGTTTGTGTAATTCTTTGATGAAAAAAGATGCACAGAAGCTCTATTTTTCTGGTCTGTTATGTACGTAAACCAGTTAATAAGGCTTTATCTTCCTATTCCCTGAAAACATTTAAGGTACTCATCTAATCGGACATTCCGTTTCTCGCCAGATCCATTAGACATTTTAAATTTAAATTCATTTAATGTATAGAAAAGTTACAAAACTGTAAATCGTACTGTAAAGAAGCACGATTGTGAAAAATGTAATTGTAAAAACGATACATAAAATTTATTCTTTGAGACAAAAATATTTTATTTCATGTTACTGTAAATTTAATTTCCTCACAAATTCTAGGATTCTCCGTTAACTTAAAAAAAAATCTCTTTCACGGACAAGCTTAATTTAACGATTGAACTAGACCTACTCCTTTATTACAACGCTGATGAAGGTCTTAGTACACATGTAATCAGTGCTTGTATTTTGTTTTTCAGTGTTTGTGGATTGATCAATTTGTTTAGTGGCATCTCTCGAATAAATGAACGGAATAACAGCTATAGATGATACTCAAGGATATTATCAAACAATGGTTTAACGAATAGGCCTTTGCCTCAATTAACGTCTTAATTAAAATGGTAACTGTTACCATTGTTACCTTGGATAGGTATTAGTCCAGAGAATCTTTATAATATTGCAACTTTCTAATATAATTACTTCACTCATACTCAAACTAGTTTGAAGACATCAAAAAGAGTAAACTGTGAACGTTTCTGTAGAACTTTTTATTAATTAAGTGTAGGTAAGACTTTAGCTTACAAAACAGCATGAATCAGATGTAGTATATATATATATATATATATATATATATATATATGACGCGGTGAAAAGCAAAGTGGTGCAAGTCACATTTTCAACTTTTTTTTATTATTTGAGGGCAAATATGTAATCTCCATGTTCAATTTATAGTGGAATTGCAAATAATTATTATTTGCAATAGTATAATAATTATTATAAATTATAATTTGTTCAATTTATAGTGGAATTTTTTGTAGTTCCTACAGTAAAACTCTTTTGACTTACACCACTTGACTTACTGACTTACACCACTTTTCCTTTCACCGTCTCATATATATATATATATATATATATATATATATATATATATATATATATATATAAATATACAGTGAAACTTTTCTTGCCGGCCACCCCTTTAAACGGATATATTTTGTTAAGAATCGATTCAAAACTGTATGAAGCCAATGTTATGGAAAACACCTCTCTTAATGTTATAGAAAACACCACTTTTTTACGAAACCTTTACTGGCTGCCATAGAGAAGTTTCACTATATCTATCTATCTATCTATCTATCTATCTATATATTGTATACATATATACACTAAGCGGCCACTTTATTATGACCACCTGACAGTTTTATGCGAATGAAGTATTATCACAGTGTTGCCAAAAGAGGGCAAGATAGCTATAAAAAGGGAATGCAGGACAAGTGAACCATCAATTCCTCTGTGTTGCTTGCGAAGATATGGTAAAAAAACGTGATTTAACCGAGTCTGAACGCGGAATGATTGTAGGCGCTCGGAGCATCGGAATCAGTATCAGCGAAACGGCTGCACTTCTGAAGTGTTCGAGAGCAGCAGTTATTAATGTTTACAGAGAGTGGACTACCAAGCCAGAAACCGGGTCTCAACGTCAGGGTCGTGGTCGTCACAGGCTACTGATTGCTCCATCTGAAAGAAGATTTGCCAGAGTTGTCCAGTGCAACAAAAGAGCAACAGTACGTCAAATAGTGGGAATCTTAATTAAGGGGTAACTGTGACCGTCTATCAATGAACTGTTCGCGCTCATTACACCGTATAGGCTATGGAAGCGACAACCTGTTCGAAAGCCTTGACTGTCTGCATTGAACTAGAGCAGACATCTCCAGTTCGTAAAGGAGCACACAGATTGTACAGTAGATGACTGGAATAGGGTCATGTTTTTCGATGAATCGCGTTTTCAATTACACCATGAAGATGATAGGTTGTGAATATGAATAATAAAGCACGAAAGCATGGGCTCCAACTGAATTGCCACAACATTTCAAGCTGGTGGAAGCAATATTATTGTTTGGGGGATGTTTTCTTGGCATTGTATGGGTCCATTGATTTCTGTGAAACAACGTCTGAATGTCCAAAGGAATTTAAGTGTTATCGCACATCAAGTACATCCTGTTATGTTATTGGTGTACAATGCCGGGGATCGATATTTTCAGCAGAACAATGTTCCTTGTTATAAAGCTGGTATTGTCCTGAGATGGTTCGAAGAGCATGACGGAGAATTTACCTTGCTTGGTTGGCATTCACGATCACCAGATCAAAATCCAATTGAGAATTTGTGGGATGAGATCGAATGGGCCATCAGGCAGCTGGATCCAGTACCATCAAATCTTAAGGAATTTGAAAATGGCAGTTCATCGGATATGGTCTCAAATTCCTCATAACCCCTACCAACATCCCATAGAATCCATACGAAGAAGAATTCCTGCAGTATTAAGGGCAAAAGGTGGTCCAACATAGTATTGAGGGGGTGGTCATAATAATTTGGACACTCAGTGTGCGTATATATATATAATATATATATATATATATATATAATATATATATATATATATATCTATATATATATATATATATATATATATATATATATATATATATCTATATATATATATATATAATATATATATATATATATATATATATATATATAATATATATATATATATATATATATATTATATATATATATATATAATATATATATATATATAATATATATATATATATATATATATATATATATAATATATATATATATATATATATATATATATATATATATATATATATATATATAGATAGATAGTGATATTCTTCACCATTTTTCTTTCTTGAGTTAGCAGTACATGCATACAAAGAATGCATTACAGAATACAAAACATATCTACTTCTATAATAAAATACAAATGTCTTTAAATAACACATCAATAAAAACATCATACCGTCGTTTGCTCGTAATAAATCCCCCCCCCCCATTAAACACGTCTGCGGAGACTGTTAAACAAACTCGGCCACCCTGCTTGTGGCAATGTTGACAACCCCACTTCCCCAAATGTAACAGCACAGACTAAAAATGTTAACAGTTATCCTTTGACCTACCGCTAGGCGTGGTCTAGACAATATATGAAGCATCGCGCAGCGAAGACGAACCCCTTCAAAAGGATGACTGGACCACCCCTGAACTTCGCTGTTTCGCAGGTAACGTGATTACCAGTATATAGGACCGAATTTATTTCCGCCCGCATAGAAGGAGAAAGTTTAATTAGAATTCTCGAAAAAAATTTTTTTTTTCTGAAAGTTGTATCACAAAGACATGTTAGCACGACTGTAGAAGTGAATGCAGTCTGTCAAAGTAAAATATGTGTGTATTTCTATGGCTACTTTGTTATTTTCTACTCAAGCTATACACCTATAAGTAAATTTTTAACGGTTTGTAAAATAATTATTCTAAATATGAGAGCTTCGCACAAATAATGCCACCTAGACTCCTGACAAAACGTATAACATTTTCCATAAATTTTAGCATTTAAATTCTCTTTCCTAAATCTAATTCCCAGTAATAAAAATGTGTAGCTTTAAAATCCTTAGCCACAGAACTTGCCATGAATCGCATGCCTTTGTATTTCTACACGTGTATATATCCGAATTCAGGAGTGAGTTAGCTTCGCGAGCCCGCTAAATCTGCTGACCCCACAAATAATAGCCCCATTTTTTTCGCCCTATTGCGCTTAATGTTTAAAGGTGATATTATTCTGAGTCGTTCTTCTGGATTGAACGAATGTATTTTCGTTCTAATAAACGATATACTAAGAAGTTCGGTCAAACTGCAATTAAATCTAATTTGTATTCCTTTCAGGCTGAATCTAGCTCCGGCCATTTAAATATGAGCTAGTTTACGTTTCAGTTTATAATTTGAGAACGTTATGTAATGGATATATATGTATATATATATATATATAATTTAATAAGAATTTTCTCCGTTCCTAAAATATTACGTAGGTATCGTAGTTAATATGGGTTTCGCTGAGATTTCAGGGTATCCCTGTAAATATATAAATGTTCTTGATGTTTACATCGATATATTTTGAAATTATTTCGAAAAATTTTGAAAACAAAATTTTTCGAATTTTTTTTTTTAGGTGTCTAGATTGATTTGCATTTCACTGAGACGACTTTGAATTCCTGTAAATATGTTTAAGGTTGTGTTTTAGTACATCGATTGTACAAGATGAGCAGAAACTACAGGCATTCGTATTTATAACCATTTTAAAGAGGTCAACTATCTAAATTTAAATTTTTAAGCTTCAGAATTTCAGTTTCTTTTCAACACTTTACTCTGAGCCCATATTTACCTTTAAATATGTATTTATCTAAATGTATTACATATTACTTAAGGTAATTTATCTATATAAAACAGTTCCGTAACTGACTGCCTGACAGATAACGTACAGACCAAACTGCTGGACCCTAAGGCCTGAAATTTTGCATAGTGATTCTTCTTATAGTGTTGGGGTGCACTAAGAAATATTTTTGATAAATTCTATTTAGATTTTTTTAAATTCAATTGTTTAAACTGTTTTGTAACATTCTTTAAAGTTTGCATTACAAATAATAATCTGAGGGTTATAAAATTTACATCTCGAGAAAGATCCTAAAAATTCCTTTAAAATGAAATCTTTTTATAATCTTTACCTCCATTTTCTGAATTTTGGTTAATTTTTAAAGATTAATTTTTTTAATTTAATTTATTAAATGCTGATCTTGTTTCTTTTCGTTCTGTGATACTTTAAATTAATTTTGCGTCACATGCATGACAACGTTATAAATTGACAAAATATTTTTTTCCTTGCTAATGCGGCAGACGATTGGACATTATCAAAAAAATATTAAAATACACTAAAAGAAATGTTCCTAAAACTGTACTACATTAACTGTACTATATTCTTTAGTATGTTCTATTAGATTTAATTTCAGTATTTTCTTCTAGATTATTTTGTCTCTAAAAATATCTGTTACGATATTTTTATAAATGAATTTTTTTTGGTTTTTTGGCATTAATTGCATACATTGACCGTTGTACTTAATTTGAATGTACTCCGTAGCGAAGCACGGGTATTCAGCTAATGGGTCTATAAAAGATCTTTGAGGTTGATTATATTTGTTCTCAGATGGCAAAATGTTATACTAAACTTGAAAATATTTAGATAAGAAAAATTGATACGAAAAAAAAAAATTGAGTTTTTCGCATTCTGGATTCTCGTTCGCCGATATTTTCTATTTACTGTAACCACTGTAAGTAGTAGCCAACTATTTTTCTGAAGCATTGGTACCACGTTTGCTCATCTAAAACAAATTACTCATTTCTCATGACATCTTGAATCTTAGAATTGCTGTTACGCAATTATTTTATAACATTTTGCCATCTAAGAACAGATATATAAAAATAATTTTTAAAAATTGTTCATTTCTAAAAGTAAGCAAATACTTAATTTTAAATCGTTCCCAAAACCCAAACTCTTAGAATTAATCAGATGTCTAGCAAACTCCTAACCAGTGGAAGAATTTAAGTAGATTTAATTATTGCCGTTATGACTCTTCCGTTTACAGACATTTTAAATTCTTAGTATTACATGAATTCACGTGCTTATAAATGAAAATGAGCTACAAAAAAGTGCTTTAAATCACTGAAAAGAACAACCTGTAAAATAGAAAATACTGAAAACTCGAATTAAGACTTACATTAAATTAGTGCCGACGCTTTTATTGAAATATATATAATCATTTAAAAAATTCCCGTAAATCAATTTATATCTAGACATATACTAGATGAAATTATCCACTCAAATTCTTAACTTTCTTATTCTTTTAAACAAATACGTTAACTAATTAAATTTCGTCGGATAGAAATTGTCCACACGAAGTTTATTAAATGCGAGAAAAGTGCAGGTATATTTACAATCACATATCCCTAGTTTAATTTTCAGTACAAGATGCAGTATCTGTGCGATGAATAGTTAATTTTTTTCTTCATTTTATATTTCAAATCTAATTTTTTTTTCCTACTATAAACTTCAGTTCCTTTCTTGGAATAATTAATGAGTTTTAATTCTATTTTAACGCTTTAATAATAATAAAAAAATCACCAGAAGAAGAAAAATAAAGACATTTCAGTCTGGTTACGTTAAATATAGATGCATTTCAGAGTTTTTTAATTGGGTGTTGAGGTATGTTCACATAATACTGATATCTCAAAACAATTTTCTCACATTGGTATTTAGAAGCGTTTTGCATACGTTTTTCAACGATTTAATGTACCATAAAAAATGTTGCCACACTAATGAATTAGTTTTTGTAAAAAATAGGAAATATTGCTAAATTAAAATATTACAGTCTATATTAAAGTACACTAGTGCTAAATTAATTCTTAAGTGCAATATTACAGTTTCATATCGCTGCTTTAATGTATTGTACCAGATATAGTATTTCTGTGATGAATAGTTAATTTTTTTCATTTTAAATTTTAAATCTAAAACTTTTTTTCCTTATATAAATTTCAGTTTATTTCATGGAATAAAGAATAATTAATTATATTTTAATGCTGATAATAATGATAAAACCCACAAGAGACAAAAAAATAACGAAATTTTAGTCTGGTTAAGTCATAAATGAATATATTCTATATAATTTTTTAATCGGGTGTTAGAGAATTATCAATCTAAAAGAAAATAATTTCACAATTTGATATTTAGTAGCATACATTTTCAAAAATTTAATAAACTATAAGAGATGCTGCCTTATTTATGATTCAGTTTTGGTAAAAACTAGAATCTAGTGTTGTATCAGAGAGCCCAATATACTGGAATAAAAATTTAAATTTTTAAATATCAAAAAAATTTAGTTACATGTTTGTCAATCATAATTGTACATTGTAATTACATTTTCAATTATAATTTATTGCTCAGAAAATTTTAAAAAATGCCAGACACAGAAAAATAAAGAAATTTATGTCCGGTTATGTTATAAATAGACATATTTCATAGTTTTTTAAGTGAGTGTTAGGGATTCAGAAAAATGAGAAAAATCTGCTACCTCCAAAAGAAAAAAAAACTTCACAAAATGCTATTAAATCCCAAAGTAATTTTTTTTTATTATTTAACAAATCATAAGATACCTAAAAAAATTGTCCATATTTATCATTTTCTTTTTGTAAAATATAGAAACTAGTGCTATAATTACAAAGCAAGTTAGATTTTATTTAAATGTGAGATTTTAAAATAGTATAGAAAACAAATTTATATAAACTATGCCTGAATGTGACAGTAAGCACCTCACAAACAAATTTTAAAAAGGGTAAAGATACGAAGATATACAGTTTTAAAACTTTCCCTGCGTTAATGTTTAAAGTAATTTTCCAAGGATGATTTTCTCTCAAAAATTTACTTCAGTTTTTAGATATTTAAATTTTAAAAAAGTTAAGTATTTTTTAAGAAACCATTACTGTCTTACATGTTAGACTTGTTTTAATAATTTTGATCCTGAATACTTGTTAATTCATTCAATGTATGCTTACCAAAATGTTATCAACTTATTCGGCCAGCTATAAGTCTCTCATATAACATTTGAGATATAGAAAGGTAAGAGAGAATATTCTTTTAATTATATCTTTATCAGCACTTAATTACTTTACTAAACTGTATATTAACAAGATGGATTTTTTGTGTGTGGGGGGGGATGGGAGGGAAGTTGTCTGGGTTTTATATTAGGGAATTCTATGAGAAAGGTAAATTTATATTTTTAAAAAATTGTATTTTCAATTTTCGGCCAAAATTTGCCCCTTCAACATTGCAATTAAATTTTCTCTAGTTACACTTAGTTATTTTGGAAAACTATTTATTATTGCAATTTGTTTTCTTTTCAAACTATGAAATTTTACATTTAAGGAAAATTTATATTTTATGAAAATTATATTTTCTTTTTCTTTAAGAAAGCTTTCCATTACTGCTTTACTGGATCAGAAAGCACAAAGCAGTTTTTGCTTTAAAGTTTTGTGCCTTTTAGAGCTTGAAAAAAAATGTATGCTCTCAAAAGATCAAATTTTAATCCTAAATCTAACAACTTTTGCTGATATACCTAAATATAAGAGCTTGAAAAAAAAATCAAGCTCTCAAAAGATCAAATTTTAATCCTGAATCTAGCAACTTTTGCTATGTAACTGCAATGCTTTATTCCGTGCGCATACTACTTACCTTATTTTGAAAGGGCGGAATATAAAAGTTCTCAAATGCATTAGATCAAAAAGAGAATTGTGATGATGGTGAAGTTGATTGATTAATGCACAGGGAAGATTTCTGGGTCAACAGATATATGTCTTATCTTTTCAAATGTGTACGTTTCGTATCATTTTGTATCGCTAAAATTCGTATTCCTTCATCTTACTACCCGAAATCAGATACGACCGCTATGTACTAACCCTATTGGATTCGCCCACCTCAATGTTAACCAATGGAGCAAGTGTGTCTACATAAATTCTGATAATCCACTAAAAATGGTTTTTTCAGATAGCCCGAACTTTTCTTCACCTTGCAACAGGATTCATTTTATAAATTTCGTCCACCAAAGGAATTTAGGAGCGTTTAAAACACACTATACCAGATTTTTCCCCGGAATAATTTCAATTTAAAATTATTATATGCATTTTTTAAGGGAAGTAAGGACCTTTCGAAACCAAAAATCCTGCATTTTGACATCGATTCTTCGATTTTTCGATTCATCATAATCAAAAAACTTTTGCTTATTTTGATATGAAATTTTTATAAATTGTTTAACACAATATTTGTGCAATTAAATTGGTATATGTTTTTAGATAACATAAAAATATATACAAATAATTAGAAAAAAACAAATTGACTTTCCTCCTGTTTCCCGCAAGATAACTTTTTTTAAAAATGCACAGTAGAACCTATATTCTTATATCAAATGATAGGTAAATATTGTCTTTATTCTCTAAAGCTCAAGATTTAAAATTTTATAATATTTCAATATTTTTAAAAATAAAAATTTCATACAATTTTAAAATTATTAAAATTTTTATGATTTTTCATGTATATTTTAAAATTATTTTTTTAAAATATTTTTGAAAAATCGATTTTTTGAAGGTGCAAAGGTCCTTTCTCCCCTTAAGCGAAAAATGACCCAAGATTTTATTTTTATTTTCTATTACGGAGTATAATTGAAAAATTTTTAATCCTAGTCGGAAATCCTTGGACACATTTTCTCCATAGGTTAACATTGAGGTGAGCGAATCCATTAGGGTTAGTACACAGCAGCCTTAATGGATCAAGATGATCTTGAAAACACCAAGCTCTAAACAGATCAGATTTTTATCCTAAATCTAACATATTTTACAGTCATTCTCATATATGGTATCGACAAGTACTGCAGCGTTTGATTCCGTATAAATACTATTCATTTGCTTTTCAATGAAAATAAAAGCTCTAAACTACATTGCGTCAAAACGATAAATTGTGAATGATTTGTAGGAGCTTAATTTACAGACAAGGAATTAGAAATAGAATTTCTGAGCGAACATAAATAATACTTTGCTTTTTAAATATGTACATTTCGTATTATTTTGGCTTGCTAAAATTAGTCTTTACTCGTCTTGCTTCCTGAACTTGCTTTGTGTCGGGATTACAAGCCCTTCATTACTGAAAGCTCTCGAAGGAGGTTTTTTTTTCATAGAACGACCATGCACATTTTTTTATGATTTCCCTTCGTATGGACATACACTCAGACAATTGCTTTCTTGATTTGCTATCAACAGACTCTATTAACTCTATTAACCAAAAATTTAATTTTCGTTTTTAATCGAAAATAACTTAGTAATTGTTGTAGGTAAATTTTTTTTCCTTATCTCTCTCTCTCTCTCTATCTATCTCTCTATCTCTCTCTATCTCTGTATCTATCGATCTCTATCTCTATATCTATCTCTATCTCTCTCTCTTTCTGTCTATCTCTGTATCTATCGATCTCTAGCTCTATATCTATCTCTATATCAATCCCTATATCTCTATATCTCTCTTTCTCTCTGTCTCTCTCTTTCTCTCTCTCTCTCTCTCTCTCTCTATCTATCTATCTATCTATCTATCTATCTATCTCTATCTATATATCTCTCTCTATTCCATATGTCCCTTAGAGGGTATTTTCGTTGTTTTAGAGCATGCTAATGCAGAGCAAAAGGGCCGGAGTCCAACTTCAGACCTGGCGCCACCACAATTTAGACCGAACAGCCCAAGGGGCGTCAACTAGGGGGCTCGAACCCTCCTCCCACACCGACAAACCCCATTGATGAACTTTTCATATGACTGATTCAACGTGCCCGTATACGGGGAAGACACGGAACTATTCAATGACTCTTCTTATGATTCAAACCGAGAAGTCTTTGAACAGGTTTTCTACGAGCTTACTACTAGGATTATGGGGCTTGTTTCTTCTTGAATAGCGTATTAGCATTATTCCTACACAATAAATCTTCTCTTGCAGCGAACTTATGGTCATGCCTTTCTGAAGCTTAAAAATGAGCCTTCCATTGAACGTTTGTTCATTGAACTCTTTGTTAGACATCTGAACTCGTTCCGAATGTCTTCTTCCTACGCATCTTTAATCCCTTAACTATCGCACATTTTTCAATAAAACTTTAATAAAGGTGGCTATTTTTGCCGGGGAATTCCATTTATTTCTTGATCTGCAACATCTAGTTTAAAAAAACCCATCCGCAATTACAATATAAATAGTCTGGTGCTGCCATCTGGTATGTAACATAAGAAATAAAAAGTTTTCAGGGAAAATGAAATGGATCGTTTTAATCTTTTTGGTGCGTTATTTTCAAACACTCCAGCCCGGAAATATCCCGGGGTTCGAGAAATAGAAGGCGAATTTTCACCCCGTAATTTTGACGGGAGCGAAAAAGAAGGGGGTTAAATCTCTAGTCACTGACAATAGTACACAACTGTGTGGACATCTATTGGACTTGAAAATCCTTATTTAAATGTTTTATTTCTATAACATCTATTTATTTTTTAATCCTTATAATTCAAAGGAAAAACCCTTTGAAACGAACCCAAACTACGAAAAGAGTTATCTAGATAACTTAAATTTCACCCAACAAACTGATTTCAGTACCTTATCGCAAATAGAAAGTCTTATGAAACGAAATATTCGTAACTAGTTCCAAAACAGTCCAACTTTTGCTTTAATTCCAATAATGAAAAATCGGGAAAAGGGAATACAATAACTTATTTCAGTTACATCTTTAATACTTAAAGAGGAAATTTAATTGAAGTTTTGATATTTCGTTACTAACACACAAAACTTAATCCGAGATTTCACAAACAAAAGTCGCTTTTCTTACGATGTCTGATGTTCATTCATTAATACAAGTAGTTGTCAAGCGTGAAAAATAACTTTTATGACAAAGAGTTGTAAACGAAATGCATTATTGAAGTAGTTAAATTAGCCTCAATAAAAACTACCTTATCTTAGAAGTGGGAGTTTCCGTACACCTTCTAAGATAATACTGATAAATTGTTGTTGTAGTTACATCTAATGTCCCCTGGCCGGAAGTATTACAGACCAGGTCCATGTACGTTATCAGGCTGAGGGGTGATATTCCAGTTTACAATGGCACTACAAGGGTCGGAGTTAGATTTAGCCAAGTGCAAATTCAATATTGTACGAGTACCCCCTGGGACGACATCTGGGAGGATTGTACCCTCTCCCTCCCTCTATGACCTCATAGAGGGACATTCCGGTCTACAGATTTTTAACGTGCCGATATACGGTTTAAACAAGGGGGCATTGAATGGAGTTTTCCGGGATTCGAACTGAGAACCCTCAACATCGAAAGCCGACGTGCTACCACTAGGCTACATCAAGCCCACAGATAAACTATATATCTGATGTTAAGGCTTCTAAGTAGTTGCTAATTAGTATTATCTTTGATCAAAAATATCTTATAGAAAACATTTTAATATGATTGTCGACTTGGATTTATAGGTTTTTTTAAAAAAAATTACACTGTTTAATAGTGACAGAAATTTTTACTCTGCTATCTTATTCATTATAGTAATTTCGTCCACCAAAGGAACTTATTTGTGTATAATACGCAATAAAGCACATTTTCCCTGAATCAATCAAATTTTAAAATAATATTTCCCTTTTTTTAATGAATGAAAAAAAAATATCAGAATAACAAGATTCGTCATATATTACGGAGTACAATTCAAAACTTTACAGAAAAAAAAATTCAAGTAGTCTCTTCTAACGAAACTACCGCGCGGGTATTTAAAGTAGGATTGCATTACTTATCGTCGCTTACCACTTTTGTATGTATATATCTATGTATGGGTTATGTATATATACCGGGTGGCCATAATTAAACTGACAGTGCTCACAGTGTTCTGTAGCGCGATCTATTTGCGAGAATGACGCCACATTTTGTAGGAAGATTAAACAAGACGGGGACGAAGGATTCCGCGAAAAAATAAATTAGTTCCAAAAGTCACCGCTAGGAGAATATTTGGAGCTGTGTAATAGAAAATAGAGTGTTAACAAATGCAAATCAATACGGAAATTACCTTTTATTTTGCATTCAAATGAGGTTCAATGTGGCTGCCGTTGTTGTGGACCACATATTGCATTCTGTGCACAGTATGCACAACAGCAGAAAGTAACATGTCTGCAGGAATCTACCGTACAGTCCGTGATATGTTATCCTTCAGCGTAGCCAGGTCCTGGACCACTCCTTGATAGACCTTGGACTTAAGGTAACCCCATAGCCAGAAGTCGCATAGGGTAAGATCAGGCGACCGAGGTGGCCATGCAGTTGGAAAGTACCGGCTAATGACTCTTTCTGTTGTGAATTTCTGTTGTGAATTAGCTGCTGTTGCACAAGTACAGCAACGTGTGGAGGGGCTCCATCTTGCATGAAAATGATTTCCCCCAGGCATTGTCTTTGCTGAAGTTCCGGAATGACAAAGCTGTTCAACATGTGGCGATATTTCTCTCCGGTAACAGAACAGGTTTCCGGTCCTGTCAGGGTAATGTTCTCATAGAAGAATAGACCTACGATAAATTCCGCTATGAACCCACACCAAACAGTTACCTTTGGTGAATGTGAGGGAATTTCTGTGACTGCATGTGGTGATTTGTCATCCCAAATTCGGCAGTTCTGGGTATTCACAGTTCCATGCAGATAAAAGTGGGCCTCGTCTCCCCATAAGATTTTCCACGGCCAAGTATCATCCACCTCCATTCTGGCAAGAAAGGTGAAAGCAAAAGTCAATCGCTTATCATGGTCGGGGTACAGTAACTCCTGTACACGGCTGATCTTGCACGGATAGAAGTTGATAATCTTTCGTAAGATTTTCCATACCGTACTGTAAGGCATATCCATATTCCGAGCTAATCCACGAGCGCTAGAGGTGGCAGCAATATTGTCTGGTCCTTTGTCGACAATCGCCGGGGCAACTGCTTCGATTGTATCCTGTGGTACAGGTTTTCGTCCTCAGCCTGACTGAACCTTCAGAGAACCTGTTTTCTCAAACGTCGCAACCATTGCTTTTAGCCCATTAACTGACACAGGACCGTTACCTTTACGCATTTTTTTGTGCGTTCTAAATGCACAAAGAGCGGCTGACGCGTTGCACTGGTTGAGGTAAAAGAATTTGACCAGTAACGCACGCTCGACTAAAGAAGGAGACATTGCACATAAACTTTCAATCCGATTGATTCGAAACGTAACACATTGCCTTTAAAACCCAAGCAGCTGGCACTGTGCCAATGGATGTAACGTGAAATTTGAATAAAGAACTTCTTCTGCTCAGCGTACGTGATATTGCAGATCACGACACTTTATCGATGTTTATGTAGATTTTACGCTCTTTTAAAAGTGTTGCCATATTGCACTTGAGCTAAATAAGAAAATGTGCATAGTAAAAGGTAATTTTATTCCGTATTAATTTGCATTTGTTAACACTCTATTTTCTATTACACAGCGCCAAATATTCCCCTAGCGGTGACTTTTGGAACTAATTTATTTTTTCGCGGAATCCTTCGTCCCTCGTCTTGTTTAATCTTCCTACAAAATGTGGCGTCATTCTCGCAAATAGATCGCGCTACAGAACACTGTGAGCACTGTCAGTTTAATTATGGCCACCCGGTATATACACTCATGGACAAAAAAATTAGCGCACCAAGAAATAATTGCGGGATCGTAACGAAACTTGCAAGGAAGGTACATGTCGGGGAGATATGCAAATGATTAGAAATGCAGCGTGATTGAGCATTACGTATAGCCGGTAGAGGGCGTTGAACATCGTACTATGTGGAGTATAAAACAGGTAACCAAAGCTTGTTTGAGTGTGCTGAATCATTTGCAAAGGAAGAGCTGAGATAGACA
Source organism: Dolomedes plantarius (assembly GCA_907164885.2). Lineage (NCBI taxonomy): Eukaryota > Metazoa > Arthropoda > Arachnida > Araneae > Dolomedidae > Dolomedes > Dolomedes plantarius. The sequence goes on along the minus strand of OU015490.1, from coordinate 124,717,543 downwards.
TGCCATTACGCCGTGTTCGAAGACAATATAAGCAGTTGTCGCAGTTTGAGAGGGGGAGAATCGTTGGGATGATGGAAGCTGGGTGGTCAGCTAGGCGAGTAGCTCGTCAATTAGGACGCTCTGATTGTGTTGTGAGGAGGTGTTGGGACCAGTGGACCCGAGAGATGTCATGTACACGAAGACCAGGCTCAGGGCGCCCTCGACAGACCAGTCGTCGAGAAGACAGCCACATCGTAAGAAATGCACGCGTACAGCCACTGCTTCATCGGCAGACATCCAGGCACAGGTAGCACCTCACACAGAGTCACTTTTTCAGGGTACTCTGTGTCTTCTCGAACCATACGAAGGCGCCTGGCTGAAGGACAGTTGGTATCGCGGCGCCCATTACGTGTGCTGCCCTTGACGCCCACCCATCGACGCCTCCATTTGGAGTTTTGCCACGCACGAGGAACCTGGACTGCAGCGGAATGGAACCAGGTCGTCTTTAGCGACGAATCCAGATTCAATCTCGGCAGTGATGACAATGGTGTTCGTGTGTGGAGAGCCCGTGGAGAACGCTTCAATCCTGCCTTTGCTGTACAGCGACACATCGCTCCCACAGCTGGTGTGATGGTATGGGGTGCCATTGCTTACAATACACGGTCACCCCTAGTATTGTTCCGTGGCACCATGAGAGCCCAGCGGTATGTTCATGAACTCCTGCAACCACATGTGTTGCCACTCATGCAACGGCTCCCAGGAGCCATTTTCCAACAAGACAATGCTCGGCCTCATACGGCAAGGGTGTCACAAGACTGTCTCCGCACTGTTACTACCCTTCCTTGGCCTGCCCGATCCCCAGATTTGTCTCCAATCGAGCATATCTGATATCATTTTGGACGACGAGTTGGGCATCCCACGAGTTTGAACGAACTAGAGGCAAGGTTGCAGCAAATATGGAACGAAATGTCTCAAGACATCATTCAGAACTTGTATGACTCAATGCCCGATCATATCGCATCGTGCATTCGCGCTAGAGGGGGTCCAACGGAGTATTAACTCCTCCGTTCTTTTGCCTTTTTCTCTGAAATAAATTGTCCTTTTTCTTTGATTTTCTTATCATTTACTTATATCAAACTAGTCATTACGTATGTAAAATTTCGTTTTATTTTGACTCCTTCTTGGTGCGCTAATTTTTTTGTCCATGAGAGTATATATATATATATATATATATATATATATATATATATATGTGTGTGTGTGTGTGTGTGTGTGTAATATTTGCAAAGGAGAGATGTCGGAGGTCAGGTAGATCTAATCTGTAATGAAAAGCTGTCGCGGGGCGACGCGACCGGCCGGTGAGCTGGAAAACTCCTAGATGTAGTCGTGCCGGAACAGGCAATAGAAGTGGCTGGAGGTGGCTGAGATGAAGAGGAATTAAAATCCAACGCCAGGAAAGGAAGCATCTGGTGACAAAACAGTTTTCATTCTTCGAAAATGTTGCTGGACATTAACTTCTACATGAAACATTGCTACAGTTCGCTATTTTCGGGAAGAATCCCAGTGGCGCAACGCCGCGACGCTATTGACGGAGAGCTCAAATTCATGTCATGTTAGTTTGCTGGTTCGAACACAAAGATTCCATAAAAGGACGCTTAGGGTAGAGGCACGCTCTAAGGACGCTCTAAGGTAGAGGCACGCTGAACTTTACTTGGCTAGAGGCGGACACATGACTCTAGCAAGTCATATCGGATGATGATCTCGCCAGGCTTCTAGAACATGTCCGTTACATAACGCTGATATAAGGCTATCCGTACGTGGAGTTAGGGGAAAAACTACTAGATTATCTTGGTTGGATTTAAAAAGCAGAAAAATGGGACGGTGATCTGTTGCAATAAGTTAAAAGAATTTGGAAAAGGCGTGTTAATAATGAAGTAGTTTGAAATTTATTTCATATATATATATATATATATATATATATATATATATATAATGCAAAACCATGTATAGAGAGATGAAACACAAACATGTTGAAGCCGTAACACCGAGGTACGAGATGAAGACCATTTCACGAGAGCCGTTGACACATCGGGGAGGTAAAACCACAGAGAGGCGAGGAATTGATGGACACACAGAACAGAGACGCGACGCACAAACAGTATCCATGGAACTGATTTATTCAAAAGCTCGACGATATAATTCAGCAGACATTCAGCTAAGCACAGGTACATGTAAGGCCGTACACACACAATAGTAACGCCACCAGTCCCTTGCCGGGGCAGTCAGAATGTAGACTTTACAACGTCGTATTGGACAGCAGCGGAGCAGGGCGAATACAGGACAAGGTTAATAAGAGAAGCGAGGAAGCAGAGCAGAGCAAAAAACCTCTGTCCCGTCTTTTTAAACCATGGTTTTACAAATGTGACGCTAGGTGTTAACATTTCTTTAATTGGCTAGAATCGGACAACTGACTTGATTACATAAGAGTCGCATGATGTTCTGAAAGGCGCAACGTGACGAAAAAATCACGTGGTGTTGATTCATGTTTTAAAAATATCTTTCACGCGCGTGCACTAAGGGGTAATAAGTTTGGTTAGTTGGTCAATTCCTAGATCGCAATTAGAAGAAAGAGACTGTACTTTATTGAGAAGGGAATAATTTAGAATACGTGTTAAGTAAAAAAGGTGGGGCGAAACAGTTAATAATGGTGGACCGTTATTATTACATATATATATATATATATATATATATATATATATATATATATATATATATATACAGTCGAACCTCCATATATCGAACTTCCACATATCGAAATTTTCTATAGATCGAACTCTTAGCGAATCTCCATGTTCATTACATAGAAAAATTGTTTCTATATATCGAAAAAATCTCTATATATATCGAAATTTTTTTCAAGACAAATTGGGAGATTTTATTCCACTTTAGAATAAAATCTCCCAATTTTTGTCATTTGAAACAATACGTCGTGGACTTCAATTCACGGAAAATGTGCCTGATGAAGTTTTTAGTGGACTGAATAAATACGAACATTTCTTTGAACTTTCCGCGAAACTGGCTGTTCAGCAAGATAGTCGTAGTTTTTTTTTTAAAAGAATGTAACTGTGATCATTGTAACCACTGTCTGCATTATTGTTTTTTTAAAGGTATGTAGTACTCAATAAATCTTTCATATTAATTCATTTTTTAGTTATTAACTTTCATTTAATGGGATTCGCATATAAATTAGAAATGGAGTTTCGTATACGAAAATTAGCTTTAATTTTTTTTAGGAGAATTCTATATATCGAAATTTCTATATATCGAATTTTTTTCCTGCAATTTGCTACTTCGATATATGGAGGTTCGACTGTATATATATATATATATATATATATATATATATATATATATATATATATATATATATATATATATATATATATTTGACGCATTTTGGTACTTTTCTGTTTTGCTGTTTACTTCTTTCCCAAGAGATTTAGACTGGTTTTGGCACGCTGTCAAAATTTATATCTCGCGACGCAGGACATCTGAAATATGGAAGACCTGAGGACCGTTATGGAGGAACGTAATCCTATGTTAAAAATTATATCCAAGTCGACAAAAGTTCAAAAAATTTTCCTCACAGGTTAATTTTGTGCTATGAAAATCCAATAAGGCTACCCAGTAGCCTTAAGACTGCAGTTGATAAGAATGGTAAGATTTCGAAGATAAGACTGTTGAACAATTTCAACCAATCAAGATGTTTATTTCCATTACTTATCCCGTTAAATGCAAAAACAAATTCGATAAAATTCCGATCACCGGAGAAACAATGTCACTCAACTCTGCATTTTCGTATTTCTTCCCCCTTCTACCCGACACGAGCATCCTTGCATCTTGCGACCGTTCCGTCCAATTACACCCCGCCATTTTTTTTCCCGAATATGACCTCCCTCCGTCCAGAGCACCCAAACTCACGTCTGCCTACCACTCTTACGTGATCTTTCTGGAGACCGTGCTCTTCTTGAAATCGGCGATACAATCTTTTCCAGCCCACCCTTCTCCCTTCCCCCCTTTTTATCCAAGTTTTGCGACCGGCGTTCTAAAAATCCACCCCCGAACGCACCCTCCACCCCCCGGCATGTTCTTTTCTTAGAACAAACTGATGCGCGTGCCTCTCGGAATCAAACTCCGGACTCCATCAAGTATATGAGCGAACGTGATCTCCAGTGTTTTGTTTTTAAGTCGCACAACAGATCACTTTTTTTTTCTCTTGCTGGCAAATCTCCTTTTCAGAAGGAAAGTTTTTGTGTGTTTGTTTTGGCATCGAGAAGAATCACTCTTTTTAAAAAGAGAGATTTAGGTGGCCCGATATCGCGGAACAGTTCGTTTTTAGTGTTAATCACTAGAGGCTGACGTACGTGCCGAGGCTTAGCGGAGAGTTGGTAATTTATAACGTACACAGCATGTATCCGACTGTATTGTTATTCTGCATCAGATAACCACGGTAACAATACTATCTTGATTATCAAGGTGGTAGAAAATTGTTTTCAGGGGGTTATTGTTTTTTTTATTAATAAAACTTTTGTGTTATTCTAAGCAATCCAATCATGATGAGAAAACTACATAAATCATAAATCCTGATTTGTTTGTTGGTTGATTGGATAGAAGCTCCGCAAACATCTTTTTGACACACAAAGGATAATCAGACCGAGTACTCTCTGTGTCAGTCAAATACAGAAAAGCAGTTTCCTTTACATAAGAAGAATAAGGGGCCGTTCACATATAATCCGTCAACGTCAGCGTGAAATATTCCGTTGACGCTGATTGGTTAAATGGGTCAATGATTTGTATATGATTGGTTAAAAACTTTTACACTGATCCTGACGGATTCTGTGAGAACAAGCCCTATGGGAAATAACTGTAAAGATAAATTCTATTCCTAATTCTTACCTATTAATGCCATTTTAGGTTATTTTGGAGATCATAATAGTAAATTATGCAATTTTAAAATGTCCGGATTATTTTGTGGTTAGCGCGTCGGGTTTCGGTATTCAGGGTGCTCGGTTTAAATCCAGACAAATGATACTGAATTCGCTTTCAACGGGTATGAGCACGTTGAACTGTAAGCCAGAAAGTTCCTTCATGGGGTTTCTAGGGATGGGTGAAGGTACATGCATATGTTAGCATAAAAATAAGAAAAAATTTCAAAAATATGTAAAATAAAAAGAATTTTAAAAGCCACTTAGTGTATTTTTATATATTTGATAGTTAACCATATTCATTTTTCAATATCAATCTTCAGTTTACAGGCTAATTCGTAAATCATGCCGACCACTGCGAATGCATAAACGGAAAGGTTTTGTATATAAGTCACATTAACTAAACAAAACAACTTAAGTTCAAAAATAACATAATTCCTGGATAGCCATATCCATGGCAACAGACCCTCTACTTGAAGGTCTAAAACAAATTGAATTTTCGAGCTGGCCGTTCTCGGTTCCAGTCGACTTTTTCAGTTTACAGGCTAAAAAAAAGAAATTTGAATTTACATTTCCAAATAAAACACTTCATGTATGCTTGAACATAAGAATAAGACCATTTCAGTCGCAAAGACTTTACTGACAGGTCGGTGTATTATATAACACTTTAAAAACGAAGAAGAGAGAAGGTACATATATGTCAGTACTGCCATCCTAAAATACAACGGTTAGTGGAATTGGTCATGACACAAAGTCTCCTTTAACTTCCAGCATGTAAATTTGATGAAAAGGACTAAAAAATTATTTAAAGTTTCAAAAGTATTAATAGGAGAGGGTTTTAGGAGGCAATTAATGTGAGCCACATATGAACCATCTCCTACCGAAAAGAGAAAGTAGAAGAACTAACAGCACATTAAAAGACTCTAAAGGACTAATGTGTAATTTCAGGGGTCAAACATAAAATTCTCAAAAACCCCGCATGCATTTGTTTTTCTTGTTTTAAACATTCTATAAAATTTTTAAAATTAAATATCACAAATACACATTATTCTCAGCATTGACTATGCAAAATAGCTTAAAATTTATTTAGGTCAGAATAATTTTTTCCCCATTAAAATAGTTAATTTGATGGTGAGACATCAATTTTAAATCTTCCAAATCGGGTTTTATTTTGTTTCCGTTTTAAGAATATTTGAACATTTCTGAATCACTTAAAACAAACCGTGTTGAAATTTTCAAATTAGAACATTCAAAACTATGACGTGAAAGATGTAGTTAGGATGTAAAAATTACCAGTGTGGGAAATTTAAAACTTTTTTCTCCGTAATTATGATTTGCATATTTGAGAGCACTGTATAAAATAAACTACTGCAGATATTGCTCTCTGTTTTTCAGGGAAAGTGTAGATTGATACTACTAAAAATAGACACCAAATTGTTTCGAAAAAATATTTTACTAAGAAGTTTTAGCATTTGAATTGCAATGTTAATGTGGTTTTTCAGTTTTTTTAAAATATGATTGTCCCGGAGTAAACACTCTTTGGTGTTTAAAAAGATTTAAATAGGTGTTCAATTATACTAATTTTTTTATATCACAAAAAGAAAAAATTATTATTGACACGTTATTAGTTTTGTTGTAAGCCTGCGCACAGTATATCAGTATAAATTGAAAATTTTCATAAAATGCGCTAACTTTTTACTTCACAAATAAATTTCTGTTTTACTTGTAATAAAAATAATTCAAGAAACATAATTTATAAAACATAGAGACATAATTCTGAAAATTTCCTGTATGATCGACTCAAACAAGAAAAATTATAGAAGTTCGAGCAAACAGCAAAAGTTCTGACTTTTCTATTTGTACAAAATTGATGACTCCCCTTCTGTTTAGACACCTGATTTAAAGTTATAGGAGTGTTATAGTACCTATAAATCAGGTTTTTTTAAGAAATAACATATTATTAAATGTATATAAATAAATTATACAGGGTAGTCATAAAAAACTTTGCCGATATATGGACCTCTATCGGCTATTCCGTTAAACCGATCGAGATGAAATTCCAGATATAGTTATTCAGAGGTAAGATCTCGGGATTCTGTGAATGGCGACAAAGTGGCGCCCACTGTTACCGTTATAGGTATAGAAACACGAAATTTTCGAATAGCAACGCCCACTTCTCCCCGTCGCAAAATGCTTAGCGCATGCGAAAACCCTAAAGAGCGGTGTTACAGTACGTGTATTACAAAAAACGGACGCGATATACACGCACATAAAACAGCTCTGTGAACGGCAAACAAGAACACGATGATTGCACCCATGTGGAAAATGTGCAATCCAAATAAAGATTTTCTCATGTCCTATCTGTGTTGTCATCAGTGATTGGTTTCTTGCCTCTGTCCTATGCAAATTTCCTCCGTGCGCTCCGTTTCTGTTGGCCGTTCGCAGAGCTGTTTTTTGTGCGTGCATAACGCGTCCGTTTTTTGTGATGCGCGTACCGTTCCAACGATCTTTAGGGTTTTCACATGCGCTGAGCATGTTGCGACTTGAAAATGTGGGCGTTGCCATTCGAAAATTTCGAGTTTCTGCACCTGTAACCGTATCCGTGAGTGCCACTTGGTTGCCTTTCACAAAATCCCGAGCTTATACTTCTGAATAACTTTATCTGAAATCTCATCTCGATCAGTTCCATGGAACGGCCACTAGAGGTCCATATATCGGCAAAGTTTTTTTATGACCACCCTGTATTTAAAGTACAGATATATTATTAAAGGAGTATAAACAGATCAATGAAACAGGTTTTTAGACTGCAAGTAATATGGACTTCAAATGGGCCATTTCATCAGATGAACCCAAGAGCAACAAAATTAATAGCACTTTAAAAGTCTCTAACATGCAATTTCAGGGGTGCAAAGGACAAAACTCTGAGAAACCCCACACACAATTTTTCTTGGCTAAGCTTTTGAAAATGATTATAAAGCCTGTAATTTTAAATGCTTGAAAGAAATATAATTTTTAATTAATCGAAATTAAATAGGGTAAAAAATACCTTTAAAATGCACACCTTAATAAAACTTCTTTAAATTTGTTAGATTTTAAAATTAGCATGCATTTACAATAGCTCCAACACTGAAAATGGAAATCTGATGTTACAGAATGTATAGAATTAACAATGCATTGTCATTTCAAATCACTCAAATATAAAAGTAATAATGTTATTAAATTTTATAGTATGCTATTTTTTTCTTTCAAATTTACTTCAAATGCCTACGAACATATAATTTCAGAGCTCGAAACAATTTTCATTTTAGGACTAAAATGCAGTAATTTGAAGCTTATTAGAATTATGATTTAAATTTTTATATCTCAGTATCAAGTCATTTTGAATAAATAAAAAAAAAAAATAATAATTCTAGAAACATGATGTTTAATTCTATTCAATATTTTGACAATACTTTATGATCATTTTTCGCTTGAAACAAAGAAGTTATGCTACGCTATAAACAGACATCATAAATAAATATTTCATTGCAGCTATTCTTGCAGAATAATTCACAACAATTTAGATATACAGATGCATCTTTCCAGTTATTATATAAATAAAAAAAACAATTACTGAAGAAATACCATCAGAATGAAGCGATGAAATTTATCTCAAATAACGACAGAATTGTTTCAAATATTTATTATTTCTATAATAACTTTTATGCGCTGTGATATGTCACGAACGAGAAAAATACCTCGTTCGGTTCTACATCATAGATTTAAATGTATATTATTTTCAAAAAAGTATTTTAGATTTCTAATATATAGATTAAAAATTAACTGTACATTCAACACCCCCCCCCCCACCCCGAAAAAAAAATCACATAGTGGATGGAAACTTTTGTTATTTACAGTTAACTGCATTTAAAATAGTATTAATTCCAAAACATAACTTCAAGTAAACTTCTAACATTTATACACATTTACATAATTTTTTCCTCATTTCGATTCCGAAAATGCATATCGGGTTTCTTTAATCAGCGATTATAGTTAACGCTTTGTTAGGTATTAACTATATTCAGCGTACGCGGATAAAACAAGAAAAGTAAAGCAAGGATGCGGGGCTAATAACAATTAAATTAAAACAACTTGGAATTCCTGGAAAATAGCTTTTGCTGAATGGATGGGAATTTCTTTTTCTTAAATGTAAATTCTTTCTACATTCGAAATGGTTTTACATAAAATTTTAAATTTTCCGGGAAAAAATATGTATATTTTTTAATTCCTAACATAAATGAACTGTTTTATTTGGGTTGTTTTCTGTTATACTTTCAATAGGGAGAAAACAACAGAAATATATATATATATATATATATATATATATATATATATATATATATATATATATAATAAATACGACGATCAATGTATATAAAAAAAACAAAAAAAAATATATTTATAAAAAAATTATGAGGGATATTTTTATAGACAAAATAATGTACAAGAAAAGTTTCAAATTAAATCTAACAGGACATATTAAAGAATATAGTTCAGGTAATATAGAGTATAGTTTGAAGAACATATCTTTTACTGTTTTTTAATATTTTTTTAGATAATGTCCGATTGTCTGCCGCATTAGGAAGGGAAAAAATATTTTTTTGTCTATTTCGTTGTTATGGATGTGACGATAAATTTATTTAAAGTACCAGAAAAACAAATCACGTGATCAGCATTTATTAAATTAAATTCTAAAATTTAATCTTTAAAAATTCGCCAAAAATCTAAAAATAGAGGTAAAGATTCGAAAAAATTTTCATTTCATAGGAATTTTTATGATCTGTCTCGTGATATAAATTTTATACCCCTGAAACTATTATTTTAAATGCAAACTTAAAAAAAGTTACTAAAACAGCTTAAAAATTTAATTTAAAAAAATTTAAGAGGAATTTATCAAAAATCTTTCTTGGTGCACCCCTACACTATTAGAATTATTGTCATGCAAAATTTCAGCCCTTTAGGTCCAGCGGTTTGGTTTGTGCGTTATATGTCAGTCAGTTAGTCAGTCAGTTACGGAACTGTTATATATATATATATATATATATATATATATATATACATTTATATGGATCTCTTTCTTTGGTTGAATGTTTATCTGGCACTCGCACTGTTGGTACAACATAGCCAATGTTGGTGCACATAGCTTGAGCTCCACTGCTCCTATCAACTCACTTCACTCCCTCCAACGGTTCACCATTTTCATCAGTTTATTTATCTGCTTGAAAACTAGTTTACGATAGAAAAGAGTGCAAGGCTTAAAAAAATGTAGCAGAGAAATAGGGAAAAGAAAAGCGATCTTATAAAAAACTTGTAAGATTAAAAAAAAAGAATGAAGATGTATTAACCGAAAAATTCAGTTTTTATTTATATCAGTCTGACTGTTAAAGTAAATTAAATACAATCAATGATCGGATTAATAACACTGACAACCCCCCAAAATTTAAAAAAAAATTGTTTTCATTTTTGATTGCAAGTTCAGTCATTTTTCCACAATTTCACTTCATGTTTTATGTAAAATTCAAATTAGTATGTTTTTACTGCCTAATGAAACAAAAATTTTACATATTAACCTAAAGCATGCATTTAAAAAAAGTTAATACATCTCTAATTTTCACATGACCAGTAAAAAATATATTTAAATCACATCCAGGAAGTTGAGACAATTTTATTTTTCTCTACCTTAATATTCAATCTCACGTGCATGAGATTTTAAAAATAGATCTCTTGGAAAAAAACTGTTTTTAAGCAATCATACCTCCCATAATCCTATCAGATTAAAATAAAATAATTGCTCTAATACCACATTAACACACAAAACGATTTTATTTCTGTTTTTGCATAAAAGCATTTAGTAAATCAGGAAAAGGTATTAGAAAACATTTTTTTTTTAAATTTTGTTGAACGGCCGTAATTCTTTTTGCTTTCGTATGATGAAATCCAAAAATGCTCACCGATTATAGTTTTTTTCTTTGTCAGAAACAGATTTATATTTAACGTAAACAATTTGAAACGATTATGTCTGTAAAAGAGATGCAGAAAAAAAAATCTTTCGCAAATTGCAGGTAATTTACTTAACTCAAGTTGTCATGTTTTAGCGAAACAAAGTGACATAATTTTGAAATTAAATCTTAATTGAAAGTGATTATTTTCTCAACGATGAAAACCGGTGGTTTCAAAATTTCAAAATTATTTAATGAGAAAATGTTTTGTAAGGATATAATGAAACTATCATTTAGCATTCAGAGAGATTAATAAATATTTAATAAAGACGGCTGCCGTCATTTTGACGTTTTCGGATATACTATTGAGCGCTATGTCTGTATTTATGTCCTCAGGCTTCTGAAATTTTAAGGCTTTTTCTAATTTTACGCAAAATATGCACAAACACTTACAAAATTATATTCGATAGTAAAGAGGGGGAGAAAATGTGTTGCATATCTACTAAGACCGAAAGATGTCAATTTGACGGCAATATAGAAAACAGGCAGACATATTTAAAATAATACCAGAAAAATATTAGTTACTTTTTGTCTCTTTCCCCTTTAGCAAATAACGGAAATGTTGGCTCTTCGGAAATATTAGTGCCGAAAAATAAGGACTGCAGAAACCATGCATATATATTTACAGATAAACCATACCAGGTTGTCAGGTCGGCATACCTGCATAAAAGTATATGTAAATGTATACTTATTTAATATATATTGGTATGGAATAGTTCAAACTTTCGAGTATTCAACCATTTAAAAAACATTAAATAGTTTATTCAATCTTGATTTTATTTTAACCGTCAAAATGACGGCGTTCAGTCTTTTAGTATTAAAAAAAATCCCGTCTTTCTAGTGTTAAGGGGAAATTATTCTTGAGTGTGCTAAACATACAATTTAGTAAGGAATGGAGCAGATTAAGGGTCTATTCCCATATATTCCGTCAGTGTCAGATTCCGTTGGCGGTGATTGATTAAATGGGTCAGTGATTGGTATATGATTGGTTAAAAAATTTTACGCTGAAGCTGACGAATTCTAAGTGAACAGACATTAAGTGGTTAGTGCGTCGGGATTCGGTACTCGGTTCGAATAGTAACAAGCGCCATTGAAGGTCCCTCCGTGGGGTTTATAGGCGTGGTAGTAGGGTACGAGCCCCCCAGATGTCTCAGTGTAAGTGTAAATTTTGGTGGCAGCAAATCCACAGACAAGGCAACCCTGGAAGGTCTGAGTTGCTATGTCGAGCTTTGGCTGGTGAATTGGAATCATTGGAATCTTACAATTAAAAGATATTATGTGGGGAGTTATTCAGTATCCTGGCGCAAAGCATATGCGGTGTTATGTGTAAATTAATCATAATACTTTCCTGATTTGTACGTAGAAGTATCTTTGATAATATCTAAATAAAATAATACCGAAAAAAATTAGTTTCCAACACATAAACTGCACTGAATTTTGTTGACTTTGTATGTTTTCAGCATATTAGATGATAAATGTGCAAAATTTAAAATGCTGTGATTGTAAGTAAATATATGCTTATCATTAAAAATCAAGAACATAAATATATTTCTTTAAAAAGAGTAACTGTGTAGAACTAATTAACTCTCAAGGATACAAGTAAAACAGTTGAAAACTAATTTGTGGGACTGTCTTTTTATCAAAGTCAGTCCAAACCAATTGATTTAAAATTATGTTTCTCGTAACTGTTGGCATATTGTTTGATGCGGTGAAGTATTAGTCTTCATAGTTACAGTAATGTAGTTATATCTTTTGTTTTGTATTACAGGTTTTACTGTTTAATCGAACATAAATAATATTAAAATTAGTGACGTTTACGATGAAGAAAAAGTTTAAATCCGAGTTTGCGTCTTACTTTTAAATGATTGAAATACTGTAAGAAAGTAGTGAAATTATATATATATATATATATATATATATATATATATATATATATATATATATATATATATATATATATATATATATATATATATATATATATATATATATATATATATATATAGAGAGAGAGAGAGAGAGAGAGAGAGAGAGAGATAAATAGATAGATAGATAGATAGATAGATGTAAGTGCGGTAGCCCGGTTGGCTAAGGCGTCGAGCCGGTAATGTGATATGAGGGTTGCGGGTTCGATGTAGGTCGCTGATAAAATCCACCGCCATGTTCACTAACGGTGGACCGGGCACGTAAACTCTGTCTTGGCTACAATGTCCTCCAAGTTCAAAAATTTACCTCTGGAGTTGCGGGGTAAAGTGTTCCGGTCTCGTCACTTTACTAGGTTCTAAATTACGGGACCGGCTTGTAGGGGGTAATGCTGGCCACCTATACGGTGCTAAAAATATGAGATTCATAGACATGAGAATCATCTTCTAAAAACATGAGATTCATATAATAACAAGATAAATAAATATACCCCTACTGTGCATTTAGACTGAGTTATTTTGAAATTTAAATTTCAAAGAAAACATTTCGTTACAAAATTCATCCCAACTGCATTCACCTGCATATGTCTCTACATCAGCGGAAATCTCCTCTTATAATTTTATCAATTTAATTAAATATAAAGTATATCCTGTAGGTTTTTTATGTATACATATATATATATATATATATATATATATATATATATAAATAAAGTTTCAAAGGAAAAAATGATTTATCAAGTACTCCATTATAACTTTAAATCAATTTGAAATCTATTTCTCTCCTTCAAGCGGAGACTTATGGAACTAATCAGAGAATTTAATTATTTAATGGCGTGCTTAATTAACGCATGTTTTCTTAAAATTAATATATATATATATATATATATATATATATATATCATGCGGGAATTTCTTAACGGAACATTTCCTCCGCGATGGGTAGGGCAAGAAGGCTGGATTACCTGGCCCTCACAGTCTGCACACATTACCCCAATGGATTTCTATTTTTGGGGTTATGTAAAAACTCGAGTATATTCCAATCAAGTTTGAAATCTCGACCATTTAAAAGGAAGGATAGCTGAAGCTGTCTTGCCTATTTCGCCGGATGATCACTGCCGTGTAGAGGAAGAGAATGAATATCGTTTTGATGTCTGCAGGGTAACTAAGGGAGACATCTTTTTCAGTATTCTGAACGGGTAAGAAACTTGGTGATATTCTCTTCAATTTGACATATACTTCATCTCTACACAATGCTTTTTTCCGAAGCTATGACCCTCTAAAGCTCCACTATTATTTTTTGGACAAACTGTATATATCTATATATGTAAAACAGTTCGTAACTGACTGACTCACTGACTGGCATACAACGCACAGACCAAACCGCTGGACCTAAAGGGTTGAAATTTTCCATGGGGATTCTTCTTATAGTGTAGGGGTGCACTAAGAGGGATTTTTGAAAAATTCTTCTTAGATTTTTTAAAATTAAATTTTTAAGCTGTTTTTGTAGCTTTTTTAAATTTTGTATTTAAAATAATAATTTGAGGGTTATAAAATTTATATCACGAATAAGATCCAAAAAATGCCTTTAAAATGAAATCTTTTTCGAATCTTTACCTTCATTTTCTGATTTTTGGGGAATTTTTAAAGATTCATTTTTAGAATTTAATTTATTAAATGCTGATCACGTGATTTCTTTTTCTGGCACTTTAATTAAATTTATCGTCATGTGCATACCACTGGAATAGACAAAAAAATATATTTTTTCTTCTTGCTAATGCGGCAAACGATTGGACATTATCCAAAAAATTACTGTTGAATTTAATTGGAATGTACTGTATAGCGAAGTGCGAGTTTTCAGCTAGTTTATACATATAAATAAATAGTTGGTAGACTCCATTGTACCAAGCATATTTCTATGATATTTTGGAACTGCATTGATATGACACGTCCATAACAATGAAATACACAAAAAAATTCCCCTTGCTAATGCGGCAGACGATTGGACATTATCCAAAAAAATTTTTAAATACAGTAAAAGATATGTTCCTCAAACTGTACTATATTAACTGTACTTATTCTTTAGTATGTCCTATTAGATTTAATTTTAACATTTTCTTTTACATTTTTTTGTCTATACAAATATTCCTTACGATTTTTTTATAAATATATATATATATTCTTTTTTACATCAATTGTATACATTGATCGTCGTATTTATTATATATATATATATATATATATATATATTTATCTATTTATTTGGCATTAATTGCATACATTGACCGTTGTATTTAATTGGAATGTACTCCGTAGCAAAGTGCGGGTTTTCAGCCAGTAAAATATAAAATAACAGTAATATAATCAATAATATAGTGATAAAATATGGAAAAATACTATTTTAACTCACGTATTAAATTACTATCTTTAATGTTATTTTGATGTTTTTTTTTCATCTAATTTATTAGAACACCATATGTATCATTTCATTTAACACAGTATCAAAAATTCATTTACAAAAACTTTATCTCTGGCGTAATTTTCAAAGATTTAAGGAGAAAAAAAACATTTTAGCCAGTACTCCATTATGACATTTAATGAGTTTAAATCTATTTCTCTCCTTCAAGCGGTGAGTAATGGAATTATCCAAAGGAATTAATTATTTAATGGAGGGATGAATTTGCGGATATTTCTCTTAGCATTATAAAGGTAATCGAAAAACGCAGCGACAAAATTTTTTAAGTACTTTTATTTTTTTAAATTTAGATTTAATGTAGGCTTTCCGATATGAAAGACTTAAAAATTAAGAAACCGGTATTACATCTTCGGTTTCAATGTTCTATAGTTAATTTTGAGATACTTAAATGAGGAATAAGATTGAAAGACTGTTTGCTTGTACCCCACATACACACGTGCTTACATACAACACAGACCCACACCCATACATGCATATATGCTGATCTACTTTTTTCCTCTGAAATCCATTTAGTTTTGAAATTATTTTGATAATTTCTACTTTT
Organism: Dolomedes plantarius; assembly: GCA_907164885.2. NCBI lineage: Eukaryota > Metazoa > Arthropoda > Arachnida > Araneae > Dolomedidae > Dolomedes > Dolomedes plantarius. Next base: position 124,701,599 of record OU015490.1, on the reverse strand, counting down.
TAATAATACGTCTATCATACTGATATTTGACCGGTGGGGGTTCCAACTTGGAGGGCCTATTTTGCTAAATTTTGCCCAATCCTGTGCAAAGAAAGCCAAATTGGTTTTGTCCATTTTTTTAATGTTTTTTTTTATTTTATTGTCAAAATACTTGATTGACTCTAAACATTTTACATTCATAATACATTTTCCAAATAGTAAGTATCATTATAGTATACTATTATAATGATCATTATAGTATAGTATTATAAGGATCATTATAGTATAGTATTATAAGGATCATTATAGTAATAGTATTATTCATTCAATGACAAGTTTTTTTTGGCCATCGAATAATAAGTGACATTTTTCAAAAGCAAATCAAATGAAGTCCATACTCTAATGTAAAAATCATTGCAATAATGCAATTTTATTACAGAAGAAATTACTTCATGATACCGGTAAATATTTTAGTGTTGTTTCGTCACAAAAAAGTGTAATGAATTAGTGAGTTACCGTCTAACTTCTACAGAAGCAAGTACTTGTAAATTATTAAACAATCATTTCAATTTTTTCTGTAGTAAAAAAATAATTTGAAGAATAATTTGAGAGTTAACTGAATGTAAATCTTTTTTTTTACTTGCCAAATCGATTAAGTCCCTTAGTCAAGCAAAAAATATGTGTTCGAATATCCTTGGAATAATCTTTATTCTTATCTTATAAATTTTATGTAGTGAGATAAAATCTACATCTGAAACAATGCATTCTAGAATGTTTATTTTAATTCCAATTTTCAGAGGAGCTATAAAAAACTATGTATTTTAAATGATCACTTTTTCCAATTTTTTGTTTTATGGAGTTAGCCGATTCGGAAAGTAAGCGGCTCATTTCTTGCCAAGTGCATCAAAAAGATCTTGGAAGACATATAATATAAAAATAATATTCATTATCTAAATAAAGTGAAAATATATTTATTTATTTTAATCAGCAATTTTAAAATTATTCATTTAAAAAACTGTCTAGGAAACCAAGAAGGAAGTTTATCTATATTTATTAAATCCCATTGTACGTGATATTTTCCCCATGAAAATCTAAAAAGCAATACATATTCTAGGTATAGCAATGATCTAAAAAAATATTTTCTCTAAAATCCATGTAGTTTGGAGATAAGTTTCATAAGCTCTGCTTTTTAACAGACGTATCATATGGATTTTTCTTGACAAATACATTATAAAAATATTCGGAAAAAATAATATTAACATAATATGCACTAAATAAATGAAGAGTTAAATTTTTTATGTTGTTAAAGGACAGTTTTTTAAAATTATACCTATAAAAAACTTTCCGGCGAGCTAAAAAAAGAACAGTTGATTTTTCTTCAATAAATTCTAAAAAAATTATACATTAAGCAATAATCTAAAAACAATTTTTTTCTAAAATCCGTGTAGATTTCAGATGATTTCTGCTTTATAATATGGCTATCATATTGTTTTTTCATGACTAATATATTGTAAAAATATTATTAAAATTATAAGAAAATAATGCGCAGTAAATAACTAAAGTGATAACGTAATTATTTGTAAAAAAGCAATTGCAAAATTACTCATTTAAAAAACTGTCTGGCATACCTAGAAAAAGAAAATTGTACCTGTTTATAATATATATATATATATGTGTGTGTGTGTGTGTGTGTGTGTGTGCGTTGGTGTATATGATGTATAAGTAAATGAAAATGCTTAAGGGGGTTTTTTCTACCGTAAGCAATGATGAAAAAAAATATTTTCTTTTTTAAGTCTCAGTAATTTTGAGAAAATTTTGATAATTTCTGCTTTATAATACGTCTGTTATACTCATTTTTCTTCGCCAATACATTTTTAAAAAATCAGAAAAATACAATATTAATATGATATGCATTACATAAAAAATAACATATAAATCCTTAAATTTTTCACTTAAAAATATCGTCTGGCAAACCAAGAGAAATTTGTAGTCATTTATGAAAAATAGCATCTTTCATACCGAGTTCATAAAGTGGTTTATAAAATTAATCTGTAAAATTCTGCATTGATTTATGTTATGCACCTGAGTTTTCATTTTAATTAAGTTATTTTTTTGTTTATAATGGTATTATTTCTTAAAAAAGTGAGACAATTTTTTTACTTATTTAAAACTTCAACGCAGATTTGTAAGCAGTATGCGTCAAAAAAGGATGAGAAAATCGGTACGTTTGAATTTCCAGGCGCATTTCGGAATAGCTGTTACTTGTGCAATAAAAAAAATGGCTGGATTTAACGTATCAGAAGTTCTAAAACAAAAGTAAGTCTTCCTGCTTAACACAATATCTGAAAGACATAAATGTTTATTTCGTACGAGTGTATTTTTATAAGACATGAGAAATGCTTTGATGATTCTAAAAAATCTGCCCACACCATGTGTAAACGAGATATATATATATGTTACTAGTTGAATACCCGTGCTTTGCTAAGGAGTACATTTTAGGATAATTGTAATGAAAAAATAATAAAATTGCTTTAAGCTCTAAATAAGCGTGCTTCATCTCCTACAACAGGAACAACAGTTCGAGGAGCATTTTCTCCGTCAATAATTAAATTTTTCTCAATCATTTTTGAAAACGTTTCTTATTCAAAGTTCCGGTAAATGCAATTAATGTATGCAATATATATATATACACTGCTGGCCACCCAAATTGCAACACCAAGAAAGACAAGAGATATCACAACAAAATTTATTTTGTAGATAACATGTTGACCAAGTATCAAATGATTAAATTTATAGACTTCTGTGAAGTGTGGTTCCTGCCAAAATCAGTAGCCAGAGTAGCCGCCATTGTTGGAGATCACCGCTGCCACACGCCTCGGCATTGATTCAAAGAGACTTTGGATGAGTTCTTGGGGTACAGCAGACCAAGCAGCTTACACACGTTGCCAAAGTTGATCTGCTGTGGCAGCTGGGGATGGAATCTGGGTCAATCGTAGAGCAACTATGGACCGCATGTTTTCTATCGGCGAAAGATCCGAAGAGCGAGGCGGCCAGGGAAGCAATTCAATCTGGCGATTGACGAAGAACCGTTGGACAATGCCTGCCACGTGTGGTCGCGCATTATCCTGTTGAAATATGGCTGTGGGCAAGCCCTGAAGATATGGAAGGACAACTGGCTCCAACACCTCGAAGATGTAGCGCTGGCTGTTTAAAGTACCGGCAATGCGTACTAGAGGTGTGCGAAAGTGATATCCAATACCGCCCCATACCATAATACCCGGTGCCGGACCAGTGTGGCGGTGCATAACGCAGCCGTTCAGCATCCTTTCTTCACGGTGTTTCCAGACTCGAATGCGACCATCGTGGTGTTGCAGACAGAAGCGTGACTCGTCAGTAACGACAATTTCATTCCATTCTGCCGTCCACATCCATCTGTCATCGCACCATTGGCGGCGGAGACGTCTGTGTTTCTGCGTCAAGTGTAGACAAAGCAATGGACGTCTTGCGGACAGACCACTCTGCTGTAAACGGCGTCGAATGGTACGCGCAGACACTGGATGATGCGTTACAGACTGCATGTGCTGTGCTATGGTTCGTGATGTGACTGAGCGATCCGTCACTGCCATGCGCACAATTTGCCTGTCATCACGTGAAGTGGTGTGCTGAGGTGGATGCGATAGAACACGCCGGTCCGTCGTACCCTCCTGCATCCAACGATCACATATCCGCATTACAGTTGTTTGGTTTCGTCCAACACGACTACCGATTTCCCTGAAAGATAATCCACAATCTCGGTAGGCCACTATCCTTCCTCTGTCGAACTCGGATACTTGATCAAAAGATGATCGCTGTTTTCGACGAGGCATAATTGATCGTTTTTTTGAAAAAACCACAAGAAAAACACAATTGCTGAACCTGAAATCGTCGAAATCTCCAAGCCTTAAATAGCGCTTTGAAGTGGCACCACAGACGCGCGTGATGTGCGTCTGAGCTGAAATTCTAATCATTTGCATATCTCACCTCCGCTAATGCATGTTGTAAATTTCATGTTATTTGCATGTTTCCTTCAGGGTGTTGCATTTACAGTGGCCAGCAGTGTATATATATATATATATATATATATATATATATATATATATATATAAATCGCAATGTATATTTTTCTAGACAAAATAATGGAGAAGGATATATTCAATTTAAATGCAACGGTCAATGCATGCAATTAATGTAAAAGAAACTCAACAAACTATATTTAAAGAAAAATTATAATTTCAGGTAGTCTGTTCTAACGATACTAACGCGGGTTATTAACGTAGGACTATTTATTGTTGCTTACCTCTTTTTTTGACGGATTTTGGTTCTTTTCTGTTTAACTGTTTATTGCTTGAACAAGCGATACATACTAGGTTGGGCATGCTGAAAAAAATTGAATTCTAAAAGTTAATATTTAAAAATTCACCAAAAATCTGAAAAGGTAGGTAAAGATTCGAAAAAGATTTCACTTTAAAGGAATTTTTTTGATCTTTCTTGTGATATAAATTCTATAACCCTCGGATTATTATTTGAAATGCAAACTTAAAAAAAGATACAAAAACATCTTAAAAATTTAATTTTAAAAAATCAAAGAATTTTTAAAAAACCTTTGTTAGTGCAGCCCTACACTATAAGAAAAATCGCCATGCAAAATTTCAGCCCTTTAGGTCCAGCGGTTTGGTCTGTACGTTATCTGTCAGTCAGTTACGTTTACGTCAGTCAGTTTTTTATATATATATATATATATATATATATATACATATATATATATATATATATATATATATATATATATATATATATATATATATATATATATATATATATATATATATATATATAGGTTATATAAATTTTCTGTTTTAAATATTTTTGTAATCAAAGGCTGCTTAAGATGATATATATATATATATATATATATATATATATATATATATATATATACATAGATGTTGTGCAATGTACTATATACAGAATTAAGGTAATTTTTTTCTTTAAGCATTGTACAAGATAAAGGCAAGATAAAATTTTCGTATATAGTACATTGTACATTTATAAAGTCGAGGCACTATCCTTGTATTATCGGTATATATATATATATATATAATGTGTGTGTGTGAGATCGGCTTAGATATAGTCTTCCTTACCATTTGAATTTAATAGTCATGATTTCAGGTGTGTGTTGTGCCCTCAGGGGGAATGACAGTGGTTACCTTGGAGATAAGAATAGGATTAACATTTTTAAAATATAAAAAAAAAACATCAAATGGGACGATTCGGATTTCTGAATCCGAAATACTGCTTTTTTTAGCTCTTATGGACTAAGTTTTCATAATTTTAGCATTTCATAAATGTGATTAAAATGTGTAGCTTAATTTAGTTTTCCGTTTTGCTGTAAATCAGATAATTAAAGCAAAATTTAGTATCGTTTTCTAGGTTAAGTTTGTTTACTTCAGATTAACTTTCTAACACGATATGCTCTATTTGGCTTTGATTATTCCTTATGGAGATAGATTGTATGCAAACGAACTTCTCTCTACCAGGAAACAGCACATTAGCATCCATGCCTTCTCGGGGATTCAATCCCAAGCCAAACTCGTTGAATATTGTGACGTAAACACTGTGCGAAAGTAACTTTCAAATTCACAAAAGATTCATAACTATTTCGCTCGATAGAGAGCATTACGGTTGCTGCGCATGACCTCTGCGCAGTCTCCGGCCTTTCCCGAGCAAACAATGGAAGAAAAACTTTGAGTTTCGTCTGGTGGCAACGAGCCAGTGTGCAGAGCAGGTTTTTTGACTGAGAACGAAGTGGACCCCTTATTTCTGATTGAACCGTCAATATTTCATTCCGATTACGACACTAACAACTTGAGGACCAGCCGCTTTATGTCGATTTAACCGTTGTTCTCGACTTTATTTCGTAGGAAAGGGGCGCTTTATACAGATATAACCGTTATTAGCGGTGTTCATTGGGTAGCACCAGAGCGTTTCATAAAGATGTAACTATCATTCCCGGCGTTCACTGTGTAGGGCAATACAATATATATATATATATATATATATATATATATATATATATATATATGTATATATATATATATATATGTATATATATATATATATATATATATATATATATATATATATATATATATATATATATATATATATATATATATATTGTTATGAGCTTTACATTTTATTTCTATTTAGACTATTACCATTTGATCCGGGAGAACACGGGAAAATCTGTATAAAAGGCTCTTGTCCTTCCCAATGAATTCCAGAAACAACTGTTAGATCTGTATAAATCACTCTTGTCCTACGCAATGGACGACGGGTATGACTGGTAGATCTATTTAAAACGCTTCTGTTCTAACCAATGAATGCCGGGAACAACGGCTAAATCTGTTTAAAACGCATCTGCTTTACATAATGAACCCCGGGAACAATGGTCAGATTATATAAGTCGCTCTTGTCCTACACATCGAAAGCCGGGAACAATGGTTAGATCTTTTTAAAACTCTCCTGTTCTAATCAATAAATTCCGGTAACAACAGTTAGATTTCTTTAAAACGCATCCGCCATGCACAATGCATGCCCGGAACAATGGTTAGATCTACTTAAAACGCTCGTGTACTAATCAATGAAAGCCTGGTACAACGGTTAGATCTACTTAGAACGCTCCTGTCCTACACAATGAAATCCGGGAACAACGGTCAGATCTACATAAAACGATCTTGACCTACACAGTGAACGCCAGGAACAACGGTGAGATCTGCATGAAACATTCTTTGCACTACACAGTGAACGCCGGGAATCATGGTTAGATCTTTATGTAACGCTCTGGTCCTACCAAATGAAAGCCGCTAACAACGATTATATCTGTATAAAACGCTCCTGTCCTACAAAATGAACGCCGAGAACAACGGTGAGATCTGCGTAAAACGTTCTTGCTCTACACAGTGAACGCCGGGAATGATAGTTAGATCTTTATGAAACGCTCTGGTGCTACCCGATGAACGCCGCTAACAACGGTTATATCTGTATAAAACACCCCTTTCCTACGAAATAAAGTCGAGAACAACGGTTAGATCGACATAAAACGGCTGGTCCTCAAGTTGTTAGTGTCGTAATCGGAATGAAATATTGACGGTTCAATCAGAAATAAGGGGTCCACTTCGTTCTCAGTCAAAAAACCTGCTCTGCCAACTGCCTCGTTGCCACCAGACGAAACTCAAAGTTTTTCTTAAATTGTTTGAAAAATTGGTCAGTCAGATATATATGGCAATATATCTGACTGACCTCTTCGGACTCTATCTTTGTAGTTCATTGAAAATCTCTGATACGGAAACAGGCAATTTGGAAACTCAGCCCCTCAGTTATAAATATAAAATTCAGTTTGATATACGAAATAAAAATTATATATATATATATATATATATAATATATATATAATATATATATAATATATATATATATATATATATATATATATATAATATATATATAATATATATAATATATATATATATATATATATATATATATATATATATATATATATATATATATATATATATATATATATATATTTATATATATATATATATTTATATATAATTTTTTATTTCGCATATAAAACTGAATTTTACATTTATAACTGAGGGGCTGAGTTTCCAAACTGCCTGTTTCCGTATCAGAGATTTTCAATGAACTACAAAGATAGAGTCCGTAGAGGTCAGTCAGATATATTGCCATATATCTGACTGACCCTCTTTTACTTTATAAAATCTTAAACAAGCAGATTGTTTTAGTTTTCTATAATAAGATAACAGAATAAAAATTCCCAACCAACAGGCAGCCGAGACTTATTGCAATCTTAATTACACCTCTTATAATCTCAATTTAGGCACAGAAACATCAGACGAAGCAAGAGGGCTCCAAACGCCGTTGTCTTAACCAAGGAACATATTTTAAATAATGCGGTGGCTTCACGTCTCATTGAATCCATGGCGAAGAGGAGATAATGTCAACCCACCCTTGAAAACGCCCTTTTTTTTAAATATCCAAACATATTTCCTTTTTACGCCCTCGAGTCCACAATAAAGAAATGGGTGTGAAATAGGGTGCAGAAAACTTCTTCTTTTATCTTCCCCTCTCTCTGGGTCATTAGCCGTTAATGAGGCATGCAACAGCGCACGTAGGTTAATTAAGTTTGGTGACGTCAGAGCCATAAATTTTACGGGGGCAACAAGCAAGTTTCCATTTCGGTCCTCCATTTTAAGAATTTTAATGACTGGGCCCGTCTTTATTGGGATATAAAAATTTTCACGAAGTATTGTGTTTTTTTTTAAATTAAGTAACATTAACCATAAATTTTCGTTTGATATTATATGGGATGGAGTTAAGATGTGTGGATATGTTACTTGACCCGCTCACTTGCCAAATCGGATAAGTCCATAAAACAAAAAGTGGAGAAAAATGATAAAATAATATACAGTGGAACCTCGTTATATCGAATCTCAAGGGGAACGAGAAAACTTCGAATTATCGAGGATTTTGATATACCGAAGTTCGATTTATCGAGGAGATTTCTGACTGACTTCGATATATAGATGTTCGCACTAAAATCATTGTATAAACACTGCAATAAAAAGTGATTTTATCAAAACAACTTCGTTATATAGAGGTTTTCCAATAAAAACTTCGATATATAGATTTTTTTCAATAAAAACTTCGATATATAGAGACCACGCTAAAATCATTGTATACCCACAGCATTGGAAATTGATTTTATCAAAACAACTTCGATATATAGAGGTTTTCCAATAAAAACTTCGATTATAGATGTTCACACTAAAATAATTTTATACTTACTGCAATGGAAACTGATTTTATCAAAACAACTTCGATATATAGAGGTTTTCCAATAAAAAGTTTGATATATAGAGGTGCGTTGCCAAGCAAACTAAAAATTCGAAATATCGAAGGCTTCTTGACCAGTCTTTCGATGTGTGGAGGTAAAAATAACATGGAATATTAGGCAGGTTCAAGGGGAATGGAAAAACCTCGATGTATCAAGGAATTCAATTATATCGAGGTTCTACTGTACATCTTTTTTTTTAAATTTCTCTGAATATATAAATTCAAATAATCATTGTAGAATGTATTATTGCAAATGTAGATATTATCTGACGATATTATTCCGACGATTTACATTAGAATATGAACATCACTGGACTGGCTTCTGAAAAAAGTTACATATTATCCGATGGCCCAAAAAATGTTCTGTCATTGAGTGATTTTAATCTTTACTAGTTAGTACCTGTCAAACCATGATGGCTGGATAGTTAATAAATGTATTAATACAAAAATTATACTCAACATATCATTGCCATATGTTGAAAATCATAATATTTAAAATAAAGAAATAGATTTTAAAAAATTACTATAATTCCTAATATAAAGAAATGGGGTTACTCAACAGAGCGAAATAAACAATTTCCATCAGGTTTAATTCTATATCTCACGAACATAATTAAAAATAATTACAAGATAAAAATTACTTTTTATATACCCTGTTTTTAAATTTTCTGTTGAATCATATAAACTTGACAATTCTATGTATTAATAAATACTTTTTAAAAAAAATTTTGATGAATTATCCCATCCACTGGAAAGAAAATGAAGTCAATTGGAAGTTAACTTGCGTTTAACTTTTCGTTCCCATCCCGATCGATAGATGGCTGCACCAGTCTACAAAACAAAATGAATTGAAAATGAATTCAAGCTGCTTAAAAATGGCTAAAAGTATTAAAATAATCCATTGTAACCGCATTGCTATTCTAAATGTTTCAAATGTCTAGCCAGTCGGGAAGTTAGTTAAAAATCGATTGCAAGATTTGTACCGGACAAACACACACACAGTCAAGAAAGAGAGTTAATAAAAACATGGTAATAAAAATGGCAGAGAGAGAGAGAGAGAGAGCTAGATAGATTCCTCGCAATAAACCAATAAACGTGTTTATGCAACCTCGCGCTTAGTATCTAAAGCCAGATTTACACATGTCACTGAGCATGCGCTGAAACAAATAATGGTGTTAATGCGGCCTCGTGCCTAGTGAGTATCTAAAGCCAGATTTAAACATATCACTCAGTATGCGCAGAAAGCAATTTTTTCAATTCTAAATTATCGCTCATTAGTAGAAATTGTGGTTGCAAGAACCAAATTGGACACTTCTATAGATTAAATTCTTTCGTTTAAGACCAAAATTAGGTAAATTGCTGTAGTAGTTTTCCCTAGCGGACAGCCCAAAGAATTGGCTTAGCAACTTATAATATATAGATTATTTGGGAAATTTGATTTGAATGTAAAAAGTTAGGACCCAATCAAGTGCTTTGACGCTAAAAATTCAAAAATTTCAAAAAGTGGACTTATTGAAATTGTGGACTTATTAAAAGAAATATGTGGACTTATTAAAAGTGGGCCGATTTGGCTTGCGAATGGTTTAAGTATCCTCTAAGAGTAATCGAAATTATATTTAAATACTGGAAAGCACTCCTGCATTTGACGTTGGAAAACCCATTGTAAATGCCTCATTTAGCAAATGGCGAGAAATAAACTCAATGTTTTCTAATGAGTTAGAATATGTACTAGTAGTTGCGAAAATTTTAACTTTTGCAATTTTGTCTTTTGCCAACTGTAAAAATATAATTCTGTGAAAATTCATCTTTATGCAATGCCTTTCCTATATTTTTGCAGCCTGTAGTCAAATTACTGTTGAAGATTCTTTTGAATTTATGTATATTTCTATAACGAGAAATGATTTCAAATAAACTAGCATATTTATAAATACTAGTTAAGGCAATTTAAAGTAATTTTAAATGTAATTATTAATATATCATTTGAGGTAATTTTGAATTATTAATATATAATTAATAGCAGGCTATTTAGGTTAAGTATATTATTTATGCTATAATATTTATTAATATACTTTTTATACTTTATAATTATTAAAATACCATTTAAGGTAATTTTAAATTACTGTATTTGTGCATATTGTGAGGAATTTCGATTTTTTTTCTTTATAACGCTAGTTTTTACAGCACAAAATCAGAGCATAATTGAAATATTGTCATCTATTCAAGTTCTTTTATAGAAGTATATAAATTTTAAATTAAATCCTAATTTCTTTGTGAAGAAAATTATCAATAGGTAGTTTGTTCTATTCCGAGCTGTTTTGTTACTATAATTTCCCAAGAAACACAATGGTTGCGAATTTCTATTAATTTAATACATACATTTCAAAGTATAAAATACAGTAATCTCACTCTTTTGTTTCATACTACAATCTATTAAAGTTCTCTTGTAGAAGCATCCAAAATTTATCATATCAAATTAATTATGGTACTTTTCCGTTAGCCGGGCGCATTTGGCGTTCTACCTATTAAGTATCGCCATTGGCGAGTATGAAAAGTCGCCAACATAACAACCCTAGGGAATCAGTTTAATAGGTAATATATGGACTAAATTTTGAAGAAGCATTGTCACACACGAAACGTTGGAAGAAAATGATAAATCAACGGGTATGAATCATGTGAGAGAACGCGATTAAGTTCAGAGACCCAGCTATATAACCCCGAAATTCACATGAATAAAAATTGTAAACAAATGGACCACAAACTTTATTAGCTTTCTTCACAGTCTCACAAAAGATTGAGTAGTTGCGATGAAGCACCGTATGGCGAACATGAAAAAACACCGAGGGACGGCACGCCAACATTTGCAAGCGTACTGGCTGAATTCCATAGGCGACGACAAAAAGAGGGTCCTTTTGAAGACATCTTGAAGGACATTAAAGATTTTTGGCATCCTAACTAATTATTTACTTAAAGAACAGAATGAATGTTTTCTTATATATTTTGTTCTTTCACATACACATATCACGGAAGTTATAGTTAATGAAACAAAATATGACTTAAGAGCCATATTTGGCGATATATAACTTGCGCCCGTTATGGATGCGCCCCTAACGGAAAAGTACACAAATTATAAATGGCAAAATATAGCCCGACCTTTTTCTGAAAAAATATACAAGATGTATTTTGTTCTATTTCGAGCTATTTTGTTCGAAAAATTTCCTCCAAAACACAGTAATTGCAGTTTCCTACTAAGGTATTTGATACATTTCAAAGCACAAAGTATTGTAATTTTATTATTTTTCTTTATATTACAATCTATTCCATTATTTTAGTGGAAGCGTCCAAATTTCAACGTGTCCAGTAATAAATGGCCTGATTATTTTGTGAAGAAAATATTCAACAAGTATTTTGGTCCTACAATTTCCCAAGAAATGCAATAGTTAAGAATTCCTATTAATTTAATTTATACATTTAAAAATGAAATATATTGAAAAACTGCGCATGCCCGTTAGAGCTGCTGTGTATTAGACATTTTGGATTTGCTTTGCCCAATGTTAACACATGGAGAAAAATTTTCCAACAATTTTCGAATTGGATTTAAAAGATTTTTTTAACGTAGGATTACGTTTCTCCATAACGGTCCTCCACAAAGCAAAATTTTAGACGCTAAAACCGTCCGTTATAATTTTGGCAAAGCGCCAAACCCAGTCTGTATCGCTTGGAAAAGCAGTAAACAGTTAAACAGAAAAGTACCAAAATGCGTCAAAATTTTGACATATATATATATATATATATATATGCATATACACATAAAAAAGAGGTAAGCAACGATAAGTAATCCTATGTTAATAACCCGCGGTAGTTTTGTTAGAAGAGACTACTGAATTTTTTAAAAATTTTACACCGTGAAATAGAAAAAGAAATTTTTACTCGGCAGTCTTATTCAATCTAGAAATTTTGTCCTTGAAAAGAAATTATTTGCGTTTAAAAAATAATATACCACATTTTGCACCGAGTAATTGAAAGTTAGGAATATTATTGGCGTTTCTTTTAAACAATGAATAAGATCCTCTGGTGCAAAATTTTTCTCTCTATTACGGAGGTCAATGTGTAAAAAAAAACTTTAAATCCAAATCGACAGTCACTGGAAACATTTTCTACTTAGGTTTAGATGGAGCTGAGTTAGTCCAATATGGCAGCTACGTTTCATTTTCAGTACGGTTAAAGCTGCTGAGTACTAAAATTAGGGAAAAAATTAAAACCTCCAATATTTGGACGGTTTTAATTTTTTCCCTATTGGATTCGCTCACCTCACTGTTAACCTATGGAGAAAATGTGTCTACTATTGACAGCTGCGTAAATGCTGATAAACAAATAAAAACGGCATTTTCAGATAGCCTGAACTTTTCTGCACCTTGCAACAGGATTCATTTTATAAATGTCGTCCACCAAAGGAATTTATAAGCGTATAAAACACACTATACTAGTTTTTTCTCCCGAATAATTTAAATTTTAAAATTTTTTTTGAATTTTTTTTTAAAGAAAAATACTCCAAATTGTTAAATTCCTTTCTATATTACTGAGCACATTTTTTTAAAAAGAAAATCTTTTAATCCAAGTCGGCAATTCATGGACACATTTTCCCCATAGGTTAACATGGAGGTAATCGAATCCAATAATGTTCGTACACAGCAGTCATAAACTCAGTTTATTTCAATGTTAGTAAAACAAATCAATACTTCATCTCCCCGTAAATAGTAAAAAACAAACGTTAAATACCCATTTCTTACAAAATGAGCCCCGCAGTTAGTCACTGCTTCAAATAATTAAAAGAAAACCGACGATGAAATCACCCATCAGACGCCTGCCTCATTAGTAAGCACTGCTAGACAAGTGAATTCATATTCATGCATGAACACGTATGCGGATGCATATATATTAAGCTTCAGTCTCAACAGTGGTTCCAGACCCAGAAGGTTCTAATTATAGTGATGTCAGTCATGTCAACATGAGCCGAACGGCACTGAAACACGCATACTGTCCTCCGCTGATCGCCGTAATAACGTGCACTTCTTCCACTCATGCGCTATCCACCGCGTTATTAAATATTGCAGCTCGCGGCTAGCACGCAGGGCGCGTCAACGTCACCGTTTTCTCTCGTTTCTGACAGCCGCTTCTGGTCGGGCGACCCGCGTTTTGTTCCATTTCTGCGCCCCTCGGCTCCTGGATACGCCCTTTCGTGTCCCCCTCTTATTTTTTTTTTTTTGCCTCTGAGGGGATTAGGGCCGGTCGCTTTGATTTTGCAGTGGCCCGTCACGGCGCAAACGGACCGAAATATGTATTTTGGCGATTTCCCGCCAAGCAGTGCGTCGTGGTAACTGCGAGATTAATGGCGGATGTCAGGTGGTGGAATGGGCACTGATCAGCCAGGATGTTTTGAACGATGATTGGCTTGATTCTTTTGGCGTGCTGTACTTTGTGATGACATATATATTGCATGATTCATCCAGCTTGTTACGGCTGGCTGTCTCCAAGGAAAACCCTATTCTCAGACAGCCATTTCATTTTTTACGCCTTGGCTCCAAAATTTAACAAGCGTCGCCTAACTGTATCAGTATCTATATTAAGACACTCGCACGGTGAGGAAATTCTGCCATACAATTAAAAACCAATCATGTGAACACTTATAAAAAATCCCTTAAAAATAGATCTAGCCCCTTTCTCTAAATTACTAAATCTTTTTCATAGCAGTAATAAATTATGTAAATTTCTTACATCTCATTATTAGTCTTTATACTGAACAAGTGTTTAATCTGATTTACATGATAAAAGATCAGATTAGAGCTTTGAAATAGTTAAATTCAAAATTTCAGTACCTGTTAAGAAAAATTAGTATTTAAAAACAATATTTTTAATCAGCAAATGAAAAACAACAAAAGTCACGTAATAGAACCAAACACATTCTTCTTTGATCTTACTAGGATAATGAAACTTGAAACTTAAATACTATACACCTACCGAAAGAAATCTCCCACAGATGACCTAGCACCCTAGATCTACCACACAACGTTGCCATATCAATGATACATACCTCGCCTGATATTTGAAAATCACAGAAATACCGGATTTTCAATATCTAAGTATTATCTGAAAGGTATAAGTTCTTCTGACAGACGATAGACCTCTATACAAAAGTGTTCGTAGAGGTTCATCAGATTCCCGTACAAACTAATATACTTTAAATAATTGTTTTTTATTTAACGCTTCCTTTTTTATGATTTGAATTTCATTGTATTTTCAATTTTAGACATCTATTCACACGAGTATTGCTTGATTTTTATTGCGATTTTTAAAATCATTATTGTACTTTAGAATTTAAAAAAAGAATTATAAAATATATATTTTTAGCTTTGAAATATCCCTTAGCACTAGTATTTCTTTCTTTATTTTGGTTCTAAAAATCATTATTGCTCTTAAAATAAAAAAATAAGAGAATATATATTTTTAGCTTTACAACATCCATTAGCACTAGTATTGCTTTCTTTGTGATTTTAAAAATCATTATTGCTCTTAAAATAAAAATATAAGAGAATATATATTTTTAGCTTTACAACATCCATTAGCACTAGTATTGCTTTCTTCATTGTGATTTTAAAAATCAGTATTGCTCTTAAAATACAAAAAATAAGAGACTATATATTTTTAGTTTTGAAATATCCATTAGCACTAGTATCGCTTCCTTTATTGTGATTTTAAAAATCATTATTGCTCTTAAAATAAAATAAAAATATGAGAATATATATTTTTAGTTTTAAAACATCCATTAGCACTAGTATTGCTTTCTTTATTCTGATTTTAAAAAATCATTATTGTTCTTAGAATGAAAAAAAAGAATATATTTTATTAGCTTTTCATCACCCATAATCACTGGTATTGCTCATTTCATTTCAATTTTATAGATCATTATTGTTTTTTAGAATAAAAAAAATCATGATATGTAATTTTAGCTTTAAAACATCCATCATGGCTATTGTTCCTTAAATTATTTCGATTTTAAAAATTCTTCTTCTTTAGAATAAAAAAATGATAAGTTTTTAATATATTTTTAGCTTTAAATCAACTATAATTACTGGTATTGCGAGCTTTATTTTGATTTAAAAAACACTATCGTTTTTTCAGAATTAAAAAATGTTAAAGTGTTATATATTTTTAGCTTTAAATCATGCGTAATCACTGCTAATGCTTGCTTTGTTTCGAAAAAAACTATTGTTCTTTATAGTTAAAATAATCACGATAATAGAATATATATTGTTAGTTTTAAAACATCCATTACAACTAGTTTTGTTTACTTTAATCCGATTTTAAATTTATTGCAATATTCTAACATAATTTTATTACTGTTCTTTAGAAAATATTATGATAATAGAATGTAGTTTAATAATTTATAACATTCATAAACACAAGTATTGTTTGCTTTATTTCCATTTAAAAAATTATTACCTTACTTTAGAATAAAAATTGGTATTCATTGTAAACAGAAAAGAAAAATCGTCTGCATGAAGGCTATTGACCAGTCGCCCTTTTGTAGCTATTCTACTATTCTTTAAGGGATTTAAATCATTATTATTTTTTGCTGCCATCTCATTTAGTTACAGTTACAGTTATGAAATCACCGATGACAGGTTAATTTATTTCAAGCTACGGTTACAAATGAGCAGGGGACTCAAATCATTTTTGTTCTCGTGCACGGAGGAAAGGAAGATAAAAAAAAATACAAAACAGTAAAATTGAATTTAGCTCAGGTTGAAATCCTCCTTTGGAAAATTTGAGTTTCACCTTTAGTCGGTGATTAATTCAAATTCAAAAGAACTTTTTTCGTGACAATAGAACGCTTGAAGTCCCATGAATGGGTTCCTAGCGTAGCGGAAGAAAACGAATGTCAGTTACAGTTCCGATTATGAAAGGGAAATGAAGAAGCGGCCGACAGCTCATTTGGCGCTTAAGAACAGAGGATTGGCAGCTTCTTTTGGTGAATCATTTTTAATAATTTAGTTTTGGAGACGAAATTTGCGATAATTTGAGCGAAAAGAAGGATTAGCGATCAAGAGTGACAGAAATGAAAATCTCTTAAGCTTTTATATGCTACGTATTTAACGGAATTCGGAATTCGCATTTATTGCGTTTGTCAGTGTGGGCTTTCAGTCTTCACTCAGTTACTCGTTGAAATTTGAATGAGTTGCCCTTGGAAAACTTACCCTTATATTGAAAATATTATTAGGTATTAATTTAGTGTTTATGAGGCTTATTGAAATTATTTAATTAAATCAGATTATGTCTCTGAGAATTAAAAACTAGACTACGTACACACACACACATATATGTGTATATGTGTGTATATGTGTGTATATGTGTGTGTGTGTATATGTCGCTCAATTCCTTTGTCACTCATTTGTCGTCCCAACAACGTCATATCTCAAAAATCGGCGATTTTTAGTTATTCTTGTTTTCAGAATGCCCTGAAAGAGTAGTATATCCCTGCAAGATCGTTATAACTCAATGCTCAACATTTAGTCGCTAAAGAGCAAAATTAAAATTTATTTTCAATACACTCTAATGTACTTTTAAACTTTAAAATCACTCTCCTGAAAAATCTTGTTTTTTCAGATATGACGTTGTTGAAAGGAGTGAGCGATGTGTGTATATGTGCGTATATATGAGTGCATATATGTGTGTATATGTGCGTGTATATATATGTGCATATATGTGTGTATATGTGCGTGTATATATATCTGCATATATGTGTGTATATGTGCGTGTATATATATATGTGCATATATGTGCGTATATGTGCGTGTATATATATGTGCATATGTGCGTGTATATATATGTGCATATGTGCGTGTATATATATATGTGCATATATGTGTGTATATATATGCGTATATATGTATATATATTTTTAAGTATATATAAGTTTCTTTCTTTCTTTTTGTTTGTATATAATTTCAGTAGAAATGCGCTAAGCGTATTCTGTCTGGCCTGATGAACATGAAGAGCGGGGTGGGCAGTATTTTTTTTTATGGAATGCACGAAAAATTTTATATCCATACATCTACCCGGGCAATGCCGGGCAATAATGCTAATATATATATATATATATATATATATATATATATATATATATATATATATATATATATATATATATATATATATATAAAGTGTGTGTGTGTGCATCTATGTGTATACATATATATATATATATATATATATATATGTGTGTGTGTGTGTGTGTATATGTAGTTTAACATGTTTAACGGAATTCAAAATCCTCAATAATTTTGTTTGTCACTGTGTGCGTTTAGTTCTCACTCAGTTAATCGTTGAAGTTTGAATGATTTACTTTTGAAAAATTTATCCTTATATTCAAATATGTTATAAATAAGCATGCACTATAACTGGATACTGCCCTCATTCACCCCCAACGGGCTTACAATATATAGAGAGAGATCTATATTTTTTATCCTTAAAAAGAAAAAAAAATTGGCAAGTTTCATTTTCAAACGCTACAAGCATCACGAATTTTAGATATATCTTTACAGCGGTTTTTTTTCTCTAGCCTGTTTTGTATATAACTGAATTAGACTTGCACCGTATATTTCGACTATCCGTTTTCATGAGCTCCAATTTTCAGGAAATTTTTCATTCAGAAAATCACGAAAGATAAATACAAATCACTAAAATAAAAACAATTAAGTCACGTTCAATTCCGTTTTGAGTTGGATGTTCTCTAAACCTTCGAAATTGTTATTAATAAATTTCCCAGCCTACTACTTTTCTAATTTCTAATGTTGTTTTCCATTTTACGCTCTTTTTGATGTCTACCTGAAGCGTTACAATTCCTTTCTTCTTCATGCTACGTAAATTTCAACAGCGTTAAAACTTGAAAAGCACATTTTTATTTTAAAATTAGTTTCATTTGACTATTTTACTGTCGGAAAACAGTTCAACACTCATGATCCCTTTGTGCACGTGTCTTTTTCATTGTATTTGATTAAATGACGTATGTGCATTTATTATTGAATAATGTAATAAATTTTGAATGCAGAGAAATTGAACGAAGTGCTGGACAGTATCTCAGAATTAAAATAGAAGCGTATGTTAAAACACCTTAACTACATTTTCACTAATAAAGATTATTTTCAGATTATTTTTAGACTAATGAAGATTATCTTCATTAAGCGAACTTAAATTTAACAGCTTTTCATCCTGTACTTCATTTTGAGATATGGTGTGTAGGCATACATACATACACATGGCGTGAATTACTGTCGTAATCGGAGAGCATCCAGTGATATGCATAGAGTTCTTCTTCTTTGTTATTTTGAACTGTTATTTTTTGTAAATCAAAGTTATGCACATATAACAAGTTAAAATGAATCGCATTTCACTTAAAATTTTACAATCACTTTCATATTAAAGACATTCATTTTCATTTGAAGGAATCAATGAAATGTATTTAAAATTAAATTTGAAATAGATATTAAATCAATAAATAAACAAATTTATATATATATATATATATATATATATATATATATATATATATATATATATATATATATATATATACACATGCATATATGTATATTCATGTATATCACGAAGAGCGCGAGTTACATGCATATAATCATAATATGCACTCAGATAAACATATATATCCCATGTAAGGAACTATTTTATTATATGACATTATATAGGTATATAGATTTCTTTGAATGCCGATATAGATAAAATAGCACACTTACACTTGTGTTAATACATATACGTACTCATATATTAATACATGTAGGTAGACACATACACGTGTATATATATATATATATATATACAGGTTGGTCCATAATTATTGACCGCATTTCATATTTGAAGAAAAAATGAGGTACGTACATGTCTATTATTTTCTTACACAGACAATTTAAAATAATTTTACACAACAAAACGCTAAACATTAAATAACTCCCACTTAAGCCGGTAGATGGCACGACAACATTTCGCAAGAGAAATTTACTAATTATGCCAGTCTGGAAAGGGCTACCGTTCTGGATAAAGCAATGTGCGATTTGTGGTTCCATGAAAGCAAATCTATTGTAACTCATTTTGTTCCTTTTTTTTTGACAACCATGAAATGCGATGAATAATTTTGGGCCACACCAGAGTGGTCCAAATTTAGAAAAAAAATACAACAAAATGAGTTACAACAGATTTTCTTTCATGAAACCACAAAACGCACATTCCTTATTCCTGTACGGTAGCCATTTGCAGACTGACGCAATTAGTAAGTTTATCTTGCGAAATGTTGTTGCGCCATCTTCCGGCTTATGTGGAAGTTATTTAATGTTTAAAAGTTTGTTGGGAAAAACTGCTTTAAATTGTCTTTTCAAGAAAACAATAACCATGTACGTACTTCATTTTGTTCTTTTTTTTTTCAAACATGAAATGCGCTCAATTTATATATATTCCTCTTTTAATGGTCAGATGGTGAGGTTAGTTAGAGACAAGCTTGAAGAAGTGAACCAATTTAGAATAAAAAAAATCTTGAATGCAAAATGGAAGGGCATTATTCTGTCACTCCCGAACTCTTGACCACAAGCGCGTGAAAGAATCCGGAGTAACAATCTAATTGTATTGAGAGAACGAAGTGGTAAGTGCCTGTTATGCGCTTTGACAATCGGGAGTAGTGCGGGCAACTCTATTGAAAAGAAAGGAACGGCGTTCTTTTTTTTTTCTCTGCTAAAAGAAGTATACAATGCTTGTTTTTTTATTCCTTTCCTACCTTTCTCTTTCTTTGGTAGGCATGCGGCAAAAGTTTCCAGAAGTCGTGATGACAATATAATTGCAGATCGTGCTCCCGGTAGAGGAAAATTGTTCCGCGAGTGCCAGTTTTTGGGTTGACCTCTATATTCCTTCTCACGAACCAAGCTCCTAGGTTTTTTTTCTTTCTTGGAGACCCTAAAGGTTAAAACGGGATTATTTAACTACGAATGCTACGTCTAGGTTAATGCAATCATTCGGTTAATAATCATGCCCGGGGATTTAACTTCTGATTGATTTTGTTCAGTACTAGCTGTATTTGATCTCAAAATAAGGATTTCGTTCCGTGTCTTGGTAAAACCGTTTACGAAACGTTTTTGACAGGAAGACTTGAATCGCAAGTATTACCAAATAACCTACAACTAGTATTCCAACAACACTCTGCAGTTGTGTGTGTGGGGGGGGGGGGGGGTTACAGTGATGATGTAATAACGTTGTAACCAATATTCCCTGCCTAAAAAAAAAGAAATTTCCCTTCTGTTTACCACATTGATGATATATACATACACAGTTAAACCTCGTTTATTTGGATCTCCGGTTAATCCGGGTCACATTTGTAGACTTTTTGTTTAATGTAATGTTCGCATTAGATAATAATTTTCAACTATGATAGCAAGAATCTAACTACAAGTACTCCAAATATTCGCTTTTCAGTGTGATTCAATGTACAGTTACTGCATAGATTGTACAATAAATTATGGTAATAAAATGATTTTTGTTGAGTTTAAGGAAGCTTTACTAGACTTACCAATTCTTCGTTAAGAATTGATGTGAAAAGTTATTGTTATATTTTTTAATGTCTTGCAAACAATACTATGCAATTTTGCTACAAAACATAATTGATATAGTAATAAACGGTCTGCTTAGTTAAGGATTTTGTTTTGATTATCACCCTTATTTACCGGGTTATTCGGATTACCTATGGTCCCAGACATGTCCAACTAATCATGTCAATGCTCGGTACGTTGATACTTATTGGGGTATCAATGGATCGTCAAACCATTACCAATATTCCACTTCCTCTTTCTCTGTGCCCTTTTCACGTTATCAAGTCAGGCAGAAGTCATTGGTTTTTGATAGACGCTCTAATAAGCTATGCTAAACTTGACCCCTAGCTAACAATTCTCAAATTCAAATTAATTCACAAAAAAAAACACAAAAATTCTGTAAAACTTATAATTGCATATATAAAATTACCTGCGGTTGTTGTCATATGGAATATATTGGTCAGACTTCTAATCCACTACATATTAGAATTAATTTACACAGTTGTAATATTAAAAAATATAGCATACAAAATAGTCAACCACTCAATTTAGAGTTTGATAATTTCACTAAACATAATTTTGAGAAAATTACTATATCCATTGTTGACATTATTAAATCACCAACAGACAGGTTATTTTATGAAAATATATATATGCAAAATAATAAAACTATTTTTCCATATGGCCATAATCAAATATTTAAGCTGAAAAATATAGTTAAGTTCAATTTTACTGATGTGTCATCTAATCCTATTTATCCACAACTAATCGAAGAAACTAAGATAGCAAAAAGAACTAAAAGAGGTAAAAATAATAATAAAAGTAAGACTTTGAAGGTAATTTTTACAAAAATGCTATATTAAAGTTTCAAGAATTGATTATAAATGATTATCAATATAAAAAGTTAAAAGCTTGGATATTTTCTGTCTATAAAAACATATTATTAAATTATATCAACTATTTTTAAGTACTAAACTAAAGAATTATCATTTTCAGCATTTGGTATATGATTTACTATTAACACGTGCTAATCATTTAAAAAGAAACTTATTTAAAAAATACGACAATGCAAATAATACTTATTGTGTAATAAATTATACTAACCCTAAATTAAATAATATAAATTTCAATTGTATATTTGATAAACTACATGATATGTTTCCAGTAAAAGAAATAAAAATTAAACTTGCTTTTAAATATACACTGCCTTTGGGTAGACGTATATTTAACTATAATCAGGTATCACAAAATTATTCTCAATCTATCACTTTAAATTGTTTATGTCATCTGCCCAAATACAATAGTTATGTAGGCAATATAGATATAGTTGATAATTAAGCACTGCATGAGTTGATGAATTTGGGAACTAAATATCGTTTACCTAGTACTTTAAATAATAAAATGATAGTAAATAACTTAAATGCTGATATAGATAAATTTATTTATAAAATAGCTATTAACTATTCTATCCTAACAGAAGCCTTCAATCTATGGAAAATAAATTTACTGAAGCTAGTACATTCTAAACTACCTAATAATAGTAATTTCTTTAATCACTCTAATAAAAACTTAAAAGAAGCTATAAAAAACTTACAGGAGTATTTTATAATAACATATGTAGATAAAGCTGCTAACAATTTTGCAATTATTTGTAAAAAATATTTTGCTTTATGTTTAAAAAAACTGTTAGACAATTGTGATCTGTTTCAGCCTTTGAGAGAATCTACTTGTGTAATTATCAAGAAAATTATTGCAAAATACAAACTACTAGGTATAACAGCAAATAACTTTCACTTTCCTTATTTTACTTTAGTTCCTAAGTTTCATAAAACACCTATTTCTTTTAGAGCAGTCACCTGTGGTCACAACACTTATGCTACTAAGGCAAGTGTTATATTATTAAATTGCCTTAAATTAATTTATAAAGTAATAACCTGTGGTATTTGTGAAATAATTGATAATAGCTTAAGTCTGGTAAGAAAACTACAAACATTAAATAATTGTAAATCTATAGTCACATTTGATTTCAAAAAGTTATTCATCAATATAAATATAATTGATTTAAATAGGGTAATAATAACTTTAGTAAAAAATAATAATCAATACTTTAACAAAGAATTTAAAATAAATCATTTCAATAGGCTATTAGATTTTGTAACTAAACATAATTATATATTACACAATAATAGTATATACTTACAGGTAAAAGGTGTACCACAAGGTGGAAATGCTTCGAGTATGCTAGCCAATTTATATTTACATTTTTTTGAAGTTGATAATATTAATAATATTGTTAATAGCAATTACCAAATATTTAGATATATTGATGACATAATTAGTAACAGTAATAATAATATAGCCCTAAATTATTACCCTCCTAATCTAGAACTAGTACAAAGTAGCCAAGATGAACTAAATGTAAACTTCTTATATATAAACATAAAAATAAATTCTCATAGTAATTTTACTTTTGATCATGATGATAAAAGATCAGAATATGACTTTAATATAGTAAAATATCAAAATTACTTAACATGCTTACACAAATCTGTATTTAATAATATGATTGTTAATCAACTAGTAAGAATAAATAGGCTTTGTTCTAAGGACAATAGTCATAAGAATATAAAATAATTGGTTTTTTTTCCCAATGCGGAGGCACATGTCGCGAAGACATTCGCCTATAATTCACAGAAGTTTTGCTAATCACTTTATTATGGTGGCGCCATATAGGCGGACCAGTATTTCCCCCTATGAAGGGACGGCACAAACGGAGGCTTTTAGTGGCGCTTCACCAGGATTCGAACCGAGCACCTTCAGCACCGAAACCCAGCGCGCTGTACCACAAGGCCGCCACGGCCCCATAAAAGAGGTGTTAGTAGTGCTAAAACGAAATTATTACCCTGATAGTCTTTCCAAGCACATAATTGGCTGTTTTAGATTTAATGAATAGAATGTTCTGTTTCTAATAATTAGTGATACAAAATTAAATGATAAAAGTAAGTAAATAACTACTAAAAAAGTAAATAAAACTAGTGTAATTAAAATAATAAATAATAATTAGGGGCTGTTCACATAGGAGTCCGTTGAGTTGCGTTAAGGAAAAGATGACGTTGAGACGGAAATAAACCAATCATATGCCTCCAAACGATTAACAATGAAATTTTTAACGCCTATGAATGGTTTATTTTCGTCTCAACGTCAACTTTTCCTTAACGCAACGCAACGGACTCCTATGTGAACAGGCCCTTACTCTTAGTCATAATAAATGTCTAAGTTAACTTAGGTAATTATGACCTATAAAACAGTGTCCTTTGTATGTCTGCTGGTGATGAATCCATTTGCTCCATGGTTGCAATGATTGTGACGTCAGTCTTCTTGCGGTCTCCTTAACTTAACTTTCACTTTGTCTGGAGCCGAGTTTGGTGTTCTATGATAAAGCCACTGATTATTCACTTCGTCTGTTTCTTATGGATTGTACGGAGTCTAAGTAAGTTTACTGCTCAGATCATACTTACGAGAAACAATCCATTGGTTTTTAGACAGTATCGGCACCGCTGAAGACAAGATGCTGTCTAAAACCTATTTTTCGCTTATCTTTTCATGTTTTTAGTTCCTGGCTATAATGGTTCTGAGCATATACTGGTTTTTCACTTTCAACTATGTCTATAATATATATATATATATATATATATATATATATATATATATATATATATATATATATATATATATATATATATATATATATATATATATATATATATTATAAAGTATTTTGTATATTTTCTATATATTTTCTAGTCTTTTGTATGTATTCTCTATATTTAGAATTAAATAACCAGATTCTTACTCGAGAATGCTGTGTAGCAGCCATATTGAATCCTCTGTGATCAATGTTCATATGGGGAGAAAATTTTTCCACTGGGTTTAAAAATATTTTTTTTAATTATACTCGCAATAGGAATTTTTGTAATGGCGAAAGACTTTTTTTACTCGTTTATCCTTATTTTAGAAATTTGGCCAAAGGAATTTGTGCGCGTTTAAAATTCAGTATGCTACATTTATTAATATACTAGCTGTACTCGGCCACGCATTGCTGTGGCTCAGTCTGGTTAAATGGAAAAGAATGAAAAGAGAAAGCACGTTCCTAATATGTTTAATTTATAAAGGCTGCAAAGCTGTTACTCATTTAGCACTACCCAGGGGGCACGTGTAGCTTAAAGTATGCTACGGACGCAAGTAACGTTACCCCCAACGTATTTTATAGTTCAGTTTTTAGTACTTGATTGTTTTATGTATTATCTTGGCGAAAGAATTGTGTTCCCCTTCGCCCGCTGCATTGGAAATAAAAAAAAATTTAAAAATGCTTAACCCATTAACCGCCAAAACTATAAGGGCTGAATTTTTTTTATATACAAATAATATTGGCTATTCATTTGAACATATACAACATTAATTTATGGGTAAAATAACAAAACTGGTCTTAACTTTCGAAAAATCGAGTGTTGCGTTCGCGCAACGTTAGCGGAATAAGAGTATTGACATTGAGTTCAACTGAACTTCTGCATGGTTTTCTTTGATTTGAGCACTGGGAATTTTTTTTTAACTTTATAGAGAATCTATGCTCATTTCTACCCAGACTTGGGTGTATATAATTTGAAGTGGCACTCTATTTGAATTTTATACAAACGCAGTTTATACATGAAACGATGTTTATTGAATTCGTTGCACATATAATTGGCTTTTACAGCAATAAGCATACGTACACTTGTACGGAATATAAATACAGCTTTCAAGAACAATATATTTTCTATACTCATGAACAGTAAGTCAAACCAGCAGTACTGCCACGTAAACTTATGGCCCGCTAAGCACTAGCGCAGGATAACACCTTTTCAACCTTAACCACCTCCTCTTTTTTCATTAATGACGCTGCGTGGTATTTATACTAAGCGCGTATGCCGAAATTAGCATATCTAAAGCAGCTTCTTTAATTCACTCAAAAGTTCGATTCTTGTGAATCGAATCTTGTGTATACCTTACAACTTTGTTACACTTTAGAAAGATAATGATCACCTTACAGGTAATTTATTTATTATAAAGATTTAACTTATTTTTCCTTTACAAAATTACTTATTATATCCAGAAAACAGTTTCTATCACGAAAAGCTTCACTACAATCACGATGTAGAGTAACGTGACAAACTTTGCATGGATAAATTATCTGGCTATGGCATTGTTTACTACGCAGTCTTCTGCTGTCTTCGGACTTGACAATAAAATGTCCACGTTCTCCACATAATGGCTTTTGCATGCTGAATGTCCTTATCAAGAGATCAGTAAATTTCTTCCTGAGGTAAAGAATAATATCCCATCGGCAACAATATTCCAATGAATCGTCTCATATAGGATTCAGATGCTAAAAAATGGGGGTGATTCTTTTGTTGGGCACATGAGTTCGTCTATTCGACGAGAAGGGAATAAACCTCTGAGCCAAAGAAAAGATCAAAAATCTCTGCACTAGTTTTATCTTGTATTATACTTTTCATAGTTCCGATTTGATCTTTTTCTTTATTTTTCGGCTGAGACATATTCAATGGTCCCTTCTTTATCCATTTCAAATCTTCAGTTTTTGTTTTTTTAATTTTTTTCGAAAAACTTGTACTGCTTTTAGGAGGCAAAAACTTCTTTTTTACTCACACTTCAATTTCGACAGCAGTATCGCATGGTAAATCATCATTGTCACTATTCAAAATATTATCATTTCCTTCTTCTTCATCACTAGCCTCTGCTGTCTCTGGTAGAATAACAACAATATCAGTTTAATTCTCGTCATCATTATCTGAATCTTCATTGAAAATTCCTTGAAGAACTTCTTTAAACGTAAAGTATCTAGTTTTAGGCATTTCTATAACCACAGAACGGGGGAAAGTTCTACGGAGTCAAGCGACGCATGTGAATACCCTTTTCCCGCTGACGTTGCGCCAACGCAACACCTGTTTTTACTTCCTCTCCCACCCAAACAAAATCAACCAATTGATGGAATGTTCTGATAAACTTTGACCTTAGCTAAAAATAAATCACCCCTAAATCTCACGTTTGTCTCCTTATATTTTTTCTGTGAAAAAGACCAGGAGAAAGTTCTCGTTCAAAAATGTTAACTATCTGTCTAAGTTTGGAACTCGTTAATTAATTAAAAGAACAGTTGAAGGCAAATATTTTTCAATTCGATTATTAACCCTACTGAAAAACTACTGTTAACATAAAATTCATTTGATAGCTAAATTTTTATACGCATTTATTTTGACCGTTGCGTCAACGCAACACCAGCGGTTAATGGGTTAATTTTACAATACTTGTGGCTATACAATATTTTTTGTTGTTCCATTGCCTGTGCAGATATATAGATTGTCTGGTTTTCCGACTCTAAAACACGCAACATATAATTGTCCATGTGAGAAACAATCCGTGTCTAAATCTAACCCGCACAATTGTAAAGATTGGCCTTGAGCTTTATTGACGGTGATTGCAAACGCCAATCGAATTGGGAATTGCAGTCTCTTAAATTTAAATGGCATATCCGTTGGAATCATGGGAATGCGAGGAATGAGGACATATTCACCTTTGAATGGTCCTGTCAAGATCGTTCCTTCTACGACGTTGCGCAGTAATTTTTTTCCTGCAAGCCGCGTGCCGTTGCAAAGCTTTAGTTGGTTGATATTTCGCAACATTATAACTGGCAAGCTGATTTTCAATTGCAGTACGTGCGGTGGCATCCCTTGCAGATCGAGTGAATTCAAAAATTCTGTTCGATAATGAACCGCTTCATCTGCTTCCACAACAGTGTCGACGGACATGTATGCGACTGCCTCGCTTTGAATGTTATACTGAATGATATTGTTAAGTTCGTAGACGTCTTTGTTCTTGCCGGAAACAATAGCTCGTTCACTCATCCAATCATGATTCTTATAATTGGTTTGAATATTGGGAAATACTTTTTCAACCAATTTTTTCTTTGACAATACTAAATTGCAGAAGTTATGAGGCAATGAAATTCGTCCTGAAGTCAGATCAACCGGCACCTTTCCGTTCCCAATTTCCAGCAACTGATGTGAGAATAACTCAGCTGATAGATCGTTTTGCAGATGAACACGCATATTTGTAGATAATTTCAACGTCTTTACGTGTCGACACAAAGTAGAGTATTTCAGGCAAGCATTTATTTCGCTCGCTGGTGTCGATCGAGGAATTACAGATAATGTTTGCTTGAAATCTCCTGCAAGCAATATTAATGCATTCCCAAATGGTCTGATGTTTCCACGCAAATCTTGCAATGATCGATCAAGAGCCTCGAGCGATTTTTGTGTGCCATTGTACATACATCCCAAACAATAAGTTTGCCTTTCTGCAATACTTTTCCCATGCCGGATGCTTTAGAAATGGTGCACGTGGGAGTTTCAATGAATTGCATGTTCAATGACAATTCCAAAGCGAAATGGGTAGTTCTTCCACCTGGTAGCAATGTCACAGCTATTCCGGACGACGCAAGAGCTAAGACTATGTCATTTTGGGATCGAATTGCTGCCAGAATCAATCTAATTAGGAATGTTTTACCAGTTCCTCCTGGCGCATCTAAGAAGATTTCTTCGGCCTCATTATTGGCAGTTTGCATTATTTGATCGTAAATGCCTTCTTGCTCAAGCGTTAGCTTAGGAATATTTGATTGCACATACGACAAAAGATCACCCGTGTTGCAATTTTGTTCACGACGTAATTCTACATCGAACGAAGCATCAGCAGATCGATTCGGTGATGGCATTCCCAATTGATTGAGAACGTTGTTCGCGATTTCTAAGCACAAATCTTCAATCATTTTCAATGCATCGTTGTAGATTTCTGCTGTGGAATCCATGTTCATATTTTAATTTTCCTCGCGTATTCGACGAAAAATATCTCTAGCCATGTGCTTTCTGTTATTTCTTCGATCGTCTTTTATTGTCTAGAACACTCGCTGCGTACTTTATGACCTGTGGGGACTGCTGATAGTGGGGTCACACCCCACCGTGACAAATTCTGAGGGGGTTCTGAGGGGGAAGGGAAAGACATTTCTCGTTTGCCGTAAAACATTTAGTATAGCGTGTGTTTTAAAAAAGCATGTTTATACCTATCATAGGTGTGGCATCTATATAATAGGTAAATAAACACACTCACGTATTTGAATGAAACGTTGTGTCAAAATTTCAAAGAAATCGGTGAAGAACTTTCGGAGATTTGAGGTTTTGAACAAACGAACATTTACAATTTTATTTATATAGATTATTCATACAATATTTAATGCGCATTATTTTCTCATTTTGCTCAGACGTAATGTGTAACGACTTCAGCTAAAATGCAGCGGACTCGGGTTTGAATCCCAGCTGAGGCATGGCCGTTCTTCTTCTGTCCCCTCATCACGAGTAATGTTGATCCACCTATATGATAGTTTCAAAGTTAATAGGTAAAAAAAAATCTTGGTGCACGTATTGTCCTGGGACAAGTGCCTGCCATACCGTGGAACTCTCTATAACATGACATTCATTATTTAAATATGTATGTAGAAGTGTTTTTAATGTGTTATAATTGGTGACAAAAGCATAGAGAAAGCAACTGTTATATACAAAATTCCAGTGTAACAGTTATCCATGGATCCAGGTTCTGAGCTTGTCTTTGTCGATCAGTACACTGGAGGGAAAGGAATTCCCAAAACACAGAATTCCCACAAAGTTTTAGTGTGTTTAAAGATGGCTTGGTTTATTATGATCTACTAGTTGGTACCCGTCAAAACATGACTGCTAAATAGGAAATAAATGCACTAATACACAAATTATACTCAACACATCATTGCCAAATGTTGAAAATCATAATAATGCGCAGAAACAAATTAATGCGTTTAACCGACCTCGTGCTTAGTGAGTATCTAAAGACAGATTTAAAAATGTCACTGAGCATGAGCAGAAAGCAATTTTTTTAATTGTAAATTATCGCTAATCAGCGTAAAATGAACAATTTCCATGAGGTTTAATCTTATATTTCCCAAACATAATTATCATAAAAATAAAAATGACAGAGAGAGATCTAGAGAGACTCCTCGAAATAAACGCGTTTATCATTAAAACATGACACTGAGCATGCGCAGAAACAGTGAGTTTCCAAAGCCACATTTTAACATGCCATTGAGCATGCGCAGAAATCAATTTTTTTAATTGTAAATTATCGCTAATTAATAGAAATTGCGGTTACAAAAATCAAATTTGACAAATCTACAGACTGCAATCTTTCGGTTAAGACCAAAATGAAGTAAATTGATGCAGTAGTTTTCTCTAATGGACTGCCCAAAAAGTCGGCTTAGCAATTTAAATATATAGATTTAGCGTCACTTGCATAACAACGAAATAAATTGACAAAAAAATATTAAAATACAGTAAAAGATAAAATTTAACCACTAGACTCATTGAGATGGTGCTCTTTTAAGATATTAAATCAAATAAGTATGTTTTATGGATATTAAATATACAAATTAATTGCATACATTGACCGTTGTATTTAATTTGAATGTACTCCGTAGCGAAGCACGGGTATATATATATATATATATATATATATATATATATATATATATATATATATATATATATATATATATATATATATATATATATATATATATATATATAACAAAATATTCATTTTATTTTAACGTTACTTTCAGACCTTATTTTAAGTCGATTATATAGATATGTGACGTTCTGTATGATATAATGGTTAGCACTTTTATAGAGAAAGTCAGAGGTACCCATTCGATAACTGTACTACAAAATTTTTAAACAATATATATAATATGGCACTTACTTTGAGATCTTAGTGTCCTACGCATTAAGTGTGCTGTGTACTTAACCCAATTGGATTCCCTCACCTCGGTGTTATCCTATGTGTCTACTATTGACAGCTCCATAAATGCTGATAATCCAATGAAAATGGTATTTTCAGACAGGTGTTTTCTGCACATTGCGACGGGATTCATTTTAGAAATTGCATCCACCAAAGGAATTTATGAGCATTTAAAATACACTTTACCCGATTTGTTTCACCAAATAATTTAAATTAAAAAATATTTTCATTTAAAAATAAAAAGAAAAGGGCTCCAAGAATTCAAAGATTTATTTAATTGTATGGAGTACAATTTTAAAAAAAAATCTTTGAATCCAAGACGGAAATACTTGGACACCTTTTCTCCATAGGTTAACACTGAATCCAATAGGATTAGTACACAGCAGCCTAAAGTCTGTAAAGTTGGATCTAACCTCTCCATTCTGGAGTCAGTCTAAGAGAAATTGTCAAATCCATCTCAGCCCCCTCCACTAGTGCGTATTGACCATGATTAATCTGAAGACCAGAAAATGTGTAGCAATACCTGCAAAACCAGCCGAGGGTCGATTTCCCCTGTCCGGTTTACGTTTCATATGGGCCCGGGTGCCGGATGGACAGTACAGACATGCTGACCAATTTGGGACTTTAGGAGGGAAAATGGAATGCGAATGTGTTGCGAATCTTTATCAACTAGAAACTAGTTTAAGGCTTGTTAATGGTTATTGTTGATTTTATTTGTAATGCAATAGTCCGCACTTCTGTCCGGGAAGTTGGATATATCCTAAAGATTATGCAGCCGGTCTAGTTGTCTTAAGGCATCAAAAGGAAACAAAACGATAGTTTGGATATTTTACATAGTTTTTATAGGTTCCGAATGTAGTTTAATGTCCATTATAAGCTGTCAGTGATTCTCGAGAAGATGTAATGGTCAACACTTCTTTAGGGTATAACCTCCATTGCGACTCAGTCTAAGGGCCTGTTCACGTAGCCTGTCATCGTCATCGTTACTGGTATTAACATATTTTTAACCAATCACAGACCTTAACAATTTCGTGGCTAATCGTTTGGAGGTTTGTAATGGATTTATTGTGTTTCAATACGACGCTAATGGATTCTGTTTGAAAAAGCCCTAACGGCGGAATCTAAGAAATACGTTACCCTTTAGCTTATGGAGCTCATTTTTCCGATTCCCTCTTTAGAATGGGAATTTTTCTACCCCCTTTGTAAGAACGGCCATTAAGGGGATTATATATATATATATATATATATATATATATATATATATATATATATATATATATATATATATATATATATATATATATATATATATATATATTCATAATTGGGCCCGTATTCTTGGGATGTATGCTATCCCATTCCGTAAGGAAAAAGTTAATGTGGAAGTGTTACAGAAACTTTACCTTTATATAGAGTTTCTAGAAGTCATATATTTTAAAGTACAGTTTTACATTTTCCGAATGTATGCGAAAAGGCAGCAATCGATAGCGTTTACGATTTTCCGATCGATACTTATTGATCCCGTAGTCAACTAGTTCGATCAATATCAATCAATTCGTATTATTACAAGGCTCCAATAATTGCCGGGTCATTCAGTGGTGTTTGACAAGGGTTTCAATCGTAATAAAATAAATTTGTTTGACTGAAATAGCAGTGTATTATAAAACACGTGTCTTGTTATATATATATATATATATATATATATATATATATATATATATATATATATATATATATCATAAAAGCTGGTGAAAGGTCTGCATATTTGACGTAATAATAAAGTTCTCTTTTAAAAATATACTTAAAAGAGAAATTAGTTTAGAGTAGATTGTGAGGTAAAAGAATATTTTTTTAAAATATCGAAATCATAAAATTCAAGTTGAAAGTTGTAGTTTAATTGAAGGGGGAAAAAACCCTAATTAGCTCAATCTGTCGAAACACATCATTTTCTAACTACGATTGGCTATGCAGTTTAAAATTCATTTGACGACAGATATTTGAAGTAATCAGTTTATTTCAAAAGCATGTCCTTTTCGGAAACGGAATGCAAATGGTTTAACAACGCGTGAAACAACAACTCATGAATCCGAAATTTTAATCGGATGAGCATTTTCGTAATCCCGAGGATAACCGACAGTGTGTGTGTCTTTGGTTTTCCCCCCTTCCACAGATAAGGCTAATCGCATCTGTGCAGTCATTAGTCAAAATATCTGCAGATAATGACTCGAAATCTGTGATGCGTTTACATCTATAAATATGCAAGTAAATTGACAATAAATAGAGGTTTTTTTACGATATAAATATACCTTTAGATCACGTGCAAATATAACCACGCGAGGAAGTTTCCATGCTAACAAGAACTGAAAAAAACAACCTTGATTTCCAATAATGTTATGGCAAGATTAAAAACGAAGCCTGGGACAATGTATCTGAAATTTCAATCGGATCAAACTTTTAAAATCCTGCGGGTGACCGATAGTATATGCATCTTTGGTTTTCCTGCACGCAGATATGGCATTTAGGTCTCCTACTGTAATTAGTCAAAATAATCGCTGAGATGATTTGAAATCAGTTATCCATTGTTGATTTATATGCACTTTATTACCATAAAGTGAAAGTTTGTGGTAATATAAATTTCTTATGTGTGATATGGCTTATGTATGTCAGCATGTATTAAGGTTTTAATCATGTACATTACTCAGTATTTACATTCGTCAGAGGGTTAGGATAATATAATGATGCTATCAACATAAGAGACACAGACCGGTTTTGTTTATAAACGCCAACCATTGGTTTGCAGAACACTATGAAGTTGAAGTAGGATAGAATGATATAAATCCTTCATCCCACGATCAATGAACGATAAGGATAAAGGGTACCGAATTCCAGTTCCTTGATTAGATACTTGTATTCGGTGCCATTCGTCCTGCAACATAGGTCATAATTGTTCCAGTGATGGCTTATAGGAAACTTGTGAAAAACGCAGAAAAAGAAAAGACAACTTCTTTAATTCCACGATGTAGTTAAAGGGGTGGCTACCTGTTTCAAACAAATTAATAGTTTATCGTCAAGCCGAGAAGCATTAGGTGTGATTGTCGCTCCGAAAAAAAATACTAATAGGCATTCGTGTATTGCTCAAATTGTGATGTTCATTTGTTGGTTGGTGAATGGTTCATAGTGTGATGTTCAGTTGCTTATTTTTGAATTGTTCATGGAGCTCATTTGCTGATTTTTCAGTTGTTCATAGGGAAATATTCATTTGCTGATTTTTGAATTGTTCATTGTGAAATGTTCATTTGTGGATTTGTCGATTGCTCAAAGTGAAATGATCATTTGTGAATTTTTGAATAGTTCATAGTGACACTTATACCAATGTTCCTTGGCCTGACTATGGACTATTAATTAGTTCAAAACATAAACCCTCCCCCTCTCAATGGCATTGTGCAATTTAAGAAGTTGTCTTTTCCTGTTCCAGTGATATTGGAAAAGTAGGACGTGATCGAACATTTCTTTCCGTTTTTATCGTATGATCCATACCAAGTGCTGCATTTTTCTCTGACATCTTCGTGGGACAGTAATACATGTTATATTTTCCTGCAATGGCTTGCTGAATTCTATACTGGGACATTACTGCTTAGTATTGTATCTCATGGTACACATACAGTGAAGTCTCTTTTAGTTTTATAGAAGAGCCAACAGTCTTCCCGCCAAATTTCAAATCTTTTTGCAAGTCACTCAGATATTTTGCACACTGAGGCCTTTTTCACACTGCTTCCTGAGCAGAGCGCCAGCGAGGAAAATTTTAATCAATCCCAGAGTTCAACGCAATGATCACTTGATAACTGAAACCAATCACAGGTCATGTTAAAAATCTCGGTGCTGAAAAGAGGAATTCTCCGGAGGCAGTGTGAAGAAGGCATAATTACTTAAGAGCTAATTCTATTTCGACTCTACTTGTAGTGCGTGTAATCTGATTCTTCTACTTCATTTTAATATTTGAAGTACGTAATACCGTACGTAATTATCGTACTCGTGTAATCCTCGCTTATGACGTCATCTTCGGGATTTGCATACGCTGCAGCTTACGTACTTATTTAGCCGATGTTTCCATTACTTATGTAATCCCCTGTACTTTCCTAGGCATAGGTATATCAAATTATCATGCCTTATGCTACAGAGTTATGCCCTCAAAAAATTCATGTGCTAGTACAAAAAAAATGCCTAATATATCTTAAACTGTGTTCTTCGGTGTTAACACTTCCCGAGATGATAATACTTTTCCTTATCTTATTACTTTTTAGATCTTCGAAGACTAAAGTTGAGAGATTATTATAATCCATTTCAATCTTGCGTTATTTTTTATCGTTTGAAGCTAGCAAATCTCCTTTGATGCAATATTTCAAAATAAAATTGTTCTTCAGATGGCTTCGGAACACTGCAAAAATGAAATACATTTTTGGGCATAATGCTAAAATGTAAGGGTAAGAAAATATGTTTACATACAAAAGTGGGATACGTAAAACAGGTATACTCGCTACCTAGGAACATTACACCATAAAACAGGTAGCTGTTTTTAACCTGGAACAGAATTTCCTTTTTATAGTCTATAGAAATCTGTGACATAAAAGAGCCTTTAACCGTATTTGGGAGGTCAAGTAAGTTTCAACAGAATATCATGCTTCATCTTCTTTTTTATCCTAATTTTTTGTTAACGAATGTCACATTATCGCTATAAATATATATATATGCATGGCAAAAGTATATAATAAAAATTAATTTCTTACCTGGCCTTTGTAATGGACGATAAATTCGTATGTACTGAATCTTAAAACTGAAAACTTAACCGAAACTTGTCTTACGAAATATTATTCCAAGAATGGTTTCCTATGTTTCCATCTGTTACTTATATAGAAATTTTTAGTTTGACCTGTTTATGTCAGGACTTGTCAAGATAAACAATGTAAAGAATCATTTCGGAATATCTACATACTTAGAGGAGCCAAAAAAAGTTATAGCTGATATAAAATTTTAAGTGTCGTTTTTTTGTGATGTCTTTATTAAATATATTATTCTCTAATTCTTAGAACAATAAATATTTTTAACATTTAAAATAGCTTTAATATTTTCCTTACGGGATGGGACAGCATGTATCCCAAGAATACGAGCCCCAAAATTAATTTATATATATGTATATATATATATATATATATATATATATATATATATATATATATATATATATATATATATATATATATATATATTTATAGTTATATATATATATATATATATATATATATATATATATATATATATATATATATATATATATATATATTCTTGGACTCGAATTCTTGGAATACATGCTATCCCACCCCGTAAGGTAAAGGTTAATCACTTTAAGAATTTTTCTTGTAACTATTTTGCCAAAATATTCAAATCCGGCGTATAATTGTGTTGTTGCAGTTCGTAACAATTAAGTTTAATGTCCATTTGTCGACAGTGAGAGGGGCAATGAGTTTATTCTTTATTAACCTGTTTTTGTTGTTGTTCCTAATGCCCCTTGGCCGGATATTAAAGCCCAGGTCCATAAAGGATTCTGGCTGAGTAGTCCGGCTCCGGTTTATAATAGTTCAACAAGGGTCGGAGTCCAACTAGGCTAGGTGCCACCATAATTTTGACCGAGCAATCCCTCGGGGGATCGTACATTCCCCACCCAGTGACCTCATTGGATTGACAAGTCTACAGAATTAACGTGCTCATATCCGGCTTAGACACAAAAGTATTTAACGGTGCTTGTCGGTATTCGATTCGAGCTCCCCCAGTGCGGAATTCCTAAGCACCACCACTAGGCTACCTAGGATCCATTACTGATAATTAAATGTTGGTGTCATGAGAGAAACAAAATACATACAAATTCAAAATACATACAAATAAAATACAATTTAAAATACCTACAAATATAAACGATTGAAATTATCACCTATAGTTTGTCCTTTCGAAATGCTATATTTGAAAAGTATTTGAAAAGTACTCAGATAATTCCTCAGATCAGATGAACTGTAGAATTACAAGATTGCACAGGTATAAGTTGTAATAAAAATTGAATCTTTGTATATATCGCTAATATAAACTTTTTTGGGGAAAAGAGCTGTAGCTTTACCACACTTGATATATAATTTATTTTGTTATTAAATCTCGGAAATTAAAAACAGTGACTTTATATATATATTGTGTTCGTCTATTATTTAATTTACTTTGCACTAATGTGATCAGTTTATAAAGCCTTTGTAAAATCATTTGAAATATTAGTAGTTTAATTACCCATTTCCATTATATGACATTGTAAACTGTAATTGTATACTTTTATAATAATATATATATTGATAACTAATTAGTTTTAAACTATAATCTTATCGTTATTGCCCTTTGTTTATAACACATTTTATACCTATTAATTTATATATATATATATATATATATATATATATATATATATATATAAATTGGAATAGTTAGTTGAAATCGTAGATGAAAAATTTTAATTACTTTTCAGTGCATTCATTCCTTGATAGATTTTGTTTGTTGTCAGTGACAATACCTGCCAAGTATTAAGAGAATGCTACGTCACTTATATTCAGGCTTATATGGTAAATCCCAAGCAGCTCTTATCCTAAACCATGACGGTGAATTTGCTACCCAAAACTTCGAATTTCGCTAATATTTAATCCCTTGAGACATAATTTCACAAGTGCGATAGAAATTTCAAAGCGGGTTAGGTTAATCTCCGATCTGATACCTGAGTCTTCAAAGCAAGACAATGGTATTAAGCCAACAGCACCAAATATCCGTCTAAGGCTCCCATTAATCGAACGCAATTTCCAGTATTTAATTGGTTCTTGGTTGGTCGCTTTAAACCCGACTCTGGCTGTTTATTAAGTGTCATCAATCAAGTTAAATTCCTGCTTCGCGACGCTAATTTGCCAAATTGAATTTCCGATCTTCCAAATGAAATGAGGGAATGCATAAACTGCGCATAAAATCTTCTTCAATAGATGTATTCATGACCTCAGTTTCAAATCTTCTTTCAATGTAACCAACGGCGTAAATTATTATGGGCAAACATTGTTTCAATAACATATCATTCATATGATTGTAGCATAGTTCTCTGAAAAGAAATTGATGAAAGAATTTGACAGATTTTCTACTCTTGCTCTATAGTGATTAGAAATTCATAAAAAAGAAGGCTTCCTAGGGTAGCTTAAGGCTTTTGAGTAGTAATCCTATTAGATTAGCTCAGCTCGGTGTCAACCTATGGAGAAAAGTTTTCCAAAGATTTTCGACTTGGATTTAAAAATATTTTATTTAATCGTGACCCGTAAAACAGAATGTAATTTTTTACTCTGCTATATATAAAGGGTATATATATACAGGGTGGTCATAAAAAAACTTCCGATCGAGATCAGATTTCAGATATAGTTATTCAAAGGTATGAGCTCGGGATTGTGTGAACGGCAACAAAGTGGTTATAGGTATTGAAATTTTCCAATGGCAACGCCCACTTTTTCCCGTCGCAAAATGCTCAGAGTATGCAAAAACACTAAAGAGCCTGTGATGGCACCTATGTGGGAAAATGTGTAATCCAAATGAAATTTTTCTTTTGTCCGATCTATGTTGTCATCAGTGATTGGTTTCTAGCCTCTGTCATATGCAAATTTCCTCCGTGCGCCCCGATCGCGTTTTTGTTGGCCGTTCGAAGAGCTGTTTTTGTGCGTGCATAACGCGTCCGTTTTTTGTGATACACGCACCGTTCCTACACGTTCTTTAGGGTTTTCGCATGCGCTGAGCATTTTGCGACGGGAAAAAGTGACCGTTGCCATTTGAAAATTTCAAGTTTCTGTATCTATAACCGTAACCGTGAGCAACCCTTGAATGCCGTTCACAGAACCCCGAACTCATACCTCTGAATAACTATATCTGATATCTCATCTCGATTGGTTGGACGGAACAGCCACTAGAGGTCCATATATTTCCAGTTTATTAATGTCCACCCTGTATATATGAATACCTTATTTGAATAGTGGTCCAACTCCACTTTTAAAAAAATAGAATTAGCCTCACATTCCTGTTCATTCAAGTCATTTCTATCTTATTTTTAAACTGGTACACCTCCAGTTTATTTCTGCTTCCAACAGAGGGTAATACAAAACAGACTTCTGCAGACATTTCTCAGCACTCATTAGACTTTAAGGCTCTGTATCTCAAAATGAACAAGAATGGAGTTGGACCACTATTCAAATAAGGCCTTTATATGTATATGTATATGTGTATGTGTATGTGTATGTGTGTATATATATATATATATAGATATGTATATGTGTATGTATATATTAATATATATATATATATATATATATATACAGTGCTAGATTTCTAGAAATAGAGGTGCCGGAACGGCAACCTTCCAGGGTGTGTGTGTGGGGGGGGGTATTCAAATTATTGATAAAGAGAGGTACCTAAAGAGAGGTACCGGAACGCAGTTCCGGCGCGTTCCGCTTCAAATCAAGCCCTGTATATATATACACACAAAAATTTCTCTGAGTTTGTATGCGTAGATTTATGCGTTTGTCAGTGTTTGAATGTGCGTATAGAAAATCAGGAAGAGAGATCATATCTTATTCCACTTGCATATATTGTACAATGAATTCACTCTAGCATGATAAACTCACCCTAATTTGCTCTGCAACTTACTGTGGGTGCAGAGAAAAATATCAAGCTTTAAGATACTTTGTTTCGAAAGTAAGCATACAAATATAAATTTATTTTTACTACCACACATAAAAGTCTGTATTCATTATTCTAAAACACGTCATATAAATTACATAAAATCACGATATAACTCCTGCAGTAAGGCCAAAAAAATATAAAAACAAAATGAACTGTTAGACAATTTTGCCAATTTATATGTATATAATACATATCGGGACTGAACTAATAGCGCCATCTACAAAGCGTTGGAAGACATAAATCAGCAGATCCAACCTCTGACCCCGAGAAAAGAGCAACAGACTGATATTAATGGGTATTTCAAAAGATGTACAGGAAGTGATGATTTTACTTGCTCCTCCAGGTTAACGAGGTAATAACAATTCAACCCTCGCTGGCTTTAAAGGAGAGGGTCGCCTACTGTCACATTAATGATGCCCTAATGGAATAAAATCCCGCGGAGTGTAACTGGTTACAAATTCCATTATGGAATGAGAAAGCTCTACGGAAATTAATTATGATGATTCGAGATTGAAGTTATAGTTGTTTCTTAATTTTTGCGCAGGGGTAAAGATTGCTTCAGGTAGCAGATTTTTTGTTTTTAAAGAGGGTCGGTCTAAATTAACTTTGTAGCTATTGCAAAGTGGTTATGGATGAATCGAAGTGGTTACACACCCACGGTAAGTTATGGCCCTAGTGTTAGTTAATTTTAATGCATTATATATAAGAAAAAAAATCAAGGGAGAATATAAATATTGAGTTTTGATTTCTTTTAGATATAAATCAGGGACGTAGAAAAAGGAAAAAGTAGGGGTCCGAGACAGAAATTCCATTATTTGGGGACTTGCACAGTTACTGCATAATTGCAGCATTCCATAATTTGGAGACACTGAACTGCATTCACAGTTCACTAAACTTAAATGGATCTTTGGAGTTTTCTCTGAGAAAGTTTATCTCAGGTTCGTCATTGACGTATATTAATATTTCTATGAACTTTCCATCTCTTAGAATCGCATTCGATGCGATTTTTCCTGTTGTTTTTTATTCCTTTAGGATTTATAAAGAAATGGAGTAATGTATAATATTCATGTTCTTAACTTCTATTAATCGAATCTGTATAAACATGAAAAAGTGATAAAGATCTCTCTCTCTCTCTCTCACACACACACGCACACATATATATATATGTGTGTGTGTGTGCTTGTTTGTTTGTTTGTTTTACTGCCAATGTCCAAAGTCTGGACAATTCGCGAAATGGCTGGCCATTTCGAGCATCGGCCAAGTCACTTGGCCAAAGCCCGGAATAATCGAGAACTTACGACTGATTCGGGCTTTGGTCAACCAATTCGCGATGCACCCGACAATCAATGGCTAGTTCACGAATAGTCTAAGAAAAAGTGGCTAAATCTAGAAGTTTTACAGAGTTGGAACATGCAGTAACGGGAGTTAATCATACCAGTTCTAACTCACAGTATTACCACATGGAAAATCCCTTTAGTATTGTCGAAGTAGAAAAAATTAGTTCAAAATCAAAGAGAAAAGCACAATTTTTCTTGGGTAATTCGGGCACTGGTGGCTCTTTTTTATAATTTCCTCTCCTTTGTCACAGCGGTTATATAACGTACACTTATACAGTACGACGTATATTTTTTAACTAGGGATACGTAAAATTCTCATAAAAAATATCGAAATTTCGCAAAAAAAATTTAAATACATAAAATTTCGCATTTATTAGCAAAAATATATATATAAATTCCAAAAGTTCTCATTTATTAAAAAAATTACAATTTTACTTACTTGGATGGGTAAGTGTCAAAATTCTTAGTTAAAAGCTAAAATTGTAGTAGTATCCAAATTTAGTTCCTTAATTCTTTGACTTCTGTCACTAATTATCCCAGCATCTACTGTTAAAGAGACTATAGAGGATTTGTATAGCTGCATTTCTAAAGTTAAGGTAGCAGCATTTCGTTGCAAGTAAAATCTGTATAACATCAACAGGATTCTCTTGGTTAACTACTGTAAGCAGCTGAAATACCCTTGACTTTTGCCCTCAAGAGACGTTCTTAGATCTACTAAATTTTTCCACAAAACTGGATGGTTGATTTTTACAGTTAGAATTTTAGGTTCAACTCCGGTAAGGGCAAGTGTCTGGGTGAAAGTCGGAGCCAAGTCGAAGGAGAGTGAGATTTCTCAGTTAAAGACCCTAGATGGTCTTACTTTAGCAATAATGTTAATAAATTATTACTATTATTACCTAATTTCGCTTAAAAGGCCGTTTATCACAGAGGTTTTGCCGAAAAGTAGTAAAAAAACCATTTTCGCATTTATTCGCTCTTACCACCAAATTTCGCATTTATTCGCATCTATTTCGTAAATACGAAAATTCCGTATCCCTCTGTATAACGTGTACCTATTTCATATCTCAGGAATTTCTCCAAGACAATTATTGAATAAAACTCGGACCTGTCTAAACTAGGATTTACCGGTGTAACATTCCATTTTCTTACCAAAGTCCTCTCTGTAAGCATTATCCTAAAAATCTACCAGAACAACTTCGAATAAATCTATACATATAATTCAAGTTCCCTTTTCTGAGAATTGATACCATTAAGTTGGCCAACCACAAGAATGTCCTTCGAGACACGAAGAGTCTATCACCACTATTACAGGTCGACAGTTCCAAGTTCTCGATGAAATCAGATTCGACAATCATATGGCTAACACAGCTTTCGCTTATAAGCCTTGTTGTACCTGAACACCATACGCTT
Organism: Dolomedes plantarius; assembly: GCA_907164885.2. NCBI lineage: Eukaryota > Metazoa > Arthropoda > Arachnida > Araneae > Dolomedidae > Dolomedes > Dolomedes plantarius. The sequence continues at coordinate 124,658,554 of OU015490.1, read as the reverse complement.
CGTAGCAAAACCTGCAAACTCAGTCGGGGGTTGATTTCCCCTCTTCGGTTATGTTTAGTATGGGACTGGGCTCGGACGGACAGTGCAGATCTGCAGACCTATTTGGGCAACCCGGGGGCCCCCCATGAAATCAGATGTTAAGACTTTTGGAAACTTAACCATAATTCTGTAATCATTCGATTTTCGAATGTACGATTGAAGGGAGTTTAGTTTAAGTTCAAGCGTATAGAACGTGGGAAATTTTTAAATTACATTTTTGAATTATTTACTTGCATGAACGGTATGGTTCGTTCATCGAAACTCGGAATTCAGATTCTAGAGGTTCGATTTCTGCTCTTGACAGAATGTTAGTACAACGGGGAATCAGCAGTGGGTTGTCGTTATGGAGCATACAACAAATTTTTGTTGAAGTTAGTGCGACAGCAGTGTTGTTAAAGAAGTAATAAAGGAAGTTGCAAGTAACACTATGAGGCAATTATGTACCTTACAATAAATAGTCGTGGAGGTAGACTAGTAAGAGAATAATTTAACATAATAAATAAAAAAATGTTGGACGTAAAATTGGAGGGTTTTTAGTATACTACCAATGTTCAAGACTAACAACAGCAACGTCAAACATTAAAAAATAATAGTGGAAAATAACATTGGAGTGCAATTATCAACAACAAAGTTGAAAATTCAATAAAATGTAGGAAATAATATTAGAAAAGTTCTTAGGAGTTTATAAGAAATACAGAAGGTCCTTCGCACTGTATGGAAACGATTTTGTAATTTATTTTTGTCATTTGCATTTTGAGATTAAAATTTGGCAACTTCAGAATAATCGTCTGCTACTGTTGTGATTTTATTGGAATGTAAAATAAAAGATTTATTTTGAAAATGACTCCTACAATTGACCGATGGCTCGAGGGTTACGTAACTGCACTTTCCGAAGACAAATATTTGCATCAACAAATTATAGAGCTGTGTAAAATTTTTCAAAAATATTATTTATAATATATTAAATTTGAAAGGAAAAAGTGTAACTTAAAGTAAAAATGAAAACATGACCTCGAAGTCTCATCCTAAGACTGTTCAAACGCAGGTAAATATCAAGAAAATGAAGTCTTTGATCCCAAAAGAAAATCAACCGACTCAAAGATCCATTTCATCGAAAATAGGAATGTCTTCTGGCACTGTAAGTAAAATAATTCATAAAGATTTGAAGTGAAAAAAGATGTTTAAACTTAAATTTTATCTTTTTTTTTGCAAAAGCATATAGCAGAAAGAAAAACGAATTGTAGAAAATTATATGAAAAAAACTGCTGAAAAATGGAAATTTATGGTAACACCAAATGAGGCATGGGTGTATTTAAGTGACTGTAATAAGAAAAAGATCAATTTTCTATTGCTCAACTGACGCGAAAGACCTTACGAAATGGCTTCGTCAGGGTACAGAAAAGTTGCCAAAAGGATTCATGATAGTTGCAGGATTTTGTTACAACGGCAAATTAAAAATAAAAAAAGCCTCAAGTAAAACCAAAATTAACTCCCTCTTCTATCAGTAGAATATTTTAGAACCAATTTTTGAAGAAGAAATTACAGCCTTATATGGAAAGGACATTGATAAAGTTGAGCTTCATATGGACAAAGCCTCTATTCCCACGTCTAAATCGACAGCCGCTTATTTAGCAAAGAAAGAAACAGAAACAGGATTAAAGTGTATCCCGTTTAATGAAATACATGTAAAATCACCTGACGCTTCTCCAATGGACTTTTGAGATTTCGGTTTATTAAAACGAGCCTTTGGAAAACTGTATCCAAAAACACTGAACGGACTTTGGAAAGCGGTCCAAGAGGAATGAGGTTAAATTGACATGATAGTACTGAAAAAAATGTTTACTATCATGGAAAATTTGTGCTAGAGCTGTCAAGAACCATGACTATCAGATAGCAGCAAATCGCCGCATAAAATATGGCATTTATACGTAAAACTTAAGTATGAAAATCGATTCCATAGAGTGCGAACAACCTTCTGTATTCGTAGATGTAAGACATTATTGACAAAAATGTAATTATAAGTTTTGTAAATGACATTTAAGGGGGTGGGGGCACTCTGTAAGGAGCAAAAGATTCACGGAGCCAAAAAAGACAAGGGCTCACAAAAAATGCAATAAAAATTGTGAGAAATAAAATTGGTTGATTTATAAAGATCATAGGGAAAATATTCGGCGAGACCAACAACGGCAATGCTAAAATAATGTTAAAATTGAAATATGTGTTCTATTGGTGTAAAATCTGAACACCTTGTTTCGCAGGCTGTTAAAATTGTGTAGGTGTAATGGTATAAAACATCCGCAATTACGTAAGAAATAAATTTCTGATTTCAGAAAATTAACTTATGTGAATCTCTCCAGACCAGTGCAGTTTCAGTCCAAACGTCAACAAAAAGAATCAGACAAACAAACAAAAAAAATAAATCCATTTATAATCATAAATCCGTAACCAATAATCAAAAATTCCGCTTCCATAACCACGAAACGTCACGACGGAATCATTTTCCCAAATGAAGTTCAGAAGTGGTGCAAAAAACCAGCGCGGGTAAAAATTACGCAAGCCCGCGTAGGAGCCGACGATAAATTCATCTCATTAAAATCGCAGTTCAAGCAGAGATCACGAGGAATAGCGGCTAATATCCGACGTTCCTCTTTGACTTTGACAGGTAGGAGAGAAACAAGTTGTATGTCTTGCAGAGGTTGGTTTTTTTATTATTATTTTGCTTATAAACTCTCTGCTGTTTTCTTTTTAAGGCGCGCTTGTAAAATGAGAGGCCATTGTTGCTCGCTATTAATTAGAACTCGTACGGGGACCACCGTGTACGTGAAATGCCGACAGATTTTTTAATAGTTCATGGGGGGGCTCTACATATTAAATATGAAGAAGCTGTCTACGTTTCTTGGGGCTAATTTGTGCGTTGTTTAATTTCCTGGTAAGAATTTCAAGTCTCGATTCTTTCGAATTACCGTATTTGTCGGAACATAAGAGGCACCTTTTTACGAAAAAATCGACTTAAAATAAGGTCTGAAGGTAACGTTAAAATAAAATGAATATTTTGTTATATATATATATATATATATATATATATATATATATATATATATATATATATATATATACCCGTGCTTCGCTACGGAGTACATTCAAATTAAATACAACGGTCAATGTATGCAATTAATTTGTATATTTAATATCCATAAAACATACTCATTTGATTTAATATCTTAAAAGAGCACCATCTCAATGAGTCTAGTGGTTAAATTTTATCTTTTACTGTACTTTAATATTTTTGTTGTCAATTTATTTCGTTGTTATGCAAGTGACGCTAAATATATATATTTAAGTTGCTAAGCCGACATTTTGGGCAGTCCGTGTGAGAAAACTAGTGCATCAATTTACTTCATTTTGGTCTTAAGCAAAGGATTATAGTCTTTAGATTTGTCAAATTTGGTTTTTGTAACCACAATTTCTACTAATTATCGATAATTTACAATTAAAAATTGATTTCTACGCATGCTCAGTGGCATGTTTAAATCTGTCTTTAAAAACTCACTGTTTCTGCGCAATCTCAGTGACATGTTTTAATCATAAATACATTGATTCCGAAGAGTCTCTCGAGATCTCCCTCTGCCATTTTTATTTTTACTATAATTATGTTTGTGAAATATAGGATTAAACCTCATGTAAATTGTTTCTTTCGCGCTGTTTAATTAGCGATAATTTACAGTTTAAAAAAAAAAAAATTGCTTTCTACGCATGCTCAGTGACATTTTTAAATCTGGCTTTAGGTACTCACTAAGCACGAGGCAACTTAAATAAATTATAGTGTTTCTGCGCAATATTATAATTTTCAGCATTTGGCAATGATTTTTTGAGTATAATTTGTGTATTAGTACATTTATTTACTTTTTAGCCGTAATGTTTTAACGGGTACCAACTAGTTAATTTAAAGTATCACAAAAAGAAAAGAAACCACGTGATCAGCATTTAATAAATTAAATCCTAAGAATGAATGTTTAAAATTTCACCAAAAATCAGAAAATGGAGGTAAAGATTCGGAAAAGATTCCATTTAAAGGAATTTTTATGATCTTTCTCGTGATATAAATTTCATAACTGTCAGATTATTTTCTTAAATATAAACTTTAAAAATGTTACAAAAACAACTTAAAATTTTAATTTTAAAATCTAAGAAGAAATTTTCAAAAATCTTTCTTGGTGCACCCCTACACTATAAGAAGAATCGCCATACAAGATTTCAGCCCTCAAAAGACGTTTGGTCTGTGTGCAGTATCTCTCAGTCAGTGAATCAGTCAGGCAGTCACTGAACTGCTACATATATATATAGATATAGTATATAATATGTATTTATTGTATATATTGTATATACGTTATTTATTATATTTATTATACATATTTTCATATATATATACAGTATGCCCACTAAAGTCCCTTCCCACCCTCTTAACTTCGGAACGGCTGCTGCTATATTCATAAAAGTGGTGTCTAGGTATAGTAAAGTAGCCATGCGCAACTGAATGAAACCAGCTACGGCGCCATCTGGTCGAAAACTGCGGAGTTAGCATTCCTATCTCAAAAACGGAACAAGATAGGAAAAAAAGTGATTTAGAAAGTTGTAGAGCATCCTCGATTTAGTAAGAAAAGACACCTTGTGGACATTAATGCGAAGAACAGAGTGGTTAAAACACGCATTTCTTTTTTCGTGATTTCCTACACTGTGACGTAACAAAAGGATCTGAGAAAGAAAAAAAAACAACTAATTTTAACAATATACCTTTATTTGAGATGTTCAAACTTCTCACCGTCAGCTGAAATACACATTTGGATCCTCATTCGAATCTCACGTTGCACACGTTGGAGCATAGAGCGTGACACGTTGGCACAAGCGTCCGTAATGCGTCGTTTAAGGACCTGCATTGTTTGTGGAGGGGTCGCATACACCTACTGTTTCAGGTATCCCCACAGGAAAAAGTCCAGTGGAGTCAGATCAGGCAGAGTCTCCTTTATAAAGACAATCAGTAGTACAAGGATGAAACCCTCGGGGTTTGAACCGCGGTCCTTTTGATTGGGGATCACAAGCGATATACCACTGTGCATACTGCGGTGTCGTGTTTTGCCCGAAAGATAATCATTTCTTCTTCCGTTCAAGTTTCGTGACGTCATAGTGTAGGAAATCACAAAAAACAAATGCGCGTTTTAACCGTTCTATTCTTCGCATTAATGTCCACAAGGTGTCTTTTCTTACTAAATAGATGATGTTCTACAACTTTGTAAATAACTCTTTTTCCCTATCTCGTTCCATTTTCGAGATAGGAATGCTAACTCCACAGTTTTCCACCAAATGGCTCCGAAGGCGGTTTCATTCAGTAGCGCATGGCTACTTTACTATACCTAGACACCACTTTTATGAATTTCGCAGCAGCCGTTCCGAAGTTAAGAGGGTGGGAAGGGACTTTAGTGGGCATACTGTATATATTATTTTTAAGTAAGAATAAGAAAATATATTTCTATATCTAACAAAATACAAAATATTCTTTTCTAAAAATCCTCACATAATTTTGAGGTGCGTCATATCGTCAGATAAATGCGTAGTTTCGAGGGAAGTTTAGGCCAATGCCTGTACGAACGGTATCCTGTATAGAAACGGTATCCTGTAGTGCCTGTGAACTCCAGATTGACGGCGCCCGAGATTTTCTACAAAAAGATACAAAAAAGTATATTAGTACAAAAAGGTAATTTTACGAGGGTCGAAAACGTGAAAATGTAAATTATAGTGTAGCAATGATGGTGTGAAACTGAAAAGAAATATAAAGCTGACTTTAAATATTGTGGAGATATAAGGGTTGCCCTAATAAAAGTGATACTTTTTGGTTTTGTCCTGTAATGGTTTATTGGTTGCGATACGGGAACATTCAAGAAGTAATAGCGATTCACAGGCTACACAGAAATCCGCTACACCTATCACATTGTTGGTTCAAGCAATTGACCCGGTGCTTCATTAGATTTTGGATAGCTTCTCATGATGATGTTCTGGGACCTGATCCGCGCGAAACTTCCTGAACTGCAAACGTTCTTAAAAGGGGACAGTGGACCTTCAAACTTAATTTTTTTTTGTTTTGAATGTATTTGTTTGAAATTTGAATAAGTGATTAGTACCATAGATATGTAAAAGTGGTTAAAATTTAAAGATGAAATATTAATAATTTATGAATTGTGATTTTTTAATTATATCAAAAATTGGCCTAATTAAAAATATTCCATGCGCATTTCTTTTGCATATAATATGGTAATTTTTATTTACAGGATACCTTATAGAACTAACAACAAAACTTATTGCTTATTTTAAGCATTCCTTAAAAATATAAGGATAAAAAAATAATAATAGTGAAAACACCCTTTTTATTATGCAAAATACCTATAAATCCTCTTTTCAAGTACAAAATTTCGAAATTCTGAGCTACGAAGCATAATTTTTTTTCAATAAGATTTATTTGATATACAGTTAAGTATATAAAACTTAAATTTCAAAGCAATGCGATAATTAGAAATGCGCCTGGAGCAGATTGATAATTCGTATGACATGAACATTTTTATTTTGAGAAAAACACATTTAAAGTTATTGCTATTAGTGACCACATAATATCTTAATTAAATACAAATTCTTATTACTATTAAAGTATTCACAGAAATTAAAATATCTTTTTGCAACGCATTCCTACTCATCCGTAGTTTCACAATTCAATAAAAGAAAAAAATCGAATTTTTCGACAAATTTCACAATTTTGAAAGTCCACTGTCCCCTTAAAGAATGGTGTTCACAGTACTCTTACCCACGGATGTTTCCACAACCTCTATCAGGGTGATGACCGAATGGCTAATACGCTGGCATTCACACACACATACACCAAAAAATGAATCAAACAAACACACACTCAGACACACACACACAGAGTACAATTTAAGTTAAAACCGTGAAATCAATATCTAAACATTAACTACTAAACTCTCTTGTAAAAAATCAAATGTTTCAAATTCGGAGTTTCTTTAATAAATTTTATTTTGATATTATCATTTAGTTTGTACAGTAATTTTATAGAAAACATGAAAATAATATTTTGAATTATTAGAGGGATATACGAACTTCGACAGAAACATATATTTCATCATGCACAATTTTTAATTACATATTGAATTCCAAACGCAATCGTAATTTTTACGATATTGCTTGAATGCCATTGAAGTAAAATTTAGAATTCATAATACTTACGTTTAGTCTAAATTAATTAATAATCGTGATAAAATTTCTAAATAACCTAAAATTATTCAGTAAACAAAAATTAATATTTAAACAAGAATCTTCGACGGATATTAAATTAAAATTTTTAACACAAAATGTATTTGGAAGAACAACTACATTTAAAAAAAGCCTAGTAATAGTTATTTTTATTAAATAAACTATGTTTATATAATATTCAAACTTTTAATTTATAAAACATAATAATTTTGATATTTACTAATTGCTGTGGTAGTTAAAATAATATTTATTATTCATTGTGATACTTAATAAATCCTATTATTTTTATTTGTCATTAACAATTGTATTTTATTCATATTTAACACTAAAAAATGTCTAATGTACTTATCATAATATTTAGAATAATATTTCAAACTATTATAATATTTGGCTAGGGATCTTTTAAAAAATTAATGTATTAAAATTTTCAAATATTCGGATACGATATTCACAAATTCACATCTAAGTTTAGAGAGGTAAAAATAAAAATATTGAATCATATTTTATCCTAATAAATAAAACGTGAAGTTTGTATTTAAAAATTATTCTGTAAATTTCCAGCATTCACATTGCACCTTTTGTTCTCTCTAAAAATACTGATAGTTAATTATTTGCAGATAATAGATGATGCACAGCTCCGGATGCTCCAAAAAAGCTTTACACTACCCCTAGATTCAAGTGAGTGCTACAACATACTTGAGACAAAAAATATCTTTATTAAGGTACCTTACAAAAACGAACTTATAATGTACATGCAGTGAAACTTGTCTAGCCGGCCACCCCCCTATTCGATGACCACACATTTAAACGGCCATATTTTGTTCAGAATCGATAAAAGAATCCTTATAGCCAATATTACAATTGTGACCCCTTTGCCCCGGCCACCCCTCAAAACGGTCAATTTGTTTCGGAACCATGACTAGCCGTTTCAGAGAAGTTGCATACTATATATATATATATATATATATATATATTCAGGTGGTTATCAGAATAATGGAAACACCTATCAATATTATGGGTGTTTATGAATATGCTTCCTATTCTTTAAAAAACAAGTCTGGCCACCGGTATTTTTTTATATAATATAGTGTATGTATTATTCTACTGTCAGGTAGCAGTAATGAAGCTAAAGACATCCTGGTTTTGGGGGGGAACAGCCTAATATGTCAAACCTTGCAGACCTTGTGTAAAGGGCAAATTGTTGGAGCGCGTTTAAATTGGAGTATCTGTTACTGCACCCCCCCCCCAAGCTAATGGGTGTTTTTCGAGCTATGGTATCAAAAATCATGATAGCATACAGAGTGCACGGAAAATTCCTTTGAGAAACAGAATAGTGGACGAAAGGGAGAGTCGAGTGAAAGAGATGGGAGAGGTATTCAAGCTAATTGTGACACGAAAAAAGAAAACAACTGCAACCAAAATGACCGAATAGCTCAATTGGTATCTGCATATTCTGGTATCAACCATTAGAGGTAGAAGGGAACTTCACAAACAAATCATTTACGGAAGAGTAGTTACTTCCAAGCCACTTGTAATAGATGCCAATACAAAATATCTTCCACAATGGTGCCACGAGCGCAAATCCTGGTCCAGTAATATGGCGAAAAACGGCATTTGGTCCGACGAATCATTGTTCACATTGTTCCTCGTAACAGGACATGCGTATGTATGGAGAACACCTACACAAGCGTAAGATTCTGGTTGTCTCATTTCAACTGTCAATCATGGAGGTAGATCTATCAGGGTTTGGGATGACATCTCATGGTTTCTTCAGGCCCTATTGTAACTCTAAAGGGGTGATTGAATGAGAAGGACTATGCCGAAATTTTAGCTCACTAGTCCATCCTACTAGTCTGGTAGCCATATAGAGATTTTTCTTCGAAGCCTGCTTTTAACTATTAAGTTTTTTATTGTAGTTATTTCATGTTAAGGGTATGTTGATTCATAAAATTGTAGGTACCCATGCAGTACCTTTGGGCAACACTCAGAATTAAAGATGGCGGCCATCCCTATATTAAATATTTAAATTCCGTGAAAATTTGTACTTATTTTGCAATAAACATGTGTTCCTTGTATATTTGCAGCGAATTTTAGTTGAAATATCCCAAAAAAGATCTGAAAGTAGTTGTTTTTATATGTAAAAAATTAAAATGGTGAAGGCAGCCATCTTGAATGTACAATTTAACTAAATTTATATGAAATTTGCTTAAAATATAGAAAGTAAACAATTTTTGTGAGTTTTTATTTTATATCGTAGCAGACATTATTTGATTATTTTTAAACATACATTTACACAAGTAGTAGATTAACAAAATGTAAAATTAGTAGATTCACATAAAAGGTACATTCACAAGTACAATAGTTCAGTTAGATTTTCAAGTATCTCATTAAATGAAGATAAATGTTCGTTAGTTGAAATCCAAATCAATTATGTCTTCTCATCGTCCTCATCTTCTTCTTGTACTTGGCTATTTCTATTTAAACAGCCGTCACAACGTGTCACATATTTTTGCAATACCAGCTTCAACGTGCTTTTTGTAGCAACCATTGTGGTTACTTTTTGAGGTATCCAGTCATAAAAACATTTGGACCATCCATTCTTAAAATCTTTCATTTCTATTGTACCAATTTCAACTGTATAATCAACATTTATGTTGTTTGAACATAATCTGCCTGTAACAATTTTCAAAAGTAGTAAAGGTTGGGAGTCAGGTTTCAGTGGATCTATGTAATTTTGTAGTTGATGACGAAGTCCTTATCTGTTTTTGTTATCTGTTCCAATTCGTGTTTTCATCTCTTCTTCGTGTTTGTGCCGCTTAGCCATCTCTGGCATTCCTCTTGACTGATGTTTACAAGATCTTCCTCCAGCTGAGTGCAAATATGTAAGCTTAATGCCCATGTTTTAAGAGTTTCTGGCTTCACAGTTATCCGGATAATACTACTAAGATCGTAACGAAATCTCATGAATGTATTTCCAATCCACATATCACTCCAAATTCCATTGCAGAAGCCAGGCATGTGTCGCATAACGTGATCGCCATTCAGAAAGTTCTTCATCACACTGACAGGCATTTTCTCCATAGCTCTTACATAAAACAGACCATACAGTGCATAGTTTTGATGACCTGCTGCAAAAAAGTAGGGTAACATTTTACGAACAACTTTAATATGTAGCGACCATTTTCCTTCACGTTCGGCTCTCACATATAACATCATGAGGAAGACAGGCTTTAATAGACAATCACCCCACAGCTTGCTTGTTTTGCTCTTTGCGGCTATAGTTTCTAGAAGTGACATAAGATCGTTGGTGTTGTTTGGCTGATGAACATCAAATACACTCCACAAGACTTCTTCTGCAACCATCCTTAAAGCTTTCATATTTTGAGGAAACTTGTTCCCTTTCATCATCTTCGGGACTCCCGCAAACACACCAGACATCAATTCTGATAAGCCACTGTCAGCCATCAATGAACCAACACTACAATGAAGCTCATCAATAAGTGCATTACTCCAAGACGTAAGATTATGTTGGCAAACTTTTCTGGGAATCTCCAAGTGATATGTAATGCAACTATATACAACTGTTGGTCGTATGTAAATATAGTAAAATCCTGACCTGCTAGCTTAGTAAGCCGTTGAGCTTCTACTAATGATGTCACCATTGTGTCTGGATGGGAAGGAATATTGTCGATCAGATGGTGATATTTGGCAGAGGTTGCTGGTTTCATCTCAATTTTTTTCAGACATGTTAGTGTATTGTATCCATTATACTCTGGGCATTGCTCTTTGAAGAGAATGTCCTTGAAGATTTTGAAGTCTTCTGTTCTGGCCTCATGAAGGGAAACTACTCTGTGGCATAAAACTTTTAGAGGCAGAGGTGTTTTTAAGGTCGCTTCTACAGGCATGGTTGGTTTGTTTTGTCCATTGTATGGAAAAATGTGTAGATTGTATGGGATAGCTTTAGACATTTCAGTATTTTTATTGGGATTTTATAGTGACTATTTAAACGAAGATCATCATTTTGAGAATAACGTTTTTCTGTTTGTACCACAAGCATCGCAAGGGAATAAGTTGACAATTTACCATTTTGTGAAGCTATGTCTGTATTAAAGTTATCAACCACAACTTTCTAGTATCGTTAGTAATTCCTAAAGTATTTATATCTTTTTCGGCAACATGGGCTGCAGATCTTTTAAATGTAAGGATTTCATCATACGAGCAAACTACTTGAAAGCTATATAGAAACTAAGCAAGTCGTTGTGAAAATCTTACTTTGACACCTAGAGCAATCTATAAACTCGTGGCTATGTTCAATAGGATTCATGTAACCATGTTTCCTATAAGTACAGCAGGAGGAGTGTTATTAAGTTTTGGTTTTAACCTTCTTGCGTTGTTGCAGTGTAGCATACACCTAAGGTGTTCGGGTCAAAAATGATCCAAGTCGTAATTTTCAATGTTGTTGTATTATAATTACATTTTATTTATATTAGTAATTTAATTATTTATTTAGTTATCATTTTATCTACCCTTTTGTGTATTTGTATATCATTTAACATTGTTTTACAGGTAAGTTTTCATAACCATAAGGAAGCTTGGATTTAATGAACCACTCTGTATTTATAAAACAAAAATGCAGTAATTCAATGCTTCACCCCTGAAAATCACTGTAAACTTTCAAATGCAATACAATGCAGCACGGAATTTTCCTGTATTTATTACATATATGTTTTTACATTCGTTTGATAAAACAAGAAAGTTCGCACCTGAGTATATTATTTGTTTATTTTCGGAAATAAAATTACACATTAACGAAATATTTATGAAATATTTAGCTTACATCCAACAATAGAATTTTGGACGCTTGAACAATCAATGAAGGAAAGTCATAGAAAATTTGTAAATTCGTTAGCCGCTAAGTTGTTCCGTTTATATACAATTGTTACACACTTGAATGTAATGTTTCTTACAAGTAAACTGTCTACCTATTAAACACCTCACAGGACTTTTGTTTTCAGTCTGTGTGCATAAGCGACATCTTTCCCTTTTGCCAGTAGTTGCTACATTTCCGGATTCTTCATACTGGGGTTCAGGCTGTCCTGAGTTTCGAATACTCATCGCCAATGCTCGGGCAGCCCTTGCTCTTGGCAGATGTTTTCTTCCTTCAATGTGGTGGGTAACCAAAGTCATGCCAAACTTCTCAATAAAGATTCTCTTTTGTGAAATGAGTTCATCTTCCCTTATGGGTTGATCTTGATTAATTATATTGCTTTATACTCGGAAATGTCTAGGATGTTGAAAAAAACTACGATAGACCATCTATTGGTCTTTCTCCTACAAGAATAGTGGGAGGCTAGTCTATCTAAAGACTACTCTACCTTTGGCTCTGTTATAATCTAGAATGATTTGAGGTTTCTTTGTGTCTGTATCTGCTATCTTTCTGTGATGGAGAAGAGTACTCTGTAGTTCTACGCACTTGCCTCTTTACTGGCTATACGGCTGTATTTTCCAGACATAATTGGTAGCGTTGTCACAAAGTACCCAAAATTTTATACCGTACTTGGCTGGTTTGCTGGGAATGTACTGGCGGAAGGGGCACTTTCCTCGGAAAGCTACCAGTTGTTTATCCACATTAACGTACATTTCAGGGTTATACAACATAGGCAAAATTTCTATCCACTTGTCCCAAAGTTCTCTTATGGCTGCAAATTTGTCAGTTACCCGTCTTCTTGGTCGCGTCTACTTGTCATCAAATCGAAGAATCTTTGGTATCATTTTGAATTTTTCTAAGGACATAGTTGTTCTGACGATATCCTGTCCCATTGTTGCATCCCACAGACTCTCCGTAGACTCATTACGAGATTTATATACCCCAGACAGCAGCAACAAGCCAATAAATGCTTCCAAGTCAACGTTATTCAAATTCTTCCAACTGTCACCGAACACCTTTTTTCCTTCGACGTTACATTTTTTTAGTATGATATTCACAATCTCTGGAGGAAAAAACAACATAAATGCACAGTATTCGTCTTCCATTCTAGACGTCGCGTATTTCGTGGGCCAGGGTTCACGAGATACGCGACGGCCACCTGGTTCACATCATTTTCTGCCTCACGCCTACCACATGAAGTTTGTGGTTCATATTTTCATTTGATTTTACCATCTTTGCTAAATAGAGTCGTCGTCTGACTTGTCGACTGGTCAGATTCGTCGCTTTACAACGCCCCTTTACACACTCTACGAGAGTGGAAAGGAAAGCGCAAGAAGCAAATACCGGTTACAGAAACTAGGAACTGCTAAGGACAGTACAGTACTATTAGTGTCATCTATTGTGTCAAAAGGAAACAAAAAATATATATAACGGAGAAGAACGAAAGCATTAATGCATTGTCTCGAAGCAATAATTGAATAATATATTAAAAATTACGGTGCTCATGCTGCTATGCTCTGAAAATCCCACATGGGTCAAAATTGACCCGAACGACTTATGTGTTACAATTTTTATTGTTAAAACACTACCGTCTGTAAAAAATAATTTCACATAGCTGAATATTTGCTATGACTATAAAAACAAAGTCACAATATATTTTTGAAAAATTCCCCAAATTGTAATAAATCTATACGAAATAAATTTGTTATGGGTCAAAAAAGACCCGAACACCCTAAGAAGGTTAAGAAAGTTAATATTTGCATCAGAATCTGGCTTGTTTCTTCCCAAACATCCTCTGTTGTGAGGTCTGTATTATAGTAATCCTTAGTAATACCTATATCCTTGATTTCTCTCTTTATACGCTTGGAAAGTACATCAACACATTCCGAAAGTTCTTCGTTTGGGGTACGTCTAAGGACATCAATAACCTTTTGGCGAAAAATTACTGTGTTTGCGTAACCAGTTGAGGTCAATACAATTAGCTCTGACTGAAACTTATCAGTTAATGCCTTTATAAGGTTGCTGCGAAACCTTATAAACTGATACCACCACTTTCTTCTTTACAACTTAAATATTTCTACCGAATTCCATATTCTTCTTTCATTCAACAACTGCTCTGAATGGTTTGTCGTCATCCTTGGGATTTGAGGGTTCACCGGTAAATTGTCCAGCTACAGCTACTAGATAGTATCCCCATGAATCTGCTGTGACAGTCAACATGGTATCTTACTTCGGCAGCATTTAAGTCACTAACCGCTCCCTTATTCTAACATGTGACAACCATTTATCGTTTCGTTTGTTACATGCATCCAATATTGACTCTTTTATGGATTTTCCTTCTTCGACTCGTTTTTCACGGATCATGTACGCAGGTCTCCATAGGTCTGGATGTTTTTAATCTTTTAATACAACACAGTTGGTTCCACAATAAATATAATACTGTCTAAAATTAAAGGATGGTAGTCTTGATCTTCGAAGCTTTACAGGTTGCTCTTCAGCGTACTCTTCACTGCCTCGCTTTCGTTTATCAAATTTTGCCACTTTATTTTTATCAATATACATAGACACATAAGATTTATGACAGGTTAACTTAACGTCCTTATTTTCTATCAATCTTTGAAGTTCTTCACTTTTTCCATCCTCATAAATCTTACTACATGAAATAATAGTTTGAATTCGCTGTTCTCCTGCTTCGATAAGTTTTCCACATTTTGAACTACAATGATACTCCCAAAGAAAAAAACAGCCTTATTTCTCCATATTTCCCTATTTTTTCATATTACAGTACTTCAATATTAAAAACTACACCTTCAACAGAAAAAAAAATTAACTCTGACTGATAGATCGCGAAATATTAAAAGACTAGCCGCTGCGCGACCAGCATGGTCGCTTTTAGTTTTATATTTTCTTTTGCAAAACAACTCAACTGAAAGTAACAAATGTAAGGAATGTTGCCATTACCTATCATCATAAATATACGATGTTAAGGGGTATTCTCTATAAGGCTGATTCTAAAACATCGTGAGCAAAAAATGTGAATTTCCATTACTTCAGAACAGAGTTAAAGATAAGACTGAGAAATCCAACACCAATGATTTTAAAAATTACATCCCTCTCTGTATGTACTATTTTTCAAAATTAAGATATCTACACTTTATCATTACATCAAATAAGAAATTGTTGGGGAAATTTTTTTTCTCTGAAAAAAATGGAATAAAAATTCAGCAAGTACTAAAATATAGTATGGATTACATCACTTTCTGTATGTTTTATTGGTCACAATAAAACACCTTTATCTACACTTAATTCGAGCGTCGTGTATCCTCTTGCCATATAATGTTTTGGATTCGTTGCTTTTCCTTCATCCAGCGGGATAATTCTTCTAGTTTTGGCCATCGTGGAAGACGGCATGTTTCATCAACATTCTTCCTCTCCGCTTTTGTATTTATTGGCTGCTGTTAATATGTAGGAACTTCTGAAACACTTGGCAGCAATATTTTTACAAAAAAATTTTGTTAGCAAATCTATACCTTTAAAGCGCCCTCTCTTCCAAAACATTTTCTTTAGCCTGATTTTGTACTAAATTGTTTCGATTCCTGTATTCTTCTTTTCGTTCAGCTTTTAATTTAGAATCAGGAATCATTTCGTTTTTCCTTATTTGTTTCTTTAACCTTTTGTAATATATTTTGTTTCTCAACAGGGTCTAATTTTTTTTTCACTTTCTATATTGTGAGTGTTTTTTTAATTCAGATCCTTTTTATGTATAATGTGGTTCACTTCGGATTTCGTTAAAACGTTCTTTTTTTAAAGTTAATCGATTTTGTTACGATTTCAACGCTTCTTTCTCTGCCCAAATATCTGCGAGTCATTAATACTTTATTATCTATGATAAAATTAAGCTTAAAATTTAATTTATGAATCACTTGATACGGTTGACAACTGCGGCTAACAGCCATATGTGGTTACTAGTTAATACACAACGTGACGAAAAAATTAAATGACACGTCAGTGTACGATTCAACAGGAACTTGAAAAAAATACCACCATGGAGCTATAAATCCATGGTGATGTCTGATAATATTTTGCCTTTCGTACATAATTTTATGTATTTGTAATTTTATATATATATATATATATATATATATATATATATATATATATATATATATATATATATATATATATATATATATATATATATGCAGGGTTTGTATAAAAGTATCGAGAACAACTTTTTCCTGACGTGACTGTACGTCGGAGTGCGCTCGTACCGTGCATGCTAGGTGTTTGGGGGATGTCACCCCCAAGATGCACCAAGCGCCAGTCGCCTGCGAGCGTCCGTTCAGGCTAGATCGTGTTTTTAGTCGACCCCGGTCGAGTGACTCTGTGCAAGAGCAAAATTCAGCGAACGATTGACTGCACTACGCCATCAAATTCTAAGTTGGACTGAGGTAATAGAGTACGGAGACGTTGGGCATGATTCGCTAAGTGTTCAAGGATGAAGGCATGTCACAAACTGCAGTTTTTAAGTGGCACAAGCTCTTCAAAGATGGCCGAGAGAGTGTGGAGGACGAGCCTCGCGCTGGACAGCCGTCAACTTCAAGAACCTACGACACGTGAAACGAGTGCGTGAAGTGCTGAATTCAGACCGTCAGTTAAGTGTGCGCATAGTCAGAGATAAAATTGACATGGATAAGATGACAGTGCACAGCATTATCACTGAAAATTCGACGATGCGAAAGATCTGCACTAAAATCGCCTCGAAGGTCTTGATGGATGATCCAATGCACCCAGCCACACCTGCTCCAAGGTCACCGAGTATTTGACGATAAACGGCATCGTGACGATTCCTCAACCCCCTTACAGTCCCGTTGACACCAGCAGACTATTTCCTATTCTCAAAAGTGAAATCCTCCCTGAAATGGCACCACCAGGGGACCCTAAGTGCGATCAAAGACATCTGTGCGGATAGAGAACGCCGTGGAAGCGATTAATAGAATTGAGTAGCCTTGGGGAATTGGCGGGAAAGGACTACGTTGGAAAGTGATGAGATCAGCTTAAAAAGTTCTCGAATAATCTAAATACGGATAGCGCGCGTTGTTCGGGGAAATGGTAAGAACATTTTAGGCAGAGTGGGAAATAAATCCAAGTATGAGAGACGCATAGGAGATCGCTCCGTATTTTGAGATAGCCGGAGTGCCAGGTTTCCAAAGTTATACTGGAGAAGTGGTTTTCGTGTTACTTAAGACCAAAACGAAGTTTTACATAATACTTCAGATTTGACAAAATATACCCGGACACAATAACAGCCGAACTTAACTGACACATGGCGGCATACTATATTTGGCGACATTCTCGATTGCTGTAGATTGTATTGTAAACTTCCAGAACACAACAAAGCAAACTTGGTGAAATGTGATTATCCTCATGCCTAAATTGTTGCCAAAACTAGCCAAATTGTTTGGCAACCTCGCCAAACGTGTCACCAAGTTCACCAGAAACCTCGAAATCATCGCCGAAGGATCACATACTGACATTTAACACTCGATGGCAGTTAACAAGAGGTTTATAACACAAAATAAACAAAATTGAAAAACAAAGAATATTGCTACGAATTCCCAGTTTGGGTTCGGTGATTGAATGAACTTTCAATAAGACAGAAGAAAAAAAAATATTTACAGGAAGTCGAAATACTACAGCTTACAGATCATCAGAAACTGACTACAGTGCTTCTAACACAATCTCTAGTTCACAGAAGTACGGATAAACTCGACACAAAAGACGCCGCAGGAATTCGGACTTATCGCGGCATAAATCTCAGCAATTCTTCGATGAAAATCTCACAGCTAACTGCGGCGTTTTTGACAAGCTAGAAGCACAATTCAAAACTGAAATCTGCCCTCCCCCTCGAATCAAGGCTGTATTTATAGCTTTTCGAGAGTCTGGGGACTTCAAAAGTCTTCGAGAGTCTGGAAAATTCCAGGTTTGGAAAAGTGGACAAACGACACCAAATCACCAAATTCGGCGATATCTCGCCAAATAAGACACAAAAAAATTAGTTGCCAAAAGCGTCGTCAACATGCCAATAACTCGCAAATTTGGCGAGATACCATAGAAACCCTATGTTAAATGCATAGTACTACTACAGAAATTTAGCTAATACGTCTATTCACGTGGAACAGACAATAATAAGAGTAATGCTTTATTTTACAAGCAGAATAACAAATTTAACGGTAATTTAAGCTAAAGACATACATTAATTTACAAAATTCGTAACAATATTTAAAAATATTTACAGTGATTTACAACAATAATAATGCCCTTTAGGTTGTCTAGAAGGGATATGTTTTAATTTTACTAAGTTTCTTTCAACAATCAGAAATTGAATATACTTTATGCACAGAATATTGTTTATTTTTTATAACATTATGAAAAATATTGAGATGCAAAATAAAAATCCTTTACCATAATTCTGTTTTAAAATAATAATTCTATTACGTCTTTACAGATTATCTTTTTAAGCGATGCAATGTTATTCCAGCATGTGCGTATGGAAATTTATGATGTAGAACGTATACAAAATTAAAATATCTTTGGGTTTATCATTAATTTTCGGAGTCAGATTACTGTTTAAATGCTAATTTAAAGTAAAATAATGGGGAAAAAAATTCTGCTGTAATTAAAAAAATTGCTGAAGATAAAGATTTTAATCTTTAAACCTCATTAATAATTTAAGAATACTGCAAAATTATTTTACTAGTTTAATCACTGATAAGGAAATTTCTTATATAAATTACCTTTGGGCTCTCAGAAATTTAATGAATGTAAAATTTGGAAACTATAGGAAAGTACATATCCATTACATAATGTGTTCTTGAAAAAAAATTCAATACAGGAAACTGAATATTGTAAAGAAAGGTAAAAAAAATTGTATTAGAAGCAAAAATAACGAAAAAAAAACTTGGTTCCAGATTTAAAGTAAATTTAAAGAAGCAAGATGTTACTGATTAGATTCCTTATTTTCCGTTCCTTATTTATAAACGTAGCCAAGGGCTTGCTTTAATAAGTTTTCCTCCTTTGTTATACACCACCAAGGCATTTCAGAATAATATTTTTTTGCTTTTTGTCTTCCGTAAAACGTCGCCCAAGCATTGCTAAAGTACTTGCTTTTGCTTTCGCCCTCTGTAAAATGCCAAGATCTCAAAGATTTCTTGTTGAATTTCCTAGTTATTTTTGTCAAAATGTCATTGTGTGTTGATCACACAGTGTAAATAGTATTCATTTGATTAATCAGTTGTCTCAATGAAATAGTACCAGCTGAAAATAAAAAGTATTGGTCATTGAACATCAGTTGGCTAAAGTATAGAGCGTCGCACATCCGTTGGCGAACAGAAAGCATATTCTCGACATGAATGCTAAGGCATTGCGCCAATCGTGAAATGATCATATAACTGGCAGTGAAACGATACTCCGCAATTCAGAAATGCGTCAATCGCTTGATGACGTATATGTTGAGAAGTTTCGCTTCCAAAGCATCAGTCAAGTTCTACGCTTAGTCTTTTATTTAAGATCATAACATGCTGTAAATTTTCTTTGTTGTTTTAAAGAGAATTGTAATGGTATTATACTACTCTTACAGATTGTGCTTACGTATATTACATATATTACTCGTACATATAAGTATTAATGTAATTTAAGTCGGGGATACCTACGTATCTATTCCTTAAATTACATTAAAACTCATTTAAGGGGGTCCAGGACACAAAATTGTTCAAATTTTCGAAAAAAGAATTATGAAATTAAAAATTTCTGTGTTCTTTTACGCTTAAAAGGATGTTTAAATTATGTTTCTATCTTAGTTAGAACAGGCGAAATTATTATTTTTCTTTGCAACATTCTAATAGTAGCCAATCGTTGTTTAAACCTGAAAGTGCGTTTTCCTGCATGATGGGTTTTTTCCCCCTTTCTCGTCTTTAAATTGTTATAAGTCAAATACCGTTAAAGATAAATGGTTGAAACTTGGAACATGTCTTTTTCAACTATTTTACTTTAATTTTGAATTAGAAAATTTGAAAAAAATATTTACTTTTGAAAATATGACTTTTTAAAAATAAGTTACATAATTTTTTTTGTAATTTTTAATCTAAATATTTTTTTATTTAAAAAAAAATGGTGAATCATAATTAAAACTTATATATTTCTGTTTAATTAAATGAAAAAAATTTGAAATTCGATAAATAATAATTCGAATTATAACGATTTTAATTTACCCCACTTTTATTAAAAATTTTAAATTTTAAAATTTTTTAAGAACTTTTTGACAAGTTTTATGATGTGATTTTGTTTACAAATTATATGGTTAACCATCACAAAAAATTCAAAATTTTAACTCAATAAATAATTTTTTTTAAAAATGTTTCCCGGACCCCCTTAAAAATTGAATACATTTGCATCTTAAGGGGATTATATAAAGTATAAAACCATTTTAATGTTATTATTAAATGATTTTTTTAATAGGAAACAATTGCCCTTCTTATTAAGTCACCGAAATAATTTAAGCCGCAACTATAAAATATTTATCACGAATTTCGGACATTAAGCAAAGTTCGTGAACCAATGAAGTAACAACCAATGAAGTCCGTAAGAGAAAGTTTCCTCATTTTGATTTTCATTGTAGTAATAGTCGTGTGCTAAACTGGCACAGTATTTCTTGTAGCCTTCAATGAACGTTCCTAGGACTTTGCCAGCCAGGGGTCATTAGTGACAACAACAACAGCAACAACAACTGAATAGTCGACAGATGCGTAATGTATACACCTTTGTTGAGCACCACAAAGGAATGCTTAAAGCAATACAAATTTGAGTTCGGGCTATTCACTTGTTATTCACATATAAATAAACCCTTTTGTTCTTTATTTTTTAAAAATGCCGCTTCCGCATGTATCAAATTATAATGAGACGAATTTCTACTAAAGAACTACAAAATCAAATTTTGGGTTCCATGTTCATTTAAACGAGGGAAATTTTTAAAAGCTGGAAAAAATGTTCGAGTTTCGAGCATCAAAATTTCAGGAGCATGAAATTTTATTCTGTTGCCTATGAATTATTTATGAAGATCGAAAAATAACGTTGAGCAAAGATTTCCTGGGAAGGAGAAATTAGCAACGTACTGGATAAAAACAATTTTTTAAAGGAATTATTAAGGAAAAGCTGTACTTTTCAAACGTATATTTCCAGATGCTAAGCTTTCTTTTGTAAATTAAACACTTACGAAAGTTTTCTGATTCACGGGAAGAATTGAATTCTATTAATAGTAATAGATCAGAAAATTGTAAGCGATTATTTTTTAAAAATAAAATTTTTTATTCTAACGTTTTGTTCAAAGATATTTGTGAATAACGACTTAAGATAACTGCGACATAAGTTTATTTTCTTCCAGGTTTAAAAGCATTTGTTTCAGAGAAAAATTTCAGATATGACATAAATCGTAAGCACAATCACACTCCAACAGTTCAGAGAGAGTAGCGGATCTTCAACTAAGAAAAGAATGAATAAAATTTTTTGGGCGGGGTTCGGCATTCTTGTATAGCCTTGGAAAGATTACTGATTCTCTTGGGAATGGAAAATTTCAGAACTCGGTGATTGTACCGTAGTCAATAATAAGACAAACCTTTCGCTTCAACTATTTACTACGATACGTTAACATACTACAACTACTACATTCAAAGCAAGTATATACAGCGAGTTAGAATATAAAGTTAGATCGTCAGGTTGGCTTTTCGGGTTTCAGGACAACTCCAGCCTACAAGGCCTCCGACCAGGAGAGATCCGTCTCTCTCCACGAAAATCAGAACTCAGCATCGTGACCATAGGACCAAAGGAAATGGGTCGCAACTGCAATGCCTGGACCACGCCCTCAATTGCAGACTTTCAGGTAATAAGCAGAGTATAGAAAAGGAGTGAAATGATAGGATCACTGCTAATCCGTGAGTTCAAACTACAAGAAAAAGTGAGTAAGCATCTTGCAGGGCAGTAGAGAACTCAGCATCGTGGACACATGCCGTCAATCTTTATACTGCCGGCGAATTCAAAAGGATTTCTCTGGAGTAGGAAGTGCTGGTAAGTGTTCGAATTTTATGAGAGTCCAGCCGTCACTGTAGTGTCAAAATCTGAAGAACCCTCGAAACAATCTGGGATTTATGCGTTGTATAACGTTAAAAACCGCACATTACAAGAACTTTATGGTTTTTGAGATCGCCCAGATCAAGAATTCGCAGATACATGACATGTTGAGGGGGTAGGAAAAGGGTATCCCATACTTATATAAGAACTAATGGCGTGTAACAATTGAGACAATTTCACATGACCATGCCACCTAGGTGGAATCTGATTGGTACACCAGACACTAAAAAAGTTCACCAAAGGTTTCGCAAAGATCATCAAATTTCTCACAGTTGTCACGTATTGAAATGTTACACAACAACAGTAAATGAAAGGAGTTTTACGCAAAATAAACATAAATTTAGGAGAAATAAGCACATTTAGAAATATTTAGATATATTCGCAGCTATTTTCAATATCACGTTATTTTGAAGAATAAAATATTTTTCATGGGCAAATATAAATTTATTTTAAAGATCTGATATTTTGATGCTAAATTTCGGTAACATTGACCTCTGACGTTTAATATACATTAATATAGACTTAAAAATGTACAAATGTGTTACTAAACAACTCGACGGAATGTATATATATATATATATATATATATATATATATATATATATATATATATATATATATAATCAATGGCGCAACAGTCCATTGTGGATTAAGGCTTCTGCTGCCCATCGCCGCTGACTTTACCGTGGGCTTGAGGTGCCATAAAGCATATCTCTCGGTCAGGTTGTCAGCCTGCCGCGGGAGCCCCAGAGTTAGTTCCCAAGCTTGGTCCTCATTTTACCGACCCACTCAAGGGATGAAAAGCTGATTCGACCTTGCCCAGTTGCAGGGTCGAACCCTGGACCTGTGGTGTAAATGTTTTAAGCTTTTATCCACTACGTCACCGGGCGGCAGATATATATATATATATATATATATATATATATACACACACACATATATATATATATATATACACACAAATATATATATATATATATATATATACATATATATATGTCTGTGTGTGTGTGTGTGTATAAATTGTCTAGTATATAAATAAATTTTTTTCAGTTTCATTTGACTCTATGAAATTGACGGCTGTAAATTGAAAACTATGTAATTTTTGCGATTTTAGTGTGCTACCAAATAAAAATAAAAGCTTCTAGGAGATTTAAAACAAAAATAATTCATTAGGAAAATTTTAAAAAAAACTATGCCTCACATGTCTCAAATTTTAAAAAACGTGGTTCGTCTTACTTAAAAGAAGATCTTACTTTTTCACTCGAGACTTTTCTTCATCGATACACGTTTTAAAAACACTGCCGTAGATTATATCAAAATTAAGATACGATGAGATTTATCCTTAAGAATTCAAAATCAAATTATGAGCTTTATGTTTATTTAAACTAAGGAAATTTAAAGAGAAGAGGGAAAAAAAGAGACGGCTTGAGTGGAAAATAATGTCAAAATTTCTGGGGAATAAATTTTTATTCTCGAACCCATGAATTATTTATGAAGATCGTAAAATAATTTGAAAAGAAAAAAAGAAATACCGATAATAAAATTAAGGCGATATAGAAAAAATCAGCACGAAAATAATCTAAAAACTGAACGCTTGCAAAACTTTAAAATGCCAGTAAATAATTTCCTGTATCGTTTTAGTTCACCAGAAAATTATAAAGTTCCTTAGAAGAGAAATAATTTTTTAAACCCCTGTTCATTTCTTCCGATATATTTTAAAGTATAATATTGTAGTTATAACGAGGTTCCTCATTAATAAGGAAAACTTCTGTAACATACTGATTGCCGTATATATATATATATATATATATATATATATATATATATATTTATTTATTTATTTATTTATACACACACACACAGGGCCGTCATAAAAAAAAACTTTCCCGATTATTGGACCTCTAGCTGCTGTACCGTTCTATCGATCGAGATGAGATTTCAAATATATTTATTCAGAGGTATGAACTCGGGATTCTGTGAACGGCAACCAAGTGGCACTCACGGTTACGGTTATAAGTATAGAAACTCAAAATTTTCGAATGGCGACGCCCAATTTTTCCCGTCGCAAAATGCTCAGCCCATGCGAAAACCTTAAAGAGCGTTGGAACAGTACGTGTATGACAAAAGACGGACACGTTATGCACGCACAAAAAAAACAGCTCTGCCAACGGCCTATAGAAACACGATCGGGGCACACGGAGGAAATTTGCATATGACAGAGGCAAGACACCAATCACTGATGACAACACAGATCTAAAAAAAGAAAAATTTTCTTTGGATTACACATTTTAAACATGGGTGCCATCACAGGCGGTTCACAGAGCTGTTTTTTGTGCTTGCATAATGAGTCCGTTTTGGGTGATACACGCAACGTGTCAACACTTTTTAGGGTTTTTGCATGCACTGGCCGTTTTGCGAGGGGAAAAAGTGGTCGTTGCCTTTCGAAAATTTTGAGTTTCTGTACCTATAACCGTAACCGTGAGCGCTATTTGATTGCCGTTCACAGAATCCCGAGCTCAAACCTCTGAATAACTATATCTGAAATCTCATGTCTTCGTTGAACGGAACAACCGCTAGTGGTCCAGATATCGGCAAAGTTTTTTCATGACCACTTTGCACATATACTATGTGTTGTTGTATGTAAGTAATTTTTGTTCACCAGAGAATTACTCGTCTAAAGTTATTTAGAAGAGTAGCTTATCGTTACTTATCGTGTAGACATTCGTCTATAATTCAACGCAGTTTGCTGGTCAGTTTATTATGTGGGCACCATGTAGGCGGCGCAGCATTAACCCCTATGAAGGGACGACACAAACGGAGGTATTGTAGTGGCGCGACGCCGGGATTCGATCAGAGCACACTCGGTACCGAAAGCCAGCGAGCTGTACCGAAGAGGCACCACAATCCCATATATATATATATATATATATATATATATATATATATATATATATTTGATGCCTGGCGGAGAATTTCAATGAACATGTCTCTACTGTACCTCGGTTAATATTTTGTTTCAATTATTGGTAAGATGTAGAAAAGCGTATCAAACATCAAATACCGAATGCGATTGGTTTAGACTTCGTAACTAATGTTAAAGCACCCTGATTTTAACACTGCAGACTCAGCGATCGCAACAAGCAGATCAGGAAATAAAACCAGTTCATCAAGCGCCGTTCCCAGGGCTCTGTTTAATCACCACCAACACGTGAGCACCTCCGGGCGAACGTAATACCTCCCTATATACCTCGCGTTCAACTCCCATTTTTTATTTATTTATTTTTTTTCTAAATATATATAAATATTACCTTCATCAAAAGGGCAACATTAACTTTGCTTTTGTGGCTTTTTAATTACTGCAAATAGCAGCGTGATAACAGGCCGATTTTTATTGTTATTTCCCCAGATCCATAATAGGCGGCAGATCATTAGCCATGCCTTTAAATTTATTTATTTTTTCTTTGCTTTCTTCTTCTTTGAAATGTAAGTGGTATCTTTCATCGCTACCTGCAAATTTTTTAATGGCTTTCCTAAAAGGGGGTGTTTAAACGTAATGACATGCCTAGGCGGGAAAAAAATGGGGGGAGTGCAGGGGTTGGGGGGCAGGCCATATGCTTAGTCATGTCAAATGATATGTCAAGAGGAGGCTTTTCCTATACATTATAGGCTCCCTGTTCTATTAATTAGTATGGGATATATATTAATGCCTATGAAAGGTATTAGTGTTTTCGAAGCACGTTCCTGGCCTTAATTAAAAAGATGGTTTTGGGGTTTGATAAATGTTAATAAACCGGAGGAATTAAAAATTTGTTTTAATGGCTCTGGTTTTTCTGGCCATTATCAGAGCTATGTTTTGATAATGCCCTCGTAATGCGTTATGTAATAATGTTGAAATTGGGCCTTCCGAAGAGTGCATTTTTTTATGAAGGCGATGAATTTTAATCTGGCCTAACAGAAAATTTATGGACGTAGAACAAGTGTTGATTCATTGAACTTTTAAGTCAGATTTTATTCAACTGAAAATAACATTCCGCATGATATATCTGCATATGTCTAGGAAAATTTATGTTAACTATCATTCCAGGTATCTGCCTATATCAAAATGACTGTTTTGGCGTAAAATTTCGAATTATTTTTATTTTATTGCACTATTTCAAAGGCCAATCTTTCTAGGAATTCAAAACTGCTTTACTTTTATTCCTACAATCCTTTGATAGGAATTATGGTCAATTTGATAAACTGAAAGCTATATTAAAAGTCCGAAAGCATCAACTTTAAGCTTTTCCTTACGGGGAGGGATGGCACGTATTCCAAAAATGAATATATATATATATATATATATAGCCACCTTATTGGGCATTCTTACAGAGTGGGTCTGAAATTTTACATTCTAAATAGGGAACGGAAAAATGGGCCTCGTAAAACAAAAGGTTAAATGCATTTTCTAGACAAACACATTTTTCAGGTACTTTTGTAAACGAGAAAGCTAATCATTTAAGAAGATTTCAATATATTTTAATGAAATTTTGTAACATTGTTTTACATATCGCTCACTCCTTTCAACAATTCCGTCATACCTCAAAAATTGGCGATTTTTAGTTATGACGGTGATTTTTAGTTAATCGGCGATGTCTAGGAAGAATTTTGTGAACTATCATTCAGTGAATTAGAAAGGAACTATTTCTCGTAAATCACATTTAAAGATGTGCATTTTTAGACTTTTATTTTCGTTTGGGTTTTCCAATAAAGTCTTTTTGTAGTCTTTTATTAAAAAATGTTTTCTTACATCTTTATAAATTGCGTTTTGACTACTGAGAAAAAAAATATGTAGGTTTAGAACAAGTGTTGCTTTATTAGGGGAAATTATAAATTTAAAAAAATCAGACGTAGTTGAACTGAAAGTAAATTATCTGTGTCTAGAAAGATTTATGTCAACTATAATTTAATGAATAAGAAAGAAACTGTAAGAAAACTCAATTTTTTTTATTTTCTCTTAGGAACCCTATTTTAAAGAAAAGGTATTGTTAGACTTTTTCATTTTTGATAGCGTTTTTTAATAATGGCTTTCTGTGGTCTTCGATTTATTTATAACATCTGTATAAAAACATGATATATATTTCTATAAAGCTTTCTTTCGGACTAGTGAACAGAAAATTTATTGATATTGAACAAGTGATGCGTCATTGAATTTTTAACTTAGTCATATTTCGTAGAATTGAAACTACATTTCTGGTTGTTATCTATGTCTAGAAAGATTTTTGTGAACTATCATTCAGTGAATAAGAAAGGAACTATCTCTTGTAAATCATATTTAAAAGGATATGCATTTTTAGACGTTTTATTTTTGTTTGGGCTTTCTAATAAAGTCTTTTTGTGGTCTTTGATTTATTTATTACATCTTTATAAAAGACGTTTTGACTGCTGAAATTAGATATGTAGGTGTAGAACAAGTGTTGCTTCATTAGGGAAAATTTTAAATTAAAAAAATCATACGTAGTTGAACTGAAAGTAAATTATCTGTGTCTGGAAAGTTTTAATGTCAACTATCTTTTAATCAATTAGAAAGGAACTATGAGATAACTCAATATTTTGTCATTTTTTATTGGGAACCGTATTTTAAAGAAAAGGTATTTTTAGACTTTTTTTTATTTTTGATAACGTTTTCTAATGATGTACTTCCGTGGTCTTTGACTTATTTTAACATCTGTATGAAAACATGGCAAAAGGATTTGCATTTTTGGAAGTTTTATTTTTATTTGGTTTTATAATAAAGTCTTTTTGTGGTCTTTGATTTGTTTCTTACATCTTTATAAAAGACGTTTTGAGTACTGAACAAAAAATATGTGAGTATAGAACAGGTGTTGTTTCATAAGGGGGAATTTTAAATTTTAAAAAATCTGACATAGTGGAATTCAAAGTAATCTGTCTGTGCCTGGAAAGATTTAATGCCAACTATCATTTAATGAATAAGAAAGTAACTATAAAATAACTCAATATTTTGTCATTTTCGATCAGGAAGGGTATTTGAAAAATAGGCATTTTTAGACTTTTTATTTTTAATAGCGCTTTGTATTAATGTATTTCCGTGGTCTTCGATTTATTTGTAACGTCTGCAGAAAAATATGATATATATTTCTATAGAGCTTTGTTTCGGACTAGTGAATAGGAAATTTATGGATACTGGACGAGTGATGCGTCATTGAATTTTTAAATTAAGTCATATTTCATAGAATTGAAACTACATTTCTGATTGTTATCTATGTCTAGAAAGATTTTTCTGACCTATCGTTCAGTGAATAAGAAATGAACTATCTCTTGTAAAAGCCATTTAAAAGGATATGATTTTTAGACGTTTTATTTTTGTTTGGGTTTTCTAATAAAGTCTTTTTGTGGTCTTTTATTTAATTTTTTTTTTCATCTCTATAAAAGACGTTTTGACTACTGGGCAAAAAAATATGTGGGTGTAGAACAAGTGTTGCTTCATTAGGGGAAATTTTAAATAAAAAAAACAGATGTTGTTGAACTGAAAGTAAATTATCTGTGTCTGGAAATATTTAATGTCAACTATCACTTAATGAATAAAAAAGGAACTATGAGATAACTCAATATTTTGTAATTTTCTTTTGGGAACCGTATTTTGAAGAAAAGGTATTTTTAGACTTTTTAGTTATGATAGCGTTTTCTAATAATGTCTTTCTGTGGTCTTTGATTTATTTGGAATAGCTATATTAAAATATGATATCTATTTTAATAGAGCTTTCTTTCAGATTAGTGAATAGAAAATTTATGGATACTGAAAAAGTGATGCCTCATTGAATTTTTAAGTTAAAGTCATATTTCATAGAATTGAAAGTTAATTTCGCATTGTTATCTATGTCTAGGAAGGTTTTTGTGAACTATCAGTCAGCAAAA
The DNA here is from genome assembly GCA_907164885.2 of Dolomedes plantarius. Taxonomy (NCBI): domain Eukaryota; kingdom Metazoa; phylum Arthropoda; class Arachnida; order Araneae; family Dolomedidae; genus Dolomedes; species Dolomedes plantarius. The sequence continues at coordinate 124,629,180 of OU015490.1, read as the reverse complement.
AAGAAAGGAACTATTTCTTGAAAATCACATATAAAAGGATATGCATTTTTAGAGGTTTTATTTTTGTTTGGGTTTTCTAATAAAGTCATTTTGTGGTATTTTATTGAAAATTTTTTTCTTACATCTTTATAAAAGACGTTTCGACTACTGAGGAAAAACATATGTGGGTGTAGAACAAGTGTTGCTTCATTGAAGGAAATTGTAAATTAAAAAATTATATCAGACGTAGTTGAACTGAATGTTAACTATTTGTGTCTGGAAAGATTTATGTGAACTATTATTTAATGAATAATAAAAAAACTTTGAGATAACTCAATAATTTTTCATTTCCTCTTAGGAACCGTATTTTAAAGAAAAGGTTGTTAGACTTTTTCATTTTTGATAGCGTTTTTTAATCATGTCTTTCCGTGGTTTTCAATTTCTTCGTAACTTCTATAAAATCATCATACCTATTTCTATAGAGTTGTTTCGGACTATTGAATAGAAAATGTATGAATAATGAACAAATGATGGTTCATTGATTTTTTACTTAATGTCAGATTTCATAGAACTGAAAGTAAATTTCTGATTGTTATCAATGTCTAGGAAGATTTATGGGAACTATCATTGAATGAATAAGAAATGAACTATGGTACAGCTCTCTATTCTTTCATTTTCTCTCGTTAAAATCATATTAAAGAAAACGCAGTTTTAAACTTTCGTTAGAATTTTCTAATAAATTTTCGAGATCTTTGATTTATTTGTATCGTCTCTATAAAAATATGACACCTATTTCTATAGGGCTTATTTTCGGATAGTCGAAATTTATTTATGAGACTTTTTTTCAAACTCTATCTACTAAATGCAGTAAAGATTTAATTTGAGAGTAATGAGCAAAATGCACAAGAAGGAAAAATTATGTCTATAAAAGTGTCTGACAATATTTATCTAGAATCTTCAATGAATAATTTTACTATAAAATATGAGTTTATATAAAATAAAAGTTTATATGATGTAATATAAAAAATTATCTAGAAAGAAACTTCAATGGGTAACTTTACTATAAAGTATGAGCAATTATATCTGCAAAGTCGAAGAATTTTGATATTGCGTAGTACAAAATTTATGGCTAGAGAGCAAGTGTTTATTCACTCGGAGAGTTTTAAACTTAGAGTCAGATTTTACTGAGTTCAAAGCATCTTTCGGATTGTTTTGTATGTCTAGAAATATGTATGTGAACTATCATCCGATGAATAAGAAAGGAGATATGGTATAACTCAACATTCTGTCATTTCTATCGCCAACTATATTTTAAGGGGTCTCACGACCCTTAAGTCGAGGAAATAAGGCATATTTTCATACTTTTTGACTCTTTGTAACTATTTCAATTTACTCCCAATTTTTCTAAATTTTATGTATATGATAAATTGATATATTGATTTTAATAAAAAAATTTTCAACTCTCATAGTAATTTTAAATAATATATTTTTTAAAATACTTTAGATATACTTTGTTTTTTAAGTATTTTCATACTGGCTTGCTCTCAGAACTATGAAATTCATTTTACACTTAAATGTATAATTCCTGTTTTATATTTAAAATAAATATTTCAAAATACAATTGAACATAAAACATTCAACATTAAAATATTTTTTCATTTTGTTTTAAAACTGCTCAAAATATACTTAAAATTTCCTTAAATTTTTGCATTAATTTACCCCTTAAAAATAACAAAATGTGCAGTGATTGCAATAATTCTACTTCAGACGCAATAAAATAACATGATTATGCAGTGATAAAAATTTCATGGAATTTTGTGTCATAGTTTTTGAAATATCAGTTGCGGAATGATGCAAAATTACATTTTGAGAAAAATGAGTTTAATTGTTTTTTTTTTTACCATAAACTTGATCAGTAATAAAATATTTAGAATATCAATATCTCAGGAACTAAGTGGAATATTTTCATGCGGTTTGCTTTATTTTGTTCAGAAATGATCAGGCTTTAACATATATTTTTTTTCAAAAAATCTAATGTTTTAAAGATTTAAGGGTAGTAGTGAGTCAGTCCCCTTAAAGGATATTTTAAAATTGTTCATCTGTGTTTAGGGTTTCTAATAATATTTTTGGGCACTTTAATTTAAATTTAACGTCTATATGAACAGCATGACATAAATTTCTATGGTGGTTAGTTTCGGACAGTTTAAATTTTATAATGAGGTTTTTATTTAACTCTACTAAATACTCCAAAGTTTTTTTAAATGTATTAAGCAAAATACATAAGAAAAAATTATTTTAGTCTTGAAAAGTAAATGAAACCATTTTTCTAGAAAATTCACTGAGAAACTGTAACTTGAATATCAGCAATCATGCATGATTAGGGCCATACAAAAACAACAAATTTTTTTGACTTTGCATCATTGTTTAAGCTTACTGATAGCATATTATCATGGTCTTTCTTTGTCTGTCACATGTGTATAAAATCATATTGATTTCTATAGATTTTAGTTTCGGACTGCTGAAAATTTATTATGAGATTTTTCCTTTTAACAGTAGAAAATACTGTAAAGTTTCTTTTTTTAAGTCATATACAATATGTAGAAGTAGCAAACAAAAATTTTGCCCAGAATAGTTATTGAAAACATTTATCTGGAAAATTCAAAGAGAAATATAAAATTTTATATAAAATATGAGCAGTCATGCCTGATGGGTGGTACGGTCCATACAAAATCAGCAGAGATAAGATAAGGAGACAGCAGAATATATGCTTCAAAAATCTCTGTCATTTAATTTGGTACTGAATAGTATTAATATATGCAGTTTTACATGTTTTGACAGATATGTATTAAACTTAAAAGTTTTCTGTGCATTTCAAAAGCATTATTTTGAACAAACTTGTTTGCATGATCATTGGCAAACTAAAATAAAATAAGAAAGTTTCAGCAATTTTACTAAATTTGTAATTACTTTCAAATTTAAAGAATTTCTTTCTTGAAAGGAACACACACAGACACACACACACACACACACATATATATATATGTGTGTGTGTGTGTGTGTATATATATATATATATATATATATATATATATATATATATATATATATATATATATATATATACAGAGAAAGGGGGAGATGTTATGCCACAAATAATCAAGCTAAAATGAAATACAATTTTAAGCATTGAAACGTATCAAGCATATAAAGTTTTTGCTAAATTCATTCTTTCTTTGTGTTCTTGCTATATCTTCCTTTATTTGAAGCTAATAATTTAAAATTAACTTCAACGTATACGCTCTCAATTCATATACCACACGTTGTTTTTTACGTTATAACATACCTGAATTAACTCAAAAAATACAGAGTGTCTGATTTATTTTGCAACCCGCGTAAACGCGAAGCAAATGAACAACACGAGTGCACGCGCACACCATTAGCGTAAGTAGCGGTGTGGAGGGGCGTGCGAGCAACACTACCAACACGCTAGCAAACCGTACAAGACACTTCAGTGCTAAGGAGAAAGAAGTGAAAGGTAGTTTTGCGTCATGGTGCTATGTGTAGGTCTGGCCTCCACTCAGTCCAGACCTATTACCGCCCGATTTCTTCTTGTGGGGCTATTTGAAAAATCGCGTGTTCCGTGAACCGTTAGCCTCGATTACTGAACTGAAAACTCGCATTACGGAAGAGATAAACTCTATCACACCAAAAACATTACATAATGTGTCTCTAAACCTCCACATACGGGCCCAGATATGTACATATGAAGACGGTGGTCACTTCCAACACCTTTTGTAGTCGTTTAAGCACTTATTAATTTTTTTTACATTGTTTTTCTTTTGGGGGGGGTTGCAAAATAAATGAGCCACTCTGTATAGTTCCATGCTCGGCAGTTAATCGGAAAACAATATACATTTCCGATACATCTGCATTCTATTCCAAAAATATCTACGCACCAAGAAATAGTTGTCTGATTATAATGAAATTTCGCATGCGAAAACATTTGACCGCACATGCAAATGATTAAAATTTGGAGTCCAACGAATGAATGGTGGGAGCTGCAGCGCATCAGAACTTCGCATCCAGAGAGTGTATATATTGAGCGATTTTCTATGTGATGTTCAAAATTTCTGTTGCGTTTCCACTGCGAATACCTTACGACGACTATACCAATGCCTCGATGAAGGATTCGTGCAAATTACGAGCACATTTCAGAGTTTGAAACATGTCTTGTCATCAGATTGACAGAAGCTGGTTGGGCAAATCGGAGAATCGCTCGACATCTGGGTCGAAGCGATGCAGCGATTAGACAATGCTGGCAAGAGTGTGTCAACAACGGCAGATTTAAGCGACAGAATGGCAGCAGTCGATCTACGACCACGACAAAACGAGAAGATTGAGCGATTATCTGATCAGATGTCACGGAACTGGATTTCTCGTATCAACCATCCGACGTGCGACCAGGACACAAGTGTCCGATATGAGCATTGGCAGACGACTAAGAAAGTAAAATCTATGCTCGTACCGACCGTTACGCCGCTTACCCTTCACGCCAGAACACCGGTAAGTTCGATTTGCAGAGGTCCGTAACTCGATAAACTTGGAACTGCGCTGACTGGAGACGCGAAGTCTTTAGTGACAAGTCCCGCTTCCAACTTTGTAATGACGACCACGAACACGTTTCTGGAGACTTCATGGGCAGCGTGGGGCAGCTGCACACAGACCCACAATAGGGCGTTTTGGTCAGGGGTTTCATTTTCTTTGATAGCCGGATACCTTTGGTAGTCATTAGTGATACACTTACAGCCTAGCGGTACGTAAACGACATTCTGTGACGAGTTTTGTCACCGTTCCTCTTGCGCCAACCCAGACTTACTTTTCTACAAGATAAAGCTCGGACGCATACGGCACTTGTTGCTATGAAATGTCTTCAAGCTTGCCGAACAATTCTTATACATGTGGGTCGCCTGATATCTCCTCCACAGAGCACATTTTGGACGTGATGGCATTTTGGCTGCGGTGTTTACAACTATCCCGGAATGCTGCCGATTTATCCCTACGGCTATCGATAGTTTCGCAAGAAATCCCGCAGGACTTCATCAGACTATGACACGTCCGGTGACATCTTGCATCCAGGCAGAGGTGGACCAACTCCATATTGGCTTCCTCACTTTGTAACGATCAAAATCTGGAATAAATCATTCAGTTTTCCAGAAATTTTATTCTTTTTTTTGCATGTTCCTCACATCCACCAACTTTTGAGATAATCAAACACCCCCTTCTTAGTGCGTTGATTTTTTTTGCTGTCATAGAATGTAATACAGAATCACGCTGCCCTTCTGGTCAGAAATATTAGGATAATCCCTCGCTTTCAATATAAATATATGCATATATATTGTGAAATATTTCTATGGCAAAAAGGGTGCATCCGTACTATAAACATCCAATAATGAGGTCTCTTACAACTTGCTAATGTTTCTTGTAAGAGAGACTTTTAGGAACTCCCTCTCGTAAGAACTATTCTTTAGTAGTTCAAATAAGATAGGTGGAGCAAAACTGCTGAAGTTCCAGAATGGCCAAGGTAGAAAGCAGTAGACTTGTTTCGACTAGTGACGGGCCATGATTCCCCATTGACACATGTCTGCCATGTAAATTTAGTTTCAGAACCCTTTTGCAAGCTCTGTAAACCACGAGAGGACATAGACCTTACCCGTATACTGATTTGCCAAGCCCTACCTCCGCTCCGGTGTGGGAGACATCGTGGATAGCTAGATTTTTGGGTTCACGGACGTTTTAGTTCACTTTTGTTTGTTTGTTTTTGTTTACATATTTATATAGTCTTGCAACCCTTCACTGGAAACTTAAGAAAAATTTCATGGCGGCCAGGAATCGTTCCGAAAAATAGTGACCGTTTTAAGGATTGCCGGCTAGAGAAGTTTCACTGGATATATATATATATATATATATATATATATATATATAGTGCCGTAACTAAGGAAGGGCAACAGGGATACCCACCCAGGGTCAACTTGAATGGGGGGGGGCAAAAATTCTATATTTATTCTATTATTTTCCCAAACCTAATTTATTACGGAGCCCAAATTCAAATTCTTGCCCAGATAACAGGAATGGCTAGTTAAGGCACTGTATATATATATATATATATATATATATATATATGCCTGTGTGTGTTTGTATAGTATATATGTATTTTTATTTTCAGTGTTTTCTAATGTCATAACATACCTTCTTTCACTCTAAAAATATAGTTCCATGCTGTGTAGTTAATCGAAAAAAACCATATGTGCTTCCAATACATCTATTACGGAACCACGCTGCGTTTCTTGCCAGGAGATGTATTAAGATAATCATTCGCTTTCAATCCAAAATAAAATCACTCGCCGAATCACGAACCCGGAAACTGCAATCAGCAGAACATATACTTCCCGACGCGCACAGAAGAGGAAAGGAAAAACCCCTTCCTCTCTCTCTGGTGGAAAACTGATAACTGTGCGATGAAGAAGAGTTATTTTTCGTTCCACTGACTCTGCATTATCCAGTGCCCGCACTTTACCACTCTATATGTGCTGGAAGCGAGGCAGAAGAATTTAAAATAGGGAATCGGAGAGAAGCCGCTCTGTTTTCAGTTACTGATGCACATCAAAATGCTGATATGTATCTCAGAGATGAGTAGACGGAATATATTAGGTCTAAATATGAAATCTCGATCTTTTTTCTGTCCAAATTTCCTTATTTTTCCAATATCAAAGTCTAATTAAGTTCTCTCTAATATAACCATACATTTGAGATTGATTTGTGTGTATATATATATATATATATATAAAGATATATATATATATATATATAAGGTGCGCCCATAAAGTAAACGGACAATTTTTTATAAATAAGAAAAATATCTCTCACCTTCAAATAAGTTTATCTCCCTCAAAATAATCACCAAAGGAGTCTATACGATTTTCAAACGTTTCTCCAAGTCATCGAAACACTGTTTATAGGCGTTGGAACTAATCGTTCGCAAAATGCGCGTAACATTTAATTTAATGTCCAAGACGTTTTCAAATCTCTGTCTGTTCTTTCATGGTTAGCTTCAGCTTCGGAAAAAGGAAAAAAATCAGCTGGTGATAAGTCCAGAGAATATGGTGGTTGATTTATCCCTGAAATTGTATGCCTAGCAAGATATTGTTGTACAGAAATTGCTGTACGGGGCCTATCATTATCGTGTAAAAGAAAACATTGCCCAGAATCAAACAGTTCCTTCCTAACTCGCCTTATCCCTTTTCTTAATCGAAAAATCACCTCCTTGTAAAAAGACTGATTAATTGTTTGATTTCCAGGAACAAATTCGTGGTGAATAAGTCCTTTGCAACCAAAAAATGCAATGAGCATCACCTTAGTCTTTGATTTTAAGAACAAATTTTCTCCACATTTTCCTCACCCTTTGAAGTTTAAGGGCGTCCTGTCTTTGGTTTATCTTCAATGCTTTCTCGCCCACATTTAAAGCGGCTGTACCACTCATACACTTGTGTTCTTGATAACGATGCACCACTATATACTGTTCGAAGCCTCTCTAAAGTTCCGGTAGCAGATTTACCTAATTTGAAACAAAATTTAATGTTACAACGTTGTTCCATTCCGAAGCAATTTTTTTGTACAATGCCTTCTCAGTAAATGAAAATTACTACGGCGTTTTGATATGCAAACAACTAAATAACCAGTTTAAACTGGCTTTAACAAGAGTTGAGATGTCACTCTTTCTATCCAGGTGATTATTTTTTCACCTTTTTATTTTATTGTTTGATCTTTTATTTTGTCCGGTTACTTTATGGGCGCACCTTATATATATATATATATATATATATATATATATATATATATATATATATATATATATATATATATATATATATATATATATATATATATATATATATATATATATACATATATATATATATATGTGTGTGTGTGTGTGTGTGTGTGTGTGTGTGTGAGTGGTCGTGTGCGCGTTCTGTACTCTGCCGCGTATTAATAAGTGTGAGTTATTAGTTTAGTGAGTCCTGCGAGCACATTTCCACTTTTAACATGTGCCTCTATAACACTATCATATTTATTATTTTCTGGTTAAATTATTCACCAACAATACAGGGTTCCCACCTATATCCGTTACACTTCCCTTAATTTCTAAACGGTGACAGCTTAGGCCATAAAGTTGGTGTCTAGGTATAGTAAAAAGACAATGCGATACTCGATGAGACAACTTACTGCGCCATCTATCGGCAAATTTTGGAATGAGCGTTTTTATCTCAAAAAAGGGAAAAGATACGGGAAAAAAGTCAGTTACAAAGTTGTTCAGCATTATCGATTTAGTAAGAAAAGATACCTTGCGCACATTAATACTTAAAACAAAATGTAGAAAATGAACCTTTTTTTTTAGTTACGATTTCGAAAATTGTCATGACAAGTGTGGAAGAAAGAAACTGAGACACTTCCCTATCTTCAGGATCATTTATTTATGTTGATGAAATGCTCTCCATTAGCCACTATACACATTTGCTCTCTGGACTAGAATTCTCTCTGAACATTGTGCAATATGGCATGTGTTACGGAGGCACAAGCATCAGTAATGGGTCGTCGAAGATCCTGCAATGTTGGCGGAGGAGTCGCATATACCTGCCCTTTTATGTGTCCTCATAAGAAGAAGTTCAATGGGGTCAAGTCGCGTGAGCGCGGGGGCCACTCTACGAAACCACCATACCCGATGACTTAATTCTTGGCTGTCTCCAGTAGTTACTGCTTAACGGTTGATGTCTTATGCGGAGGGACGCCGTCATGTTGGAACAACACATTTCTTAGTTGGCGCAACAGTATATTATCATTAAAGTTGGTTATTACATCCTGTAGAAGCTCCAAGTATCTTTGTACCATTAATGTTCCCTCATAAAATACTGTTCGAATGATCCTGTCATGAAAAATTCCGCACCAAACATTTACCGACCAGCGTACTTGTCGAACTTCGACAGCATATCTCAGATTTTCCCTCGACCAGGTATAAACGTTCTATCTATTCCACATTCCGTTGCGCGATAAACATGCCTCATCTGTCCACATTATGTCTGCCAGGAATGTTGGGCGAACCTCTAAGTTATTCATCACAAAGTTACCCCACGTGTAACGTCTATCAGCATCTCTTGGCAGCAATCCCTGCACGGCTGTAGATCGGTATGAATGAGCACCTAAATCATTGAGGATTTTCCAAATGCTTCTTTTTAAGAGGTCACAATTGTCACTGATAAATTTTAAGCTGCTCTGAGGATGGGCGAGAGAGTATGCTAGCACATCTTCCGGTTGCACTTTGCGTCCTAGATTATGAGGTCTACAAACTAGAGGTCGGCTGGTCCCACAGCCCGTCTCTCTTAAACGTTTTACAACTTTTACGATGGTCTGTTGTGTAGGATGCTGGCCTGAAGGAAATAGTTCACGATACAGCCTTGCAGCTGCCTTTACCTTAGGCCCACATTCAGAGTAAATTAACAATATATTGCAATACTCTGTAATGCCAAATTTGCCATAACCCTCAGCTTTAACATACAACCCAGCAAAAACATCCTTTCTATACTACACTAGTATCTGGTGAACAGGTATGACGTTCCATCCTTTTGGTAAATACTATACATGAAATCAGCAGACAGGTTAAGGAAATAAACGAATATCACTTGAATTGTCTGCTTTAAAATGCAATCTATAATGTTGAAAATATATTTAATTGCAGAAAAATATAACCAAAAGAGGTAGTTTTATCCATTTGATTTACTAATCATTTTCCATAATGCACTTCATGTTATATATATATATATATATATATATATATATATATATATATATATATATATATATATATATATATATATATATATATTTGTTCCTAAATTCTATTTTACTTTTAGGCTTTAGAATATCATAATTCTTCAACGTATCCCCATGAAGTTTCGATCTGCATTTATGTGCGTATAAAAGCACCTATATATGTTAGAAAAGATGAGCTTAATATAAGGCAAGAAATATTTATTTCTGCGACAGTAATTCTGCTCCCTTTTTACTAAAATTCTGAGCATGCAACTAAAATTCTTTTGTGTAAGGAGAAAGAAAAAAAATTAAACTTCCATATCCATGATTTTTCTCTCTATTTCCCGAAACGGCATTTCAGAAAGTCAATGGCGCATGAAACACAGGCAGTGCGTTTCAAGAGAATGTATTGTTTAACCTTGAATTGGAAACCCCATCTCAAACAAAAGTTGAAAAAGAAAAAAGATAGATAAACAAGAAGTACATGCTTTTGTAGTAATGATTAAATGAAGTTTAAAATATAGAAAATGTATACACTAAATGCGTATAAATATATATATATATATATATTATATATATATACAGTTGGTTCTCTGTTTAACGACGCTCTACTTAACGACGATCTCTATTTAAAGACGATATTTCCCGGTCCCGGTCCCTCCGACGTAAAAATATTCTATTTTAAGACGATTTTGTTTCTATTTAACGACGATTTTTTCTTACATGATAAACTTTTTCTTCAACATTTTATCTACTGGAGGGTTACTTTCTGTGGGGGAGTTTGGTTTCAAAAACAGACCCGGAATTTCCTTTATGTTTGTTGTAATCATACACTTGTTGCGGGGGAAAAAACCGGGGGAGGGGGGGATTACTGTTTCTCGGAAGATCGAACATTCTTCCCTGGTGGATCGAATTTCTTAGTGCGGGTGTGGAATCACTCTATTGTATCTACCATGTTGTCATGTGATTTACGAACTGTCCAAAAGCACCCCTCTCTCACTCCTTCTGGGAAGCACGTGTTCATGTTTAGAGAAATCATGGTTGGGTGTAGGAGCTCATTCCAGTACGAATACGAGGTGAGCAGAGCAAAATGGCATCAAAGCGAAAGCATCTTACGCTACACGAAAAAGGGAAAATTATTGAAAACTGGGAAGAAAGTGTTGGAATAACAAAAGTCGAATTCGCAAGACAATTTCAGCTACCCGAGTCTACTCTCAAAGGCATTTTAGCAAGCAAAGAGAAAATTCTTGAAGCAGCACAAAAATTTGGTTTGAGATCCAAATCCAAACGGCAGAAAATTCAATGTGGCCGATCAGAAGAGTTTGAGAAGGCAGTCCTGCAATGGTTTCATCAAACAAGAGCATCTAACATTCCAATTTCCGGAGTGATATTTAAAGAAAATGCTATTATTCTGGCAGAAAAGTTTGGAATGCAAAATTTTCTGGCTTCGGCTGGTGGGCTAACAAAGTTCAAAGAAAGATATACGGGCTTGTATTTAAAAGCATATCTGGCGAAAGTGGCTCCGTAGATGAAAAAATAGTGGATGAATGGAAAATAGTGCTGAAGGGGAAATTAGATGGATATGATGAGAAGAACATATTCAATGCAGATGAGACGGGCCTATTCTACAATATGGTGCCTAATAAAACCTTAACGTATATGGGCGAAAAGTGTTTTGGTTGAAAATACAGTAAGGAACGATTGACTGGTTTACTGTGCACTAATTCGGATGGATCTGAGAAATTTCCACCACTAGTTATAGGCAAATCAAAGCAACCAAGGTGTTTTAAGAATATCACCAGGAAACCTTGTGAGTACCGCAATAACAATAAAGCGTGGATGACATCACAAATGTTTATTGACTGGATTAGAAAATTTGATGCAAAAATGCATCGAGAAAAGTGAAAAGTTTTACTTTTAATCTACTGATGCACTGCACATACTCCAAATATCCCTGGACAAATTTGACTATCCATTTCTTACCAGCTAATTGCACCAGCAAGTTGTAGCCATTAGACCTGGGTATCATTCGTAGTGTGAAAGCATACTACAGAAAGTCTTTAATTAGGAAATTAATAAACAATTCGGCTGACAGTATAAAAATTAGAAAATTTACAATCTTGGAAGCAATGCACATGATAACATCAGCATGGAAAGAAGGCTGACTTCATCCACTATAAAAAACTGCTTTCGCGTTGCTGGAATTCACAAAGAACTTGTAGTGGAACTGCAAAGTACGGATGTAGAAATCAACGACGATGACATTACCCCTGAAGAATGGAGAAGTCTTGTTGAAGATGAGGATGTTTCAATTCAAGATTTCTATAATTGTAATAAATATGTTTTAACAACAGATTTCAGAAATGTAGAACAAATTTATTAAGATATCGTAAACGAAAACACAGTGTCAGACGAAGAAGGTGAAGTTGAAGACACGGAAAACAAGACACTGCCACCGTCTTACACAGATGCAATTTCTGCTCTAGATGTTCTCCGACACTATATTACATCGAAAATGGAAGGTGACTCATTTAACATTTTAGAAAATCTGGAAAAGAGAATAACGAAAACAAGGCGAATGAAGCAATCAACACTTTTTGAATTTTTTAAAACGTAATTTATTGTATTGTTTGTACTCTTTTTTTTTCAATGTAATTTAAAATAACTTTTAGTGAATAAAATAATGATGATAATAAAAATAACATTTTTAAACACGCCAATATATTAAGAAATACGATGGTCATTCTAAAAGTAAAGAACGTTTTGATCTAAAGAGCCGCGTAATTATCCCATGAAATTTACTTACCAAATCTTTCTCGCCAGTTTGACCCTAACAGCGAGCAGCTGAGGTCATTTACTGTTTATTTATGCGAGTTTAAAATGTGTGACAAAATTAAGGATCCCGCCAAGTGTGAGGTTCGTAGCGTAATACGCTTCCTGAATATAAAAACACGTTCGCCCTATTGAAATTTACAGACAGATAACTGAAGTTTATGGAAAATGTTATAAATGAAGCTTCAGTTCAAAAATGGTCCATAATTTTTAAATACGTACTGCATTCACCGACTACACTGTGCCATTCAAAACAAACGCCGTGGATTGTTGTCCAGCGGCATTGCGTTTCTGCGCTCGTCCGTATGCTGCTGCGTTGACGAAGGAATTTGCGTCAGCAATTTAACTGGGAAGTTTTTGAACATCCCACCTTATAGCCCGGACTTGGCCCCCAGTGATTACTTACTTTTTTTCCAAATTGAAGGATTATTTGGGCGGAAACCACTATGGAAATGATGATGAACTGAAAGAGGAAGTTAGTGACTGGTTCAAAAACTTGGCGGCAAGTGAGTATGCAGGAGGCATAGGAAAGCTGGTACAGCGCTTTGACAAATGGTTCAATTTGAACTGCAACTACGTAGAAAAATAGGTAAGATATCAAAATGTGTTGTACAATAAGTTTTCTTTCATTATCTTGAATAAAAATGACTAGAGAAACAAACTTTCTTTCCGAATGTTTTAGAATGACCCTCGTATATTGACAGTCCTAAACCTGTAAAATGTGAAGGGAAATGTTATTTTTTTACAAATTCTGTTTAAGGACGATCTCTACTTAAGGACGATTTTTCACGGTCCCTTGAAAGTCGTTAAACAGAGAACCAACTGTATTATATATATATATATATATATATATATATATATATATATATATATATATATATATATATATATATATATATATATATATATATATAAATGAAATGATGTTTATATATATATATATACTAGCATTATTGCCCGGCGTTGCCCGGGTAGAAATATAGATATAAAATTTGTCATGCATTCCAACAAAAAAATACTGGGCTGCACCCCCCGCTCTTCATGTTCATCTGGCCAGACAGAATGCGCTTAGCGCGTTTCTACTGAAATGATATACCCAGTATTTTTTTGATGGAAAGCATGAAGAATTTTATATCTATATATCTACCCGAGCAATCATTCTTTAAAAATAATTTCATTAATTTTCTTATGCCTTAATATAACTAAAGGACTAATAGTTCGGTATGAAAGTTATGTGTAGTTATTTTTCTCTGTTTAAAGAGCTTTTCCTCCCACTGCTTAAGAAACCCCAAAACTTTAAAAGATTTATCTCATATGATTTCACGGAATAAGTAATTCAAATACATATCATATGTTAACTCTGTTTCGCGAACTTAGGGGAAAAAACCTTAGAACTCTTAAACTTCTTCCCATTTTATGATCCACGAACAATTAATAAATTTAGAAAACCAAAACTGGCCATGGGACAAACTTAATTTTTCTTCCTTTTTTTCCAAATTTTATTAAGTTTTATTAGTTTGAAAGCCATTGTCTAAAATTGTCTAAAGCAGCGGTTCTCAAACTTTTTAGTCTCACGACTCCACTAAAAGTAAGAAAAATAAAATAAACACTTCGCCCTCCCCCCCGTCACCCCCAGACCAACTCTCAAACCACCCCAGATCACCCCTCAGGACAAACCTCTTTTCCCCCGAGTATAGAATTTGACTGGTTGTGGTGAAGAGGCTATATCCACATTTAAGAGGTGCGCTTAGGCGCACAGAAATCATTAAAAAATTGATAAAAAAAACTAATTGAGCCCGAAATTTCGTTTTTCCTAACTTAAGTTTCTCGGGTCCTAAACATTAACTGTGCCGAATTTGGTCCAGGTGGGTGAAACAGTCTATAATTCTATAGCAGACAAGCAGACAGACAATCTCTTCTATATATATATACATATATATATATATTGTAATTACTTCGACATTCTTCACGTTGAATTCCAAGGGAGCGGACACCCCTTTGTATATTAATCGTCAGTGCCGAAAGGTGACCTTACCGTTTAGTGCCACAATAGACTAGGCGAAGAGATTCTTCTGATTACTCGTGGGAAGGAATATCCTTTTGATAAGTCCCCCCTCGTTGACAATGAGTCCCAATGACAAAGCGTAGTGCAGACTGTCCGGAACCTACGAGACACGTGGAATCGGCAAGCTGTAACGAAATGGGCTGTAATGAAATGGGGCAATGGCACCCCATACCATCACACCAGCTGTGGGAGCGATGTGTCGCTGTACAGCAAAGGCAGGATTGAAGTGCTCACCACGGGCTCTCCACACACGAACACGATTGTCATCACTGCCGAGATTGAATCTGGATTCGTCGCTAAAGCCGACCTGCTTCCATTCCGCTGCAGTCCAGTTTCCTCGTGCGCGGCAAAACTCCAAACGGAGGCGTTGATGGGCGGGCGTCAAGGACAGCACACGTAATGGGCCCGCGATACCAACTGTCCTTCAGCCAGGCGCCTTCGTATGGTTCGAGAACACACAGAGGCCCCTAGTGAAGGTGCTACCTGTGCCTGGATGGCGGCCGATGAAGCAGTTGGCTGTACGCGTGCATTTCTTACGATGTGGCGGTCTTCTCGACGACTGGTCTGTCGAGGGCGTCCTGAGCCTGGTCTTCGTGTACATGACATCTCTCGGGTCCACTGGTCCCAACACCTCCGCACAACACAATTAGAGCGGCCTAATTGACGAGCTACTCGCCTAGCTGACCACCCAGCTTCCATCATCCCGACGATTCTCCCCCTCTCAAACTGCGACAACTGCTTATATTGTCTTCGAACACGGCGTAATGGCATGTCTATCTCAGCTCTTCCTTTGTAAATGATTCAGCACACTGAAACAAGCTTTGGTTACCTATTTTATACTCCACAGAGTACGATGTTCAACGCCCTCTACCGGATATACGTAATGCGCAATCACGCTGCATTTCTAATCATTTGCATATCTCCCCGACATGTACCTTCATTGCAAGTTTCGTTACAATCCCGCAATTATTTCTTGGTGCGCTAATTTTTTTGTCCATGAGTGTATATAGATAATCTCATATATTGTGTATTCTTATTTCCATTGAGTAATTTCATGTTTTCATTTTGTTTTGTATTATTGTGGAAATATTTTTTGCACAGATTTGGACTTCTAAATTTATTAACAAGGACTGAATATTACTGCTATACACTCAGATAGAAAATTTGATCAAACATAGGACAAACTTTTATATGTAACCTATTGTGTTTTTATTTAATAATATTCTAAGATAATTGTATTTTTTTAATGTCCTTTTAGTGATTTTTATAATTTTTGAAAATTGATAATGAACTGATTAATGTTTCTTCGATGTCAAGTATGTCTGAAATAGAGACTTATGTATCCTATTACCAAACCTCAATTCAATCTAGCTACGTGCATGTAGGGATAAAAATTTAGGACAGTGTTATTTTTTCAGTTGACAATTCATTTACGTTTTAAATTTAATTTTAGTGTTTTTCTCTTCTGGAAACTTGCCACATGTGAACTGGCCATTCTTTGTGTGCACGCTTTCAGGTGGATGGGGGGGGGGGGGGCGGGGGAAGTTGTTGAGCATTTATTAGAGAGAGGAGAATAGTTAAAATAATTCAAATGGGGCTTAAAAGCAGATCTAATTTTGTGGCTTCAAACGTCACTATTTGTCATATTGAGAATTGCGCAATAGAGTCAAAAGGGGAAAAACCCGCGAGGAGCTAAAAATAGAATAGGACTTGATTGACAGTTAACCACACCCCAGACTAATTTTCGCTGCGTCGTCATACAGTATTCTAGAAGTTTCTGGGGAGTTTGAACAGCGAAAAACAAAGGAGTAAGTTAGCAGAATATATATTAGGGTTGCCCGCCACTGGACGAGGTCGCGCGTTTCGAGCTGAGAGATGATGGAACTTGGCCCAGATTGAATTCATTTCTAATTAACGTTAGTTAATAAAGTGTTTAGATGTAATTTAATAGTCTTTCTTTGCCACAGGCCTATATTTGTTGACTGCTATTTAGAATAATTTTTAAGGAAAATTTATGCTGGTAAGATCCGTGTTATATATATATATATATATATATATATATATATATATATATATATATATATATATATGATAATCCATAATTATAGAAATTATGGAAAACATACTGATATTCGTAGAAAAAAATTATATATATATATATATATATATATATATATGTGTGTGTGTGTGTGTGTGTGTGTGTGTGTGTGTGTGTGTGCGTGCGTGCGTGCGTGCGTGCGTGTGTATATGTGTGTAAATGTATATGCTTGATATTTTTTTATTAAAAAAAATTTTATTTGTACGGAAGTTTAATACAAACTTTTGTTCCCAACATGTGCTACATTTACAAATACGGTCATGAAATTTATGGTTAATGCGTAGAAATGGGTTCAGTAAATTTTCACCTTCTTAAGTGGAACAGAAATAGTTAACTTCCAATAAAATGGCAGGTGTTCTCAATTATGCATAGGAACAGATTTTACTTGTTATGGCTCGAGAGATGTTTTAAAAATGCATTTTAATGTCACTGGAGATATTTTTTCATATTATATTTTACAATTCATACTTATAAAATAGATTTCACAATCTTCGAGATTACGTAAATGTTTCTAAATGCATGTCGTTTATATAATTTTTATTTCTGAAAATATCGGGAATTTTTGCCTTTTCATTTAAAGCTTTAATAACTTTTAAATTTAGATTCATTTGTTATAATATCGGAAATATTTAAAATAATGGGAAGTGCAGTAAAACATAATTTTAATAGTTTTAATAAAAATATAGCTCTTTAAAAATCTAATACATTATCGCCTTTGTAGGTATAGTTTTAAAACTCGTAATTAAAAAATATATTTTTGGCCTTATATGTCTAGAGACACAGATATAATATTTTCCTGCATATTATAAATTATTCATTTGTGACAAATAAATTCTCAGTTTACAATTCATCGGTCTACAAGTATTTTCAAAATTATAGAGTGTAGTGTTTTGCTTTTTCAACCCTACTTCTCTGGTTCTATTTGCAAATTTATTTATAATTTTTGCTTTATCATTTTCTTGTAAAGCGATATGAGAAAAATTTCAAAGTTCATCTTCCTTTTTTTTTACAAAATTTACAGATTTTTAAATTCAAAATCTTTTGAAAATGTGTTGTTAGAAATTTTAAAATTTCAAATGTCATTGTTTCAGCTATATTGCTAAGTTTTTTCACAAGTTTTAATAAAAGAAAATCTTTAGTCTAGACTGAAATTACGTGTTAAAATAAATCGATTGTCTGCATTCATCGTGGCTACGTTTTGCTTTTTACACCCCTAAGGAATAAGACTACTTTCGAACGTTCATGAACTTCGAACTTAATTCATTTTCCAGTTTACTGTAAAATTTATATGTGGTTCAGTTCGATTTTAAAGATCGTGACTTCAAAATTCTAATTTGTTTTCCTTCACCTTTTGATATTTCCTCTATTTCTCTCAGTTTATGTTATGCCTTTGTTAAATTTACAAGTTGTTGAGATTTTGTAAGGTTTTTAATTTGGTTCGAAATGTTGTGACCTCAAAATGCTTATGGCGTTTCTTTCTTCTTTCAATATTCCTTATATTTCTATAGGTTTGTGTTCGATAGTAGCTTACTTTACACCTTACTTTGAAATTTTTGTTTGATTTTAAATATCGTGACTTCAAAACTCTGGTGTTTTTTCCTTCCTCTTTCAATATTTCTTATTTCTACCAGTTTATGATCTTAGTTTACTTTACAAATTACTTTTAATATATATATATATATATATATATATATATATATATATATATACACGGACTAAACTCATGACGCAACAGTCCGCAGTGAGCCATGGTTCGTCATGCCCATCTCCTCTTTCTAGACCGTGGGCTTGGGGTGTCATCCAGCGTAAGTCTCAGTCAGGTGGTCAACCTGACGTGGGACCCCCAGAGTTTAGTTCCAAGCATGCTTGGTCCTCATTTTATCGACCCACTCAAAGGAGAAAAGGCTGAGCCGAACTTGCTCAGTCGCAGGTTCGGACCCTGGAGTGGCAGCTTGACACTTTTAACCACTACGCCATCCCGAACATATATATATATATATATATATATATATATATATATATATATATATATATATATATATATATATATATATATATATATATATATATATATATATATATATATAATTGATGAATTGGGGCTTGAATTTGGCAAGAGAACTGACTTAAAAAACTAGTTAGCAAACAGAAAATGAAAAGTAAAACCTTCATATATCAGGAAAACTTATTTATTACAGTCGCGTTTTACTTCCCTTAACTTGAAACAATTTAAGATTTATTTACATTACCACACATATACATCAAAAAACTATTTTATTTCACAGTCTATTTTGCATGTTTCTCGTAAATATTTCTCCGAATATAATTTTTAAACAACGGTATATTTATCATCTCTCACCGAAATGCTTATGTTGTTCTCCTGAGACCTGATTTATATCTTCCCGAATCTAAATTTTTATTTGTAACAAAAATTAGAAACACTCTTTTAACATTTGTTTCATAATTCTCTCCCGGAACTGCTAAGCTCGGGAAAGAATAAGACGATAGTTCACATTAATATTGAATATATTTTTCTTATTTAAGGTTAAGTAAACGAAAAAAAAATTTGTTAGTAAATACAGGCAGAAATTCGAATTATATGTATCTTCATTTAGGAATATTTACATGTTCAGAGATCAATTACATGCATTTTTAAGTGAGAATTATTGTCTCCACCATGAATAAATATCACGAGTGACTGGAATGATTTCACATGCTTGGAATTGCATATTTTTTGAATTTATTTATAAAAAACATTTGAAGTGATATGGTTATTTTTTTATTTTGTATTTATGCATCTAAAAGTTTAAGCGGCTGTATAAAAGTTTAAACCTTAAAATTTAAAACGGATGTTTTTAGTTTTTTATATTAAAGAATTTTTAAATATAATTTATTATAGTATTTAATTAGTATTGGAGATTTTAATCTGGAAGAGAACGCAGGATTTTAGCCTTCTCTTTCATATTAAATGCTCAGAAAAGGTGGACAAAATGAATAGTGAAGTCTTATTAAATAAAATGACGAAAGATATACTTATAAATGTGTCAAAACGAGTGTGATAATTTTCAATTTCGGTGCGATCTATTACCTTTTAATTTCAGAATCATGAAACACTAATACAAACAACAATAAAGAATACAATAAAGAATAAATAATAAATACAATAAAGAATAAATTTACCTGTGGAGTTGCAGGGTCAAGTGCACCGGTCTCGTCACTTGACTTGGTTCAAAATTACGGGACCGTTCCGTTAGCCAAGTCAGACTCCGACTGTAATGGTGCTAACTTAAAACCGGAGCTGCATCACTCGGCCCAATAGTCTATAATGGCCTTGATCTGCTGTTGTTGTCGGTCAAAGGACATAAGCAACAACAACAACAACAACAATAAAGATGGCCTACGTTGATTTGAAACCTGGCAACATTTGAGGCCATCTGCACACGGAACGACTCAAAGAAAACTGAATTGGTTAGCGATTGAAATTGCTTATCGGTTGCAAACTCGTTAGTGATGCGGCTCCGCACACGGACCTACTCAAAAGTGATTCAAATCAATAGTTTGCGACCTGTCATGGAAGGAAGAACATCATTATTCCGTACAAATTTTAGTTAAATTATTATCAAAAATTAATTTATTTTTAAAAAATTGTCAAAATAGATTGTCTTTGATCAATCGTTTAAAAATAGACGTATATGTGGGCGCACATATTCCATACAGCAAAAAACATTAGAATTTTATTTCATCGCCAGGCAGAAGTCACGTGACTCTCGTGTACGTCATTTGGCAGCTTGCCAAAAGAGCGGCTGTAACATAGATTGTGTAATAACACGCACAACGCAAGAGAAACTGGCGAATGAAGTTGCTAGTGACTCGACACGTTAAGTTGCCTGCGACTGATTACAAACGGGTTGCTGACGGGTTTGTAATCAGTTGCGCATTGTGCGTGGCTCCATTCAATTACATAGGTTACGACTCATCACGGACTCGTTTGCGATTGGAGTCAGTTATCAGTTTCTTTTGAGTTGCTCCGTGTGCAGACGGCCTGAGGGAATAGAGTCTGAACTGACCGCAAGTACTATGATTTGTTGCCGTTCCTTTATCTCTTTTATACGACAAAATCATGAGTTTGGTATGATCTATTATTAATCTAATATATATATATATATATATATATATATATATATATATATATATATATATATATATATATATATATATATATATATATATATATATATATATATATAGCCGATTTTTTTTTTTTGCACTGATTTTTTTCTCACGCTCCAAGAAAAAGAAATAACTTTTTTTTACACGGTTTTCTTTTACTTTAACGCGGTGTTCAAAAATCTAAAAGGAATAAAATATTTTGAGGGCATAGTTATCAGAGAGTATTTGATAGAGTGTAGATGTCTCCACGTCAGTTTATAGTAGTGATGATGAACGACTGGTTCCACTCCCAGAAAGTACAATTCTAGAATGTTACACTTGTAGATATATCGTCATTTGATATTTCCAGTGACGAGAGTGATTGTTCGCCACCAAAAAACAACAGAAAACGGGCACGTTTATTGTCTAGTAGTAACCCTGAATGTTTATGTGATATGTATGCGAGTATTTAAAAAAAATTCAATTTTTATTTAACTATTTGCGGCAGCCGCACATTCTCAGTTTTAAAAATAATTACAAGATAAAAAGAAATTTTTATATACCATGTTTTTTAATTTTCGGTTGAATTTTATAAACTTGACAGTTCTATGTATTAATAAATACTTTTAAATTTTTTTTGATGAATCATCCCATCAACTTGAAAGAAAATGAAGTTAATTGGAAGTTAACTTGCATTTAACTTTTCGTTTCGTCCCGTTCGATAGATGGCTGCACCAGTCTACAAAACAAAATTAACTGAAAATAACTGAAAATTAATTTAATTCTGCTTAAAGATGGCTAAAATTATTTAAAAAATGCATTGCCATCGTGTTCTGAGCTATTCTAAAAGTTTCAAATGTCTAGCTAGTCGGGAAGTTAGTTGAAAATCGATTGCAAGATTTGTACTTGACAAACATACGCACAAACACACAAACAGGAAAGCAAGTTAATAAAAACATGGTAAATAATCCGCATAAACATTATTAAAATAAGATTTGGGGATTTGCTCTTACATATTTAATCAAGTTCAGTCGATGGAATCCAAATTTCATATTAAAATGAACATTTTCTTATTAAGTATATTTGTATGGACCTATCTCCAATTTTTATTTGTTCAATGTATCTTTAATGATAGTTTTTTTAATGATAGTCTCTGGAACGTATCCCCCTTGCAAAAAGAGAATTGAGTGTATATGTATATGTATATATATATATATATATATACCGAGTGGTTATAATTTAACTTCCCCTATAAACGGCATCCTACAGCGCAAACGGGTAAACGGAATGCAACGAAATTTTGTGTATGGGCTAAACACGAGATGCGCTCACTGAATTTCGAAAAAAAAAATTGAGTTCCAAAATGTCCACCAGAGGGCGACTTTTCGGGAAAAACATGAAATTTAATATAATAAACGACCAAAATGGATTACATAAACAATTTGAACATTTATTGACTAGTTTTTGATCACTTTGTCATCGAACCACATTAAATAAAGGTAAGGAAATAAATAACAGTACGCCTTTGGTGTTTGAGAAAAAAGACAGTTGAGTTTGCAGAAACAGGTACAGATTATGACGAAATGAGCAGTTGTCAATCGTGTTCAGGACGATGTAAGGAAAGGTGCTCAATCTGACCACCGTCAGTCACCTGCAAAGTTTGAAGGCGATGGACAGTGTGTTCAATAGCAGATCGTAACGGATCAGTTGTGATGCTTCGCACATGAAGAGTGATGTAAGAAAAACACTAATCTTTCCTTACAATGTCCTGGACACGATTAACAACTTGCTCCTCTTGAGACATTACGTCATAATCTGTACCTGTTTCTGCAAACTCAACTTTTTTTTTCTTCTCAAACAGCAATGGTGTAGTGTTATTTATTTCCTTACCTTTATTTAACGTGGTTCGATGATAAAGTGATCAAAATCTAGTCAATAAATGTTCAGATTGTTTATGTATTCCATTTTGGTAGTTTAGTTTGTTAAATTTCATGTTTTTCCAGAAAAGACGCCCTCTGGTGGACATTTTGGAACTAATTTTTTTTTCGAAATTCCGTGAGCGCATCTCGTGTATAGCCCATATACAAAATTTCGATGCATTCCGATCACCCGTTTGCGCTGTAGAATGCCGTTAATAGGGGAAGTTAATTATAACCACCCGGTACATATAATCATTACAGAGATTCGAGACGATTGGATTGGAACAATGAAGAAATATAATGCAAACACGATATATTCACGATGAAAAACTGAACATCATCAAATAAATAAGTAAAATAAATAACTGAAATAACAATTATGTGAGAGTCATTGTCTTACAAAGAAAATTGGATACATGTGAATAAATTCAGCCAAATTTATGTATAAAATTTTAGAGAATCAGATATGAAAAATTAGAAAATTATATGGTGAAAATAGAATTGACCTCTCTGACCTCTTTTAGAGACTTTCCGGACGATAGATTTAACGTCCATATCCGACCTAGTCACGGATATATTGAATGGCTATTGTGGGGATTCGATCCGAGCACCCTCAGTACCGAATGCCGACGCGCTACCACTAGGCTACATCCAGCCCTAGAGGAAAATGTCTTAGAGCTAAATTCTCATTTGCAGATCAGACTGAAGTTCAAGTAGTCGCCGAGGAAGAAAGACTCTAAATTATTCGTGATATTTGCTTTTGATATTTTAAGATACAGTGGATTCCCGATTATCCGAACCTCGGTAATCCGAAAGTCCGCTTAATCCGAAACCAAAGTCAAAAAGAACTAAGGTTACAGTAAAACTACAGTGATACTAAGTAATATAAAGAATATTTCTGAAAATTACAAGAAAATTCGAAGTCAAACAACAGTAGTATAATAAAGTAGGGCACAGTAGAATAAACAACACGTGTTTATGCTAATGCTAAACTGACACTAACAGCAACGACTCACCTCTCCAACTGTCGAGCACTGTGACGTAATTGTTAGAACAACTTACACTCTACTGTACTGTACTAGGCAGCGTTCCGCTCTCTTATCACCCATTTCGTCCCGAGATTTGGTTATGTGTAGACAGACCTTATAAAATAAACTGTTTAATCGCACGTAGCATGTAATATTTATATAATCACAAGTTATTATGTAATTTAAGTTTATTTTAAGAATGATTTCTTTTAAACTGAAAAATTCGTTAATCCGAAAAGGGTCTGGTCCCAATCATTTCGGATTATCGGCACTCCACTGTATTAAAAGATATATTTAAATAAGTCTTTTATAGATAGGAATATTTATTTAACTGTTAACACTTAAATCCGAAGTTAACTATTTCTTAAGTTTGAAACTAAAAGAAAATAACTTTCAGTCACACTCTTATTATCATATTTTTTTTTAGAAAAATCCGTCACCTCTGAATAAATTATATGGAAACTTTGAATTAAATAAATTATATGGAGTCTTTGAATTTAAGGACAACAATTTCAAAACCGAATGACGTACATTGAATGCTTGATGTCAAAACTAATAGCGGCATACTGGTGCTTCTAGTAGAGTAAAAGATAACATTGTTCGTTAATCCTGTTGTATTTTCTATACAACCTCATTTCATTCAATGGAGCTCTAAACAAAACATAATCAGACATGCAACAATTTTCCTCCTTTGTGTTTTTTTCTCAAATAAAAGTTTAATGTTCTGAAGAAAAACGTATATTCAGATCATCAAAATTTCTTTCAATACATTACACAATTTGAAAACAAAATTACTAAACTAAATTCGAAACATACATAACTTTTCTTTCTCCGAAATCAAAGTTTATATTAATAAATCCTTCAATATGGAAATAGTTCATAAAAATTTATGCATACACATTTTTCATTTGGTATGAAGTAATTCAACTTTAATTTAAACATTTTTTGAAGAAACCACAAGTTCAAAGTTTTGTGAAGTTTGCCGTTGAGGAAGGTTATGGAAATTATTTTCTACCTTTATGTTCAAGTATATCTTCTTGCATTATTTTTGTATCTAACAATATAAATATGATAATAAAAATATTTTGCGGGACAAAGAACTGAGATATGGTTGTGGTTATTAAAAATTTATTATTCAGAAAGTACTGTGTAGGATTTTCAGAAAATTTATGTATATTTTAAGGATGGTGCAGTTTTTTATTAGCACGCGAATTGTACTATATTAAAAAGCCCGAATATTGAACAAGAAACATTTTATCCAATTCTGCCGCTAACAAATACTTATATTATTGTATATAGTAATTTATTTGCATACTTTCCAGAGAAATGAAAGATTTGTAGAAAAGTTAAGCTTTAAATATATATGTTAATGCACTGTTACCCAATGTACTGTTTGTTTCCTGTCATTTATGCAAGTTTCAAATTTATGGTTAGAATTTATTTACAATTTCAATTATGATTTCAAAGAGTTTGGTAAATTGTGTTCATATGTTTATATATATATATATATATATATATATATATATATATATATATATATATATATATATACAGTGATTTCCGCTTATAATAATCACGTTTGTTATTACTGTTTTTGATTCTTATAGCAGAAATTTAGGTTTATGGACAGGCACACACACACACCTATATATACATATATTAGAAAATTTACCATAAAATACTCTTTAATTTACGCTAATTATCTTTTATTAAAATTATTTTTTATAATTTTAAAAATTCAACTTAATTTATAGACTTATAAGTAGATACACATGATTATAGTAAGAGAGAAAAAAATCCAATATTTGGTACAACATACCTGCTTAACAGTTTAACATTTCAACTACAGGAAGGGTGCAAGATAAAGTTTTCTATGGTAGCTTGACGAAATGAAGTTTTCTGGAGGGTGTCTATATCTCTTTCAATACCAATAGTCTCAGACGAAGATTCACCTTCTAGCTTACATTTCACGGTTTGATAACGTGCTGCATCTAATAATGTCACGTTTGCCTAAGTGATAGTGGACACTTCGCCTAATATTTATGTGTTTCAGGGTCCAGGAAGCCACAACCAGGATGCGGGAGGTGGGAAAAAAGAGTCCTTGTCTTTGATTGTCAGTGCAGAAAAGTGAAATTGGATCCGGACGGGTAGGATGTCCCTGGGTCAAGCTAATAGGACAATGTTTAGCTAAAGCGTTTAAGGGGAAACTATTATGTTATGTCTAACAAAGAAAGGGATGCATTTTACGACTGTATTCCATCCCATGTTATAACTCTTTCTTTAAAAAAAATAAATAAAGAACTCGTGCCTTTTGAGGATTTAAGTGGATTTTTTGGAAAAATGAAAGGAAAATGAAAAGTTCAAGCTGATTCTTAAAACCTGTGGATTGATTCTTTAAAGCGAAAATTTCAACACGGAAATAATACATTTGTATTTGTTTTTGCGATATTGATTCTTATAAACGATTGTTTCGTATAACCACTGATCACTATAAGCAATGGTTACTGTATATGCGAGATATCCCAGATGGGTGAACTTTATTACCAAAAATATTGCAGCTGCCAGACTGACACGTCAGCTAGTCTGGAGCTAAAAATTGTTTATACAAAGATGTTCGTTTCTTGGTTTCGGCAGATTAAAAGTGCATGCGCTGGGACATATGTATTCTATGTCCGATTCGTCATTAAATGTATATATATATATATATATATATACAGGTAGCCCTCCTACAGCAAGGAATCTTACAACACGGTTTCGCTCTAACACGATAAAAAAATTGCCAAAACCTTTGTACAACACTGTACTTCTACAGCACTAGATAACATGATTTTTGTTTAACGCATTTAAAAACTGAATTACCTTAAAATAATGACAGGAAGCAATAATGAAATATAGTGGCTTTACATGAAAATGTATAAACAAATTATAATTTATTCATTTATAACTCTATAAAATTGCAAGAAGGTCTATGCTTAGCTGAAAATCATGAATCATTTTTCCGGAATGCAGACCCTTCCGCTGAAAGAGGCCGAAAATTCAAAAGGGAGCTGCGAAATTGTTTATCTCCATACTGTGAATCTACAATGACCTTGTAAGAACCAGCAAATAAACCAAAATTACAAATTTTTTAGAGGATAGAATGTGCAAAAAATCTAAATGAAGAAAAGTTTCTGAAAGTGAAGGTGATATCTTTCAATCAAAAAAAAGTTCTCGTTTGATTGTACTGCGCAGTGATGAGGAAAAAAAATTATTAAATTAAGGTCGCATTAAATTAAAATAATATTTTTTACATATATATATATATATATATATATATATATATATATATATATATATATATATATATATATATATATATATATATATATATATATATATATATATACAGAGGCTGTTCGCACATTTTTTAGACGATTTTGGTAAACGGTAATAAAAAATCGTTTGCTGCAAAAGAAATAATTGCGTTTGTACTATGTTTTTAAAAGTCAAAATTATCTTCTGAGGCTTGAAAGTTTTGTTTTTATTCAAAATGGCATTTTTAACAAATCAGTGGTTCGAAGGCTACATTTATGCTCTTTACGAAGAGAAATATGCACACTCCGTTATCCAAAAACGATGTGAGAGTCATGGTTTTGTGATATCTAAAGCGTTGAAAGGTAATAAAGTCAACAAGAAAGGAAAAAAACGTCAAATTGGAGCCTCAAGTGGGACAAAAATTCCAAACAAGTATCCAAGGAAAAAACGGACATCTTCGACTATTGCAAAGGTACGTTGTTTAATGTTAAAAGAAAATCCCCCTAGTCAAAGGACAGTTGCAAAATTATTAAAATGCTCGTTGTCCACTGTAAACAAAATAATAAACGTTGATTTAAATCTTAAGAAAGCGAAAAAACGCAATGTGCATCGTCTTCTTCCAAATCATATCGCTGAACGCAGGAATCGCTGTAGAATTCTATATGAGAAACACTTATCCAAAGAAAAATGGAAAACAATTGTCACAATAAATGAATCTTGGGTGTATTTAAATGATTGCAACAATAAAAGAGCCATTTATTATCATAAAAGGGGAGAAAAAATTTAAGTACATGGTTCAAAGAATCGAAAGAAAGTTTTTCTAAGGGATTCATGATTGTTGCTGGTTTTTCTTATAATGACAAGTTAAAAATAAAGAGAGTGGGAAAAAGTGTCAAGATTAACTCCAAATACTATCAGG
The DNA here is from genome assembly GCA_907164885.2 of Dolomedes plantarius. Lineage (NCBI taxonomy): Eukaryota > Metazoa > Arthropoda > Arachnida > Araneae > Dolomedidae > Dolomedes > Dolomedes plantarius. The sequence continues at coordinate 124,601,033 of OU015490.1, read as the reverse complement.
AAAATATTTTATCGCCAATTTTTCTGTATGAAATGCCATCGCTTTACCCACAGTGCCATCAATCTGTGAGACTCCATCAGGACAAAGCTAGCAGTCACACATCAAAATCCACTGTTAAATTTCCTAAAAGAAATGGAACAAAAAACTGGTATCAAGGCCATACCCTTTACTGATATCCCTACTAAATTTCTCGATGTATCACCCATGGATTTTTGTGCTTTCGGACTTAAAAATCTGCATTATCCAAACGTCGTCCCAAAACCCTTACAGGACTCTTGAAAGCTGTTCAGGAGGAATGGGATAGAATACCTCTTCTGACATTTCAAAAGGCATTATTATCCTGGAAATTGCGGTGTCGAATGATAGTTCAGAATAAGTGATGTCAAATGGAGCATTTAAAACACAAGAATTTTATTTAATTTAGTTTTGTGAATACAATATGCTAGGGATGCGACATCGATGTCGATGTTTACAAAACATCGATGTTTTGATAAAAACATCGATGTTTTAAACATCGATTTATTGAAGCCGATGTTTTTTTAACATCGATGTTTTGTGCTCGATGTTTTACGTTGTCTCGATGTTTTTTTTTAATGAAAAAGTACCGTAATAAAAAAAATTTACCACGTAGCATAATTTTCACACTCAGTAAATGTAAGTCTGAATTCTGAAAAGGACGAATACAAAAGGGGGAATGATTCCTTAGCAAACAGACAAATGGCAATTAACAACCAATGAACCAATCAGAGCGCTTGGAATGTTCCTGACACTCCAGAACCTTTCATGGGGTTTTATTTTACAAATAGTATATACACGAGTGCATCCATTTAAGTTTTTGTTTCGTTCTGGTTTTATATAAGTTGACGTTAATATTATTAGTAAGATGCCTCCCAAACGTACCGTTCGGAAATATTTTTACAAAACCTCTGACAAATTGGCGAAATGCAATATTTGCCTTAAGTCCCTTAAAACTTCTATCAATACGACGAATTTATGTGGACATTTGAAGGCAAAACATGGCGGTATTTACAACGAGAATTTTGAGTCATCAATGTAGCCCAAAGCAACCAAATTTTTGTCATTTATGTCTGCCCAATCAGAGAGTAAAATTAAATCACCCCTCCCCCCACGACTAACGGAAATAACATTAATGTTAGAGATTACTAAACCAGTTTTAAAAAATGGATGTTCTAAAACATCGATGTTTAAAAACGTCGATGGTTTTTGGGAGATGTTTTATTAGTATCGATGTTTTAATATTGAATATCGATGTTTCAGAACATCGATGTTTTGTTATCGATGTAGCATCACTACAATATGCATCGTCTAAAAAATGTGTGAACAGCCTCTGTATAAATAAATATATATATATATATATATATATAAGGAATTAATAAATTTAAAATTACAGGGGGCTTCAGGATAATTTATGATTTGTCAGCGAGCTCCATCTTTTTCACAGAGCTTAATTGAAATATTTCGCGTGAATTAGGAATGATAATCCCTCTTTGAGATGTGGCATTGACACGCGTCTGCGGTTAGGCGCGAGTGTATTTTTAGAAGCAGGCATCGGCGTTCTAGGAGTGAAACTATTATATAATATGGAATCGTCTCGGAACATTCTATAGACATCACAGGGCATGTGCGTAGTTTTGTCGCTTGAATTTTAACAAAAGATTTATCAGAGCGTCCGCGGGATCCCAATCGAGAGGTACTGCGCTTCATGAGACGAGAGATCGAAAATGGTCCGATTGAATCGGTGTAATTAATAGTTATTGAATAAAGGATTTAGGTGTAAACTAATTGTCTTTAATTCCACAGGCCTACGATTGTACTGACTGCATATTTTTAGAGTAAGTAGTAAGAGCTGAACGAATTAAGAGGGAGTACGAGAATTTACGACCACTCCTTCTCGAATTCTTCGAATTCTTCCACTCCACAAAGAACTGCCTGGTGACCCACGTCTTCGGTTTTGCCCTCCACATAGCACGCAGTTTTTTCTTTCAGAATCTTATGTGACTTAAAGGCTCTGGGATTTTTCGAATGATAAACGAGCAGCCGGTTAATCTTGTAGTCGCCGCTCGCGTTGGCGCACAGTGGATAGTTAGGGCCTGTTCGCATAGGAGTCCATGGCGTTGCGTTAAGGAAAAGATGACATTGAGACGAAAATAAACCAATCATAGGCGTTAAAAATTTCATTGCTAATCGTTTGGAGGCCTATGATTGGTTTATTTTCGTCTCAACGTCATCTTTTCCTTAACGCAACGCAACGGACTCCTATGTGAACAGGCTCTTAGCCTATCCTTCATAGGTTTGTAGCCTGGCATCCTATTCTCCTTTGCCGTTATATAAGTCCTCCTTGGCATCTTCTTACAAAAAAGTCCAGAGAGGTTGGACTCCGTTCGGTTTCGGAGGGCGACTCAAGTGTGGGCAGAGCAAGCTGCCCCGGGTGATAATTGTTGAGTGTCAATCTCTCGGTTTAAGACTAGATAGTAGTCTTAGTATAATATGTATACAATTGCTTGTGTATCTGAAGCTTGCTCGTAACCCGAATTTTAGCTCGTAACTCGAAGGAAAATATCTGCCGAGAGAATGCTCGTATCTCGAAAAACTCGTAAGTCGAGGGTACCACTGTATATATATATATATATATATATATATATATATATATATATATATATCTATATATATATATATAGAGAGAGAGAGAGAGAGAGATACAAAAAAAATATACAAAAAAAACACAAAAAAAAACGATGCACCAAGAAAGAGATATCCGGATGGGACGAAAATAGGTAGATGTAACGTACTTGTACAGAAAAAGAAATTATTAGAATTTGATAAAAATTGGATGATTTATTCAAGAACTTCACAAAGCAAAAAGTCTCTAACGCGTTAGTCCGCCTCTGGCCTTATGCAAGCAGTTATTCAATTTGGTATTGATTGATAGAGGTGGCGGATGTCCACCTGCGGGATATCGTGCCAATGCAGTCCAATTGGTACGTTATATCTTTAAAATCCCGTTTGGCAAGTCCGAACACAAGCAGTAGAAACTCTCGGCGTGTGTTGTCGGGCATTACCTTGCTGAAATGTAAGCAAGGATGGATTACACCAGGATGGCGTGATATGAAGGGAATCACAACGGGGTGTAGAATATCGTCGACGTACCGCTGTGCTGTAAAGGAGACGCAGATGACAACCACAAGGGTACCTGCTATGATATGAAATGGCACCCTAGACCATCACTCTTGGTTGTCGGCCCGTATGGCGGAAGACAGTCAGGTTGGTGTGCCACCGCTGTCCGGGGCGTCTCTAGACACGTATTCGCTGGTCATCGGGGCTCAATTCGAAGCGGGACTCATCACTGAAGACTATTCGACACCAGTGACATTCCAGGTCGAATGTGCCCGATACCATAACAAACGGGCTTGTCGTTGTGCAGAGGTTAATTGTAGTCGGCGCAAGGGTTGCCGTGAGCTCAGTCCCCTTTCTCTGAGCGTCTGTGAATGGTCCTTGCGGTCACGGAAGCACCAGTTGCACGTACGATCGATGATAATGGTGTATCTGGGGCTGTGAGTGCTCGGTCCTCACGTTCTGTCGTTTCTCTAGGCCGACCGCTACCTTCTTGACGCTGTGTTCGGCCATTGTTCATCCATTCCTGCCAACATTGTCTAATAGTGGCATCGCTCCTATCCAAATGACGAGGTATTCTCCAATTAGACCGACCGTCCTCTTTGAACCCAACTACGCGTCCTCTCTCAAATGCTGACATCTGCGCACATGAGAGACACAGTTATTGTCTACCTGAGTACACGGCATGAAATTCTTAAGGAATTTATGACCTAGAATCGAAATTTCTCCTTTTTAATATCCTGCCAGTTGCGCAGTTAAGATGCGCTGTAGCGTCACATGTTCATTCTTTGGCCGCCAGACTTTAAAATTTGGCATTTGCCATCGAAACCTGTAAGCATATCAGTTTGTGTCCGATTTGAATTACCCATTCTTGGTGCGTCGTTTTTTTTTGTCTAAGAGTGTATATGTATGAACATATATGTATATGTGTATATGTATGTGTAAACGTGTATATGCATGTGTAAACATATATGTATATATGTAAATGTGTATGCATATGTGTAAATCTATAAGTATATTTTATATATGTATATTTGTGTATGTATACATCGTATACATGTGTGTATACATATTATATATGTGAATGTGTATGCATACATGTATATGTGTATATGTATGTGTAAACGTGTATACGCATGTGTAAATATATATCTATATATGTAAATGTGTATGCATATGTGTAAATCTATAATTATATTGTACACTGAAGTGCCACTGAATTAGGGATAGCAAGGCCTATGCAAATTGTGTTGCGCTGCGCATCGTGTATGCGCAAGTGAGGGAGCTGTGGTAACTGCATATATAGCGAGTACTGTGGTTGTTCTGAATTAATTGTTGGAATTGCCAGTATGGGTAAACTGCCTGATTTAGACGCCTTCGATCGAGGACAAATCGTAGGTACGCGACGCATGGGCCATTCAATTTCCGAAATCGTCAGACAGCTAGGATTTTCAAGGTCGACAGTGTCAAGAGTATACTAAGAATACATGGATGGTGGAAAAAAAAACTAGCGATCGGGCAAACTGCAAAGGGCGATTAGCCTTGACAGTGCGTGGTGAGAGACGGCTCAGGTCTATTGTACGTAGCCAGCGAAGCCAAACATTAGCTCAAATTACCACCCAGTTTAATGACAGTGCCAGTCGTACAGTCAGTAAACGGACTGTGCAACGCTCGCTTCACCGTATGGGTTTCGGGAGCCGTCGACCTACGAGAGTACTATTTCTCTATACTCACCATCGGGCTGCACGTCTTGCCTGGGGAAGAGAGCACAGAGACTAGAGTGTAGAGGACTGGAAACGAGTAGCATGGAGTGATGAGTCTCGATTACGACTACTTAACGCCGACGGGAGGCTGAGAATATGGCGTCAGGCTCATGAAGCCATGGATCCTGTATGCCTGGCTGGAACTGTACAAGGGCAAGGTGGCTCAATCATGGTCTGGGGTGTTTTTTAGTGGCACAGTTTGGGATCTTTGGTGCGTGTACCAACCTCCCTCAATGCAATTCGGTACGTAGAATTGCTGGGTGATCACCTCCATCCGTTTATGCTGCTCTGTTATCCGCACGGTAATGGAGTTTTCCAGCAAGACAACTATACCTCTCACAAGTCCCGGTTGGCTACTGGCTGGTTGGATGAGCATTCCTCTGATTCTCTGTCATGAATTGGCCACCTAGAAGCCCAGACTTAAATCCTATTGAGCATCTTTGGGATGTTTTGGAACAAGGCGTGAAAGGCCATCACAGCACCAAAGAACCTTACTGAATTATGGACAGCTTTAGCCAATATTTGGCAAGCCATTCCCGTGGAACGTTTCCAGAAACTTGTTGAATCTATCCCTCGTCGTGTGGCAGCCGTTATCAAGGCCAGAGGAGGCCTAACTCGTTACTAGGTAGGTATCCCTAATTCAGTGGCACTTCAGTGTATATATGTATATTTGTGTATGTATACATCGTATACACGTGTGTGTATACATATTATATATGTGAATGTGTATGCATACATGTATATGTATAGGTATAGATGAGAAATAATTTGCATCGTATTTATTAGATTGCACTATGTATCATGAGAGATTTCCTCCAATAGTGTCGGACAACCACCATATGATCATCTAAATAACTATTCAACAAATGCAGTAATATATGCTCTGCAGTACTTATAAAGTTCATTTCATCTTGAATCTTACCTACGTATTTCTACGGAAATTAGTTTCAATTGTGATCGTGGTCGACTAAGGTACAATTTGTCCACCGATATTCTGGCGCCACACAGAAACGGAAGTAGGCACATAAAGGAAAAAGCAATATTAAAATTAGAGGATGAATGGTAAGGGAATAGAATTAATAACTGGTAGAGTATTATCATTACCTATTCATATTAGTACATAATTATATTTAATTATACTAAGGTCGCAATATGTTAGTGTTATAACAATTAGATTTAAAATTTTATCAAAACTGTTGAATAACTGTCCGATTTTACATTTCTAAAGTGTATTTGTGTTTAAAAATTCCTTTCACTTTGAGGCATACGGTACATAAACGTATTTTAACATCTCGAAATCTGTTCAGAAATATCGGTATAGAAGGAAGGCTCTTGAGATTCCCGCAACACGGTTATAGCAAACAAATTCCAGAAGTTTCCAGAAAATAAATAGAGAGTGTATAATAAATATGTTTTGTAATAGTTAAGTTATAGTTATGTTGGAAGGAATCATTGTATTCGGCGTAAAATTTAAAATTTAACGGATGTATTGTCATTTATTATAATTACCAAGGAGAATATAAAAGTCATATACACGCATAGTAATTTTTGCTTTCACACACACACACACACACACACACACATATATATATACATGTGTGTGTGTGTGTGTG
>OU015490.1:124557025-124592025 GCA_907164885.2 Dolomedes plantarius | reverse complement strand
ACACTGCAGATCTTATTTCGTGAAGACACTTTGTTTTTTGATATTTACCTAAAGTAATGGTGAAAAGTCAGTAGTATGTACTTCTTGACACGGCTTCTTAGTCGGCTGCGTATCCAGGGTTAATGCGTAGTGACTGGGGCGAAGGTTAAAACACACCGCATACCTTATCAGACGGGTCGGTTTATTTTTAGGGAATTACCTGGAAAACCTGGACGCATGATCTACCGGTATTGACAGTGGTCTCTTGCGTTACATTTGCAGCAGATTCCAAAAGCGGGCTTGCAGTAGCCTAACGGTAGCGTGTCGAATTTCAGGTCTGAGGGTGCTCGGATCGAATCCCGACTAGCGCCAGTAAACATCTCCGCGTCTAGGCCAGATATGGGCATGTTAAATCCGTAGACCTTAAAGTCTCTCTATGAGGTCAGAGAGGGTGGGAGATGGTACGATCCCCCCAGTTTCCTCCCCTAGTGGTCCTAGGTCAAAATGGTGGTGGTTCCTGGCTAAATCGGACTCCGACCCTTTAGGTGCCAGTGTAAAACTGGGGCCGCACCCTTCTTCCCACTAGCCTATATGGACCTGGTAAAACTGCTATGCTGGCTATTTCTCAAGGGTCAATTTTAGCTCGAAGCTCGCCAGGGAGAAAATATAAAAAATCCGAAAATTGTTAAAGGAATAGATAGATAAGTAATTTAAAATGACAAATTTAGTTTGGGAATGCGATTTATTGGGAATCACGACTTATGTCACCTGGTGTTATAGTCGGCTTACGAGAGATCGGACATAGCATCTCCGAGGTAGCGGTGCAATTTGGAATTTCGAGAACGACCATTTCACGAGGGTACCGGGAATGTCAGGTATCCGGTAAAACACCAAATCTCCGAAAAAAGACCGTGAAAGAGCTCGACCGTCGATGACTGACGAGAATCCTTAATTGATATAGACGTGCAGCACTTCCTCAAATTGTGCGGATTTCAATGCTGGTGAATCAACAAGTGTCAGCGAGCAAACTGTTCAACGTACAGCCATTCATATGGGCTTTCGGAGCTTCAGGTCAACTCGTGTACCGTTGTTGACTGTACGGCACAAAGCTTTACGCCTTGACTGTGCCCTGCAACACATCCACTGGACTATTGATGACTGGAAACACATTGTTTGGTTTGACGAGTCTCGTTTCCAATTGTATTGGGCGGATGGACGTGTACGTGTATGGAGACAACCTCACGAATCTATGGACCGTACACGTGAGCCGGGGACTGTTAGAGCTGGTGGAGCATCTGTGATAGTATGGGGCATGTTCAGTTCGCGTGATATGGGGCACCTGATACGCCTAGTGAGGACTCTGACAGGTGACGGATACATAAGCATCATGTAGGATCATTTACACTCATTCATGTTCATTGTGTATTCCAACAGACTTGGAAAATTCCAGGAGGACAATGCGGCCTCCCAACCCGTCGCGTGTTGCTACTGAGTGGCTCCAGGGTCACACTTCTGACTTTAGACACTTCCATTGTACACCTAAATGCCCAGACATTATTGAGAATATCTAGGATTCTGGGATGTCTTGCAATGTGCTTTTCAGAAAATATATCCCTCCCCTCACACTCCTATGGATTTGTGGACTGCCCTGCAGATTAATGGTGTAATTGCCTCCGGGATACCTTCAGACATTATTCTAGTCCATAGCACGTGGTGTTCCGGTACTTCTGCGTGCTCGTGGGCGCCCTACACGATATTAGCCAGGTGTACCAGTCTTTTGGCTCTTAAGTGTATATATACATATTTATAAGCTCAAATGTCAGCGTGTATTATTGCATGCATACATATGAATTAAGATCAGAACATGATAACATCAGTGTTATTGATATGTTAACAGTTCTCTATAATTAAATAAAGATTAAAATTTCTTCATCCAGTTTTAATTCGGAAAAAGAAATAAAAGAAAGATTCGTCTCAAGAGACAGATAAACTAATTTATCAACAAAACTAAAATTGTTTGCATGTTTGTTGCGTATTAATATGTGTTTATAAACTTTGTTTAAAATATAATTTTCCGATCTTATCAGCTGCAGTTAATTGAATTGACGACGCCAGGCTCCAGAACAAACGAAAACAAAACCCCCTCTGCCAATTTCTTAATTGCGAAATGTGAAATAAAACTATTATTTACTCGTTACTTTCAACTCCGAAGCAATCAGGAAAAAAATGTATATAAATAAATAAGCCTTAAATTATTTTGACATATAACAGCTTCTTAAGAATTCCGAGGAATTATGCAAATAAGATTATTAAAAAAAAGACTTGGAATTCAAGCATATTTATGCATAAAGAATTGTTCTTGACACAAGACACCATAAATTCGCCGGGGAGTGAATTAAAACTAACAAACTTTATTTCAAAACAATTTATGATGTACTGATTAAAGATTAAGTTACACGAAGGCATTCTTTTTTTTTTGGCTGTTGTTTTATTTTGTCGTAAAACACGGTTTGACGCATCTCTTAAGAGGTTGTTTTGTTGACTGAAAAATTTCTCTCTTTCTTAATTAAGTGTAAAGGGATATTCGTTGCGAAATTATCAAACGTAGTATAATTAAATAAGTTCACAACGCTGCTCGCTTAGCAGCTAATATGAATTTTTTATGTCTCAGTAGTAAAAGGAAAGCAATCTAGGAGATAACATGATCACAATAGTTGAAATATTTTATAAATGTGAAGTAAGGCACTTTGCCTGGTGTTTATAAAAATATCTGATTGAAAGGATTTACTTTCATGAGATTAAAATTTTCCTGGAAGAATAAACAAATTTTGAGATAATCAGAGAAACTTTGATAAAGGGAAAGTAATAGGATAATGCTTTCATAATTTATAATTATTTTTTTCGTGATTTTTATTTAAAAAGAGTTTATCAATTTAAAAACATTAAATTAAAAAAAATATTTCACACAGAAGTTTTCAATTCATACTCTTGACAGTTGTTTAATCCTTTTGTTTTCAACTTGCAAAAAATTTAGATTTCTGTAATTGTTTAAAATTTTATGACTACAAAGATAAGATGAATAATTTGTAGTTTCTAACTGCAGGCTAATTATAAATAATAAGCTCTAATAAGAAAACTTATCAAATATTACATATTCCTTTGAACTATGCTCTTAAACTAATTTTTTAGAGTATTTATAATAAATATGTCATATCTTATAAAATCATCAAATATTTTAAAGAGTGTATATACATATATATACATTCAAGAGCCAAAACATTATGACCACCCCTACATTTTGCAATGAATTCGCCTGGATGACGTGGAGGCACGTGATCAGGTGGAAGTGGTATTTAACTGCTGCTGGAGAGTCTGAAGAATCATTCTTTCACTTATTTCTGTGTGTGATGGGAAAGGCTACGGATCTAAGGGACTTTGATAGAGGGCAGATTGTAATGGCTCGAAGGCTCGGAACAAGTATTTCCGAAACTGCACGACTCGTGGGTTGTTCGCGACCTACAGTTGTTAGTACTTATGCAAAGTGGATGAATGGCGGTGAAACCAGCAGTAGACGACATGGTGTTGGACGTCCACACGCTATCAAAGAAAAAAGTCGTCGGAGACTGTCTCGCATGGTGAAGCAAAACCGGAGCCAGAGAGTGGCTCAGCTGACAGTCCAATACAATGCAGGGCAAAGTAGAATAGTATCGCATCACACTGTTCAGCGGACACTGTTGGATATGGGGCTACGCAGCAAACGTCCCACTCGTGTGCCTTTGCTGACCAAGCGTCATCGCCAACTGCGCCTGCGCTGGGCCCGGGAACATTGCGACTGGTCCATGGATCAGTGGGAGAGAGTTGCCTGGTCAGATGAATCACGGTTTGTCATTCATCACGCCGATGACCGTGTCAGGATATGCCGTCTGCCAGGCGAACTGTTGCTCCCTCAATGTACAGTAGGTCATACACAGGCTGGTGGTGGCGGTATTATGCTTTGGGGGACGTTCTATTGGGCATCTCTGGGACCCGTGGTTGTGGTAGAGCAGACCATGAATGCTACAGTGTATCTGGACATCATTGCGGACCAGTTGCACCCTTACATGGCCTCTGTTTTTCCAGCTGGAAATGGAATGTTCCAACAGGACAACGCCCCGTGTCACAAGGCTAAAATTGTGTTGGAGTGGTTCCAGGAACATGATGCTGAATTCCAGTTAATGTCCTGGCCGCCTAATTCACCGGATCTCATTCCGATAGAACACATTTGGGGTGTCATGGGACGGCAGCTCAGAGTTCAAAGACCACCGATTCGCAATAACTCGGATTTGCGTGACCGTTGCTTAAACATCTGGTACAATCTGTCTCCGGCCATCTACCAAGGACTTGTGGCATCCATGCCAAGGCGGGTTGAAGCTGTGTTGCGCAGCAAAGATGGGCCAACTCGTTATTGACAGGTGGTCATAATGTTTTGGCTCTTGAGTGTATATATATATATATATATATATATATATATATATATATATATATATATATATATATATATATATATATATATATATATATACTCTCTGTCACAAGAAAATATATGTACCCAGAAGGAAATGAATTACAATCATGAAACTTAACATGTATGTAGTGTATGAGGAGATAAGCAAATGATTACAAATTCAGAAGGACAGAACGTTTTATTAAGAAGATATGGCATGAAAAAGGTTACAAATCAGTAAGTAGTAAATCCACCACTGGCAGCTATACAAGCCGAAACACGGCGTGGCATCGAATCAATGAGGTCACCAATGATCTCCTGAGGAAGATCATGCCATAATCTTTGCAACTGGGCAGTTAATTCACCAGTATTCCGAGACGGCTGAATTTGCCTTCGAAGCACGTCACAGACGTGCTCTATTTGCGAGAGGTCTGGTGACCTGGCAGGCTATGGGAGTTCGTCATATTCTTGAAGACATTGTTGAGAGAGTTGCGCAGTATGTGGACGAGCGTTGTCTTGCTGATAAATGTCACCTGGGTGACTTGATAGCATAGGCAGTACAGCTGGCGTTAAAATCTCGTCCACGTAACTGCGTGCCGTCAAAGTGCATTGAAGGACGACTAGATGCGATCGTGTGTTCCGACAAATCGCTCCCCACACTGTCCCACCTTATATAATCGCCGTATGCCTCTCGGCAAGAAATGCCGTATCAGACCGGTGGCCTGGCCGCCTCCACACGTGTATGCGCTGGTCATCAGCATTGAGATTGATTCGGTATTCATCGCTGAAGATCACACGCTTCCAGACAGTCACACTCTATTTTGCGCGAGGTCGGCAAAAATTCATTCGACACTGCCTATGTTGTAGGATCAGTGGTAGGCGTCTTAATGAACGTCGGCTCATTATACCTCCGTCGGCCAGTCGTTTCCAAATGGTTTCCTTTGATACCACTGGATGTCTGGAAGGTTGTAAATGGCGTCGAACAGATTCTAACGACGTTGTTGGTGCGGACGCGGCCGCTCTTATGATTGCGCGATCCTCGCGCGCATTTGTGTTCCTGGGACGCCCTGGCCCTCCGCGACGGTAGAGTATCCCTTCCGTGATCCATTGTTGCCAACATCGAGCAACTACCATATCGCTCCGACCGAGGTGGCGGCCGGTACGCCTGTTCGACCAACAAGCTTTTCTGAGGCCTACTATATGCCCCCTCTCGAAGTCCGACAATTGTTCGTACTGTCGCCGGTTACGTCTCAGAGGCATCTCTAGTCACAATACCGTCCATCCAAGTCGACAGAAATGTTTGAATAACTCTATGGCACAAGTAATCATGCTTTTAAACTCTCCCAGATGCGCATCTCGTATGCGCATAGCACGCTTACTCTTGTCTCATTGGCGTCGAAATTTTAATCATTTGCATACCACTTACCAGACTACATTCCTGCCAAGGTTCGTGATAGCAGCTCGATTTCTTGTGGGTGCATATATTTTTTCTGACAGAGTGTATATATATATATATATATATATATATATATATATATATATATATATATATATAGAGAGAGAGAGAGAGAGAGAGAGGGAGAGAGAGAGGGAGAGAGAGTAATTATGCCTAATATGAGATTTTGCCTAATTTGAGACCCCTGCTTATAGGACGTACTGCAGCCTGGCGCCTGGAGAGTAAAACAGTAGTCTATTGCATCATTCGTAACCGGTGAGTCAGTCGAGTGTCTTCATGCGCACACATAGTTGCAGTATTGTTTTTCCTGAATGTGTGCTCGTCGACTTTTTTGCATCACCATTTTCATTGGCTATTTTCACGTTCAAGGTAAGACTCTTATAAAAACTGTTAGTATTGGATAGGCAGATATAAATATAGAGCGTAAACACGCTTGTTTGTTTTTAAGCTAACGTCAATCCTAACCTAAAAATTCCGTTGGCGTGTTCAACAACATGGTTCTGCCCAATATGAGACCCCAAAGCAGGCCTAATATGACATAGGGTCTTATATTAGGCATTTTAGTTTTCATTCTCACAGATTTGCTTCCTCTGAAGATGCAGATGCTACGACGCCCAGACGAAATCTACAACCATGTAGCAGTAGTGACAATGTGGTAGGTATTGATCAAACAACAAGTTCAAACCAGTTCTTAGTGACTCCTGAAGAAATAAATCCCTTGCCTACGTTACCTGAGAAAAACACTTCCAAACCAAGTAGGGTCCATAAAGCCGATATTATCACATCATCGCCTTATAAAAATAAATTGATTGATAGCATTAATAAAAGAACTACAGGATATTCGAAAAAAGTTTGTTTCCTGCAAGAAAAAGGAATGGACAAAAAGTTAAGAAATCTAAGGATAAACAAGGAAAAGGAGATCAAGATAAAAAAGAAAAGGATAAGGAAACAATAAAGGCAAAGGCGTTCCTACAGGAAGGGGAAAATTAAGGATGGATGAAAATGCAGCACTACTAATTACGTTTAACAATAGTCGCGTCTCACTTTATCTATATATCTAACACAGTTCCGTAACTGACAGACTCACCGACTGAGTGATTGACTGACTGGCATACAACGCACAGACCAAACCGCTGGACCGAAAGGGCTAAAATTTTCCATGGCGACACTTCTTATGGTGTAGGGGTGCACTAAGAAAGATTTTTGAAAAATTCTTCTGAGATTTTTTAAAATTAAATTTTTAATCTGTTTTTGTAACTTTTTTTAAGTTTGCATTTAAAATAATTTGAGGGTAATAAAATTTATATCACGAGATAGATCCTAAAAATTCCTTTAAAATGAAATATTTTTCGAATCTTTACCTCCATTTTTTGAATTTTGCTGAATTCTTAAAGATTAATTTTTAGAATTTAATTTATTAAATACTGATCACGCGATTTCTTTTTCTGGTACTTTCAAAAAAATTATCGTCACGTTCATAGCAACAAAATAGACAAAAAATATTTTTTTGTTCTTGCTAATGCGGCAGACGATTGGAAATTATTCAAAAAATATTAAAATACAGTAAAAGATATGATTCATACTGTACTATATTAACTGTAATATATTCTTTAGTATATTCTATTAGATTTAATTTGAATATTTTCTTCTACATTATTTCATCTACAAAAGTATCCTTTGCGATTTTTTTATAAATCTATTTTTTCGTTTTTTTTACATCAATTGCATACATTGATCGCTGTATTTATTATAAATATATTTAAAACATTTTTGGCATTAATTGCATACATTGACCGTTGTATTTAATTTGAATGTACTCCGTAGCGAAGTACGAGATTTCAGCTAGACTATATATATAAAACATTTTCGTAACCGACTGTCTGACTGATAGATAACGCACAGACCAAACCGCTGGACCAAAATGGCTGAAATTTTGCATGGCGATTCTTCTTAATATGTAGGGGTTCACTTTCAAAGACTTTTTAAAAATTCTTCTGAGATTTTTTTAAATTAAATTTTTAAGGTGTTTTTGTAACATTCTTTAAAGTTTGCATTTAAAATAATAATCTAAGGGCTATAAAATTTATATCACTAGAAAGACCATAAAAATTCTTTTCAAATGAAATCTCTTTCGAATCTTTACATCCCTTTTCTGATTTTTGGGGAATATTTAACTATTTCTTTTTAGAATTTATTAAATGCCAATCACGTGATTTCTTTTCTTTTCGTGAATTAATTTTGGGTTACGTTCATAACAACGAAATAAATTGAAAATAATTATCAAAATACGGTAAAAGATGAAATTTAACCACTAAACTGATTGAGATGGAAGTTTTTTTAAGAATTTAACTCAAATGAGTATGTTTTATGGATATTAAACGTACAAATTGCATACATTGATCGTTGTATTTAATTTGAATATTTTCTTCTGCATTATTTTGCCTATAAAAATATTCGTTACGATTTTTTAATTAATATATATATATATATAATATAATTTTTTGGGCATTAATTTCATACATTGACCTTTGTATTTAATTTGAATGTACTCTGTAGCGAAGCACGGCTATTAAGCTAGTTGCAGATAAATATACCGATAAATACATACTTTCATACCGAGAGAAGATAGATGGGTGCTGGTATTTATCTTCATTTTGCCTGCGAACTCCTAATATCATAGTATACTCCAGTCCTTTTCCCTCAGCATTCAATCTCATTCCTCACTGATTCCAAGTCTTTGCACACCTCTTAATACCGTCTAAGGAACCCTACACCAGAACCTATTATTCTATCCCGGCCGCACATTCATTGAAATTCATTGCACATAAACTCTTGGAAAAAGGGGTGCAAACATTCAAACTTTCCTGCCACGAACCCCCAACTATCTGCGAATTGATGCGCGTATCCGAAATTAGACTTATCTCCAGAGGGTTTCTATGGTGATTCCGAACGTCGCTGTTCTTGGAAAATCTTTCGCGGAGAGCGTGTAACGAGACGGGCGACCGCTAATGGAATTTAAAATAACTAAAAATTGTCTGAAAAAGTACTTATGTGTTTTTAAGAGTCGTGTTATTAATATGCTAGATATGTAATTTCGTAGGAAATTACTCAAATGGAGTTGAACTGATGCAACTAATATATACTATGTTATCGGATGTTGGGCTGATTTCCTAATTATTCTGCTATTTATCTGAGGAGTGTAAAACTTCTTAATTTTGTAAAATTAAAGGCCAATTCATTAAGAGGAATTCATGACTCAGTTATTCTTTTATTGTAGTTTTTGATTTCTGTGTTTCAGTTCAGAGAAACTCACTATATATACACTGAAGTGCCACTGAATTAGGGATAGCCATGCCTATGCAAATTATGTAGCGCTGCGCATCATGTATGCGCAAGTGTGGGCGCTGTGATAACTGCATATAAAGCGCGTACTGTGGTTGTTCTGAATTAGCTGTTGGAATTGCCAGTATGGGTAAACTGCCTGATTTAGACGCCTTCGATCGCGAGCAAATCGTAGGTGTGCGACGCATGGGCCATTCAATTTCCGAAATCGTCAGACAGCTAGGATTTTCCAGGTCGACAGTGTCAAGATTATACCAAGAATACATGGATGGTGGAAAAAAAACTGGCGACCAGGCAAACTGCAAAGGACAATTAGCCTTGACAGTGCGTGGTGAGAGACGGCTCAGGCGTATTGTACGTAGCCAGCGAAGCCAAACATTAGCTCAAATTAGAACCCAGTTTAATGACGGTGCCAGTCGTACAGTCAGTAAACGGACTGTGCAACGCTCGCTTCACCGTATGGGTTTCGGGAGCCGTCGATCTACGAGAGTACCATTGCTCTATACTCGCCATCGGGCTGCACGTCTTGCCTGTGCAAGAGAGCACAGAGACTGGAGTGTAGAGGAGTGGAAGCGAGTAGCATGGAGTCTCGATTCCGACTACTTAACGCCGACGGGATGCTGAGAATATGGCGTCAGGCTCATGAAGCCATGGATCCTGCATGCCTGGCTGGAACTGTACAAGGGCATGGTGGCTCAATCATGGTCTGGGGTGTTTTTTAGTGGCACAGTTTGGGATCTTTGGTGCGTGTACCAACCTCCCTCAATGCAATTCGGTACGTAGAGTTGCTGGGTGATCACCTCCATCCGTTTATGCTGTTCTGTTATCCGCACGGTAATGGAGTTTTCCAGCAAGACAACTGTACCTCTCACAAGTCACAGTTGGCTACTGGCTGGTTGGATGAGCATTCCTCTGACTTCTCTGTCATGAATTGGCCACCTAGAAGCCCAGACTTAAATCCTATTGAGCAACTTTGGGATGTTTTGGAACAAGGCGTGAAAGGCCATCACACAGCACCAAAGAACCTTACTGAATTATGGACAGCTTTAGCCAATATTTGGCAAGCCATTCCCGTGGAACGTTTCCAGAAACTTGTTGAATTTATGCCTCGTCGTGTGGCAGCCGTTATCAAGGCCAGAGGAGGCCCAACTCGTTACTAGGTAGGTATCCCTAATTCAGTGGCACTTCAGTGTGTATATATATATATATATATATATATATATATATATATATATATATATATATATATATATATATATATATATATATATATATATATATATATACACACAAGGTGCACCCATAAAGTAACCGGACAAATTAAAAGAACAAACTGTAAAATAAAAAAGTGAAAGAATAATCACCTGGCCAGAAAGATTGACATCTCAACTCTTGTTAAAGCCAGTTTAAACTGGTTATTTAGTCGTTTACATATCAAAACGGCGTCGTAAATTTCATTTACTGAGAAGTCATTGCTTCGGAAAAAAATTTGCTTCTGAATGGAACAACGTTGTAACATTAAATTGTATTACAAATTATAGGTAAATCTTCTACCGTAACTTTAGAGATGATTCGAACAGTATATAGTGATGCATCGTTATCAAGAACACAAGTGTATGAGTTGTACAACCGCTTTAAATGTGAGAAAGCACTGAAAATGCGAGAAAGCACTGAAAATGAACCAATGTAGGGCACCCATGAACTTCGGAGAACGATGTCAAAAGCACGGATGACAAAATCAAAGACTAATGTGATACTGATTGATTAGAAATGACTTATTCACTACGAATTTGTTCCTGAAAATCAAACAATTAATCAATATTTTTACAAGGAGGTGCTTTTTCGATTAAGAAACAGGATAGTTAGGAAGGAATTTTTTTTTCTGGGAAATGGTTTCTTTTAAACGATAATGCTAGGCCCCATACAGCAATTTTTGTAGAACAATATCTTGTTGAGCATTCAATTACAGTGATAAATCACTCACAATATTCTCCCGAATTGTCGCCAACTGATTTTTTCTGGCCATGAAAGGACAGAGATTTGAAAATGTCTCGGATATTAAATCAAATGTTATGCGTATTTTGCGAACGGATAGCTCCAAAGCTTTTAAACAATGTTTCGGTGACTTGAAGAAACGTTGGAAAAATTGTATAGACTCCTTTGATGATTATTTTGAAGGAGATAAATTTATTTGAATGTGAGTAATATTTTTCTTATTTATAAAAAATTGTTCGGTTACTTTATGGGCGCACCTTGTATATATATATATATATATATATATATATATAAGCATATATAGTTGTCAGAAATTAATTTGGAAAGGAATAATTAAGTTAAATTTTAAGCGGGCTTATGGATTAATTCATTTTCGTGTTGCGAAAAAGCCACTAGAAATCATATTTCCAGACCCGCGGGTAGAAAAGTAGGTTATTTTCCCCTTTTTGAGATTTACCTTCGATTCGCAGTGGAAGGGAGTCTCGTAAAGATAATTTATTTTTAAATCATCTACAAGATTGGGTGCGAAAAGAAAGTTCGAGAAAATTCCAAATTGGGCTCTGCGCGTGTGCAGGGAGAGTGGACGCGCGTTTTTGACTTCGAAATCGGCAGAGCGCGGGATAAAAATCAATGCCGACAACGTGTGTTTGCCGCGTCTCAAAAAAAAATGGTAAAAACTTAATGAGCTGAGTTGGAGCTTTGGTTCGCATGAAGAGGAATAAACTAAATTAGTTTAACACTAGAACAGCCAAGGTGACTTTTTTGTCCCCTCGTAAAGTTAAATGTTTTACACATTCTATATTTTTTGTCAGACCACTCTAAAACTCAGTGACTTTTATTTATTTTACGCGCTGTACTTAACACGGGAAAAAAATTCCCGCTCGGTCGCGAATTTTAGAAAAAAAGTGCGGATTATACTAGAACCACCGAGGGGACATTTTTGTCCCATACAGCAAAACTGTGCTTTTACGCGCCAGGCATGCACATCTCTTCTCCCCTAAGCTTGCTAGACGTTTCCCTCCCTCGTTGCGCAGATTTGAACTCGCCAGTGCAGTTGCGACCACATTTCTTTGTTATAGGCAGTAAGGCTGTCAGTGTGCGTTGTGGATTGGAAAGCAGCAGCATGGCGCGTAAGAGATGGCTAACACAGGCTGAAATTTTGCAAGCTATGAACGATATATCGGAAGGAGAGTCGGAAGTTGAAGAAGGCCCGAAATCTTGGGAAGAAGATAGTGATTATGAGGTCGGCGATAATGCAGATACATCATCTGAAAATTCCTGTGCTGATGACGATGATACCTACAGTTTGACAACTGAGCAATATAATACATATAAATATAAATATAAATATAAATATAAATATATATTTATATTTATATTCATATTTATATTTATATCTATTATATTTAAATATATAAATATCAATAAATACAAAAATGTCTTCTTCTATTTTAGGAGGATCATCTAACGAGCCACACTCCAGTTTCGTTGCAGCGGAACGTAGTTTTTCGTCAAGAGAGGCCGGTGATGAACCTGCGCAGAAAGAAAGTCGGTTGCAACGTAAGCATAATTCACCTGATGGTAACCAAAAAATTAATGCTAATGTCTCTCGTGAGCGGGCCGGAAACGTTAACGAAAAGGGAAAACAAGTTTCTACAGGAAAAAAGCAACCTAAAGGGATTTTGAAAAAACTAAGTGTAGACTCGGAAGTTGAGTCGCCGGCTGAGACAAAATGGAAAATAGTCTCCCCCGATACCGTATCCTGTGGAAGACGCGAAAACCGGAACATACTTACAGAAAACCCTGGGCCATCTCCAAATGCAAAACGGCACATTGTATCTGGTCTTGTCACTAGTGCCTGGCGTCTAATGATTCACGACCGTATGCTAAAACATATACAAAAGTGTACCGTGACAGAAGCTCATAGAGTGTTAGGAAATGATTACTGGTCTTTACATCTTTGTGAACTCGAAGCATTTTTTGGTATCCTGTATGTGCGAGGGGCACTTGAGTCCAAAGGGATGGAAATCGGCCTACTCTGGTCTGAGAAATACGGTGTGCAGTTGTGTAAAAACGCAATGTCCCGTAATCGGTTCAAAGAAATTATGCGATTTTTACGATTTGACGTTAAATCCACTAGGTCTCAAAGACTCAAGGAAGACAAGTTTGCTCTTATTTCACAGGTATGGGACGATT
This sequence comes from Dolomedes plantarius, assembly GCA_907164885.2. NCBI lineage: Eukaryota > Metazoa > Arthropoda > Arachnida > Araneae > Dolomedidae > Dolomedes > Dolomedes plantarius. The sequence goes on along the minus strand of OU015490.1, from coordinate 124,578,574 downwards.
TTGTATTTAACTGTCAAAGCAACTACGTACCTGGACCCTATATTGTAGTAGATGAGCAGCTCTTTCCGTCTAAAACTCGATGCCGTTTCACTCAGTTTATGGCCTCAAAACCTGATAAGTACGGCCAAAAATTTTGGATGGCCGTTGACAATGAAACTAAATACTTGATCAATGCTTTTCCTTACCTTGGAAAAGATGAGCAGCGTCATGATGATGACCGTCTTGGTGACTATGTAGTAAAGAAGCTTGTTGCGCCGTACTTAAACAAGAGGAGAAACGTTACATGTGATAATTACTTTACGTCAATGCACCTAGCTAAGTACCTTGTATCAAAGAAAACTACCTTAGTTGGCACTGTCAACAAGGCAAGAAGAGAAGTTCCCCACTGCGTGAAGAAAGTTCGCGAGAATCTTTACGATTCTACGATTCAATGGCATAACTCTCACTGGGTATCAGGGAAAGACAAACAAAACTGTAGTTATGATGAGTTCACTACATCCTGACATCCAAATAGGCAGTGATCGCAAGTCTAAACACGAAAGTGTCACGTTTTATAACAAAACAAAGTCAGGGGTAGACGTTGTTGACGCCATGGCTCGCAAGTATTCTGTGAAAAGCGCATCAAGGAGATGGCCCTTTCATACGTTTTGGACATGTCAGGAATTAATAGTTGGGTGTTGTATAAAGAAGTAACGGAAATGAAGATATCAAGGCGAGATTTCCTTCTCACCTTAGGAGAGGAACTTACCAGAGAAATCATTGATAGAAAGAGTTCTGCAGCTGATCACGATGATCCATCTGAAATCAGTCAATCCCGTCGATAAATGCCAAGTTCGCGTAACTTGTAACAATGGAAAAAGTGCTTACAAATGTGTAACATGTAAGAAATCAGTGTGCAAAAAGTGTACTGGTCACGTAACGTACACTTGCATGTCTTGCAAGGCCGATTTATCTAGAGAAGACCCGTAGTTTCTTCAAAGTTGGTGTGTCCAAGACTGTATTGGTCTTTATATAGCCTTTTTCAGTTATTTTTCGCTTTATTGAATTTGTTGTAATCAATTTTTAAATTAGAAATAATAATGTTTTTTCAGTAATAAAACTCTCATGTGTCTGAATAATACCATTTTATCCTACCTTTTTTTACCAAAACGCCAGTTCTATGACAGGAGACATTTTTGTCCCCTTGGCCGTTCTAGGTAGGTAGCAAAGTCCGGCCGTTCTAGTGTTAAAGTATGGACTGATATTATTTATTTCTACCACTCGCCACCAGTACTAAAAGAGGATGACTGCTTTACAGATATTATAACAGGAAACAAAAATCCTGTCACATATATATATATATATATGTGACAGGATATATATATATATATATATATATACATATATATATATATATATATATATATATATATATATATATATATATATATATATATATATATATATATATATCAGTCTCTTCATACAAGAAGTGCGTAAGTCAAAGTCCATTATGACTTTGGTTGGTATGTCTCTTTTAAAAAATATTACTTTCAATATAAGAAGTATCCAAGTCTGTACAAAAGTTTAGAAGACACTTTTGAGTATCGGACCAATTTAAGTACCTCTTACATTGAAAATAATATTTTTTAAAGCGACATAACCAAACAAAGCCATTTTAAAAAAAATGACTTAGGCACTTCTTGTACCAAGCCACACATATATATATATATATATATATATATATATATATATATATATATATATATATATATACTGAAGTGCCACTGAATTAGGGATACCTACCTAGTAACGAGTTGGGCCTCCTCTGGCCTTGATAACGGCTGCCACACGACGAGGCATAGATTCAACAAGTTTCTGGAAACGTTCCACGGGAATGGCTTGCCAAATATTGGCTAAAGCTGTCCATAATTCAGTAAGGTTCTTTGGTGCTGTAATGGCCTTTCACGCCTTGTTCCAAAACATCCCAAAGATGCTCAATAGGATTTAAGTCTGGGCTTCTAGGTGGTCAATTCATGACAGAGAAGTCAGAGGATTGCTCATCCAACCAGCCAGTAGCCAACCGGGACTTGTGAGAGGTACAGTTGTCTTGCTGGAAAACTCCATTACCGTACGGATAACATAACAGCATAAACGGAAGGAGGTGATCACCCAGCAACTCTACGTACCGAATTGCCTTGAGGGAGGTTGGTACACGCACCAAAGATCCCAAACTGTGCCACGAAAAACACCCCAGACCATGATTGAGCCACCATGCCCTTGTACAGTTCCAGCCAGGCATGCAGGATCCATGGCTTCATGAGCCTGACGCCATATTCTCAGCATCCCGTCGGCGTTAAGTAGTCGGAATCGAGACTCCATGCTACTCGCTTCCACTCCTCTACACTCCAGTCTCTGTGCTCTCTTGCACAGGCAAGACGTGCAGCCCGATGGCGAGTATAGAGCAATGGTACTCTCGTAGATCGACGGCTCCCGAAACCCATACGGTGAAGCGAGCGTTGCACAGTCCGTTTACTGACTGTACGACTGGCACCGTCATTAAACTGGGTGGTAATTTGAGCTAATGTTTGGCTTCTCTGGCTACGTACAATACGCCTGAGCCGTCTCTCACCACGCACTGTCAAGGCTAATTGTCCTTTGCAGTTTGCCCGATCGCTAGCTTTTTTTCCACCATCCATGTATTCTTGGTATACTCTTGACACTGTCGACCTTGAAAATCCTAGCTGTCTGACGATTTCGGAAATTGAATGGCCCATGCGTCGCGCACGTACGATTTGTCCGCGATCGAAGGCGTCTAAATCAGGCAGTTTACCCATACTGGCAATTCCAACAACTAATTCAGAACAACCACAGTATGTGCTATATATGCAGTTGCTACTTGCGCATACATGAGGAGCAGCGCTACACAATTTGCATAGGCTTTGCTATCCCTAATTCAGTGGCACTTCAGTGTATATATATATATATATATATATATATATATATATATATATACATACATACATACGTATATATATATATATATATATATATATATGTGTGTGTGTGCAGATGCGTAACCAAAATTAGATTTATCTCCAGAGGGATTCTGTGATGATTCCGAATGTCGCGGCTTGGAAAACATTCGCAGAGAGCTTGTATCAAGAAGGGTAACCGTTAATGGAATTTAAAATATCTAAAAGTTGTCTAAAAAAATGCTTATGTGTTTTTGAACAGTCGTGTTATTAATTTGCTCACTATGCAATTACGTGCCCAGACGCTTGGATGGAATTACATTGATGCAGCTAGTATGTGTGTTAGCGGAGAGAATGCATTGGATTTTGCTCTGGTTTCGTAATTACAATGTGATTTGTGAGAGTTCTTAATTTTGTAACGTACCATTACACTTCATTATGTTGAATTCAAGTTTTAATGAATGTTTTTTATATCTTCTGTTGTGAGTTTCAACTCGGTGATCTTTAACATAGAAAATAAATTTATGCTGAGAGAATTATTCAATTAGCTTAAGAAATTACCACATTCTTGCGTTTAAAGATTAGTAAAGGTCCACGAAAAATTTCTGTCATCCCTCTTTGTTGTTTTTTCGTGACTTCTTGACTGATCTTTTCAATTTTTTACTTCAAATCTGTCTTCCTTCTAAACATAATCACGACTACTTACCTTTCTTACATTGGCGTAAATGACGTCACAATCAGTGAGTAAATAGAAAAATGATTGTCTTAAAAGAGAATAGAGCTCGCTGTTATTTGATTCAACATTGCATACATAGCTGTGCTTCAGCAGTTGTTTTTGTTTTCGTTTTACATGTTGACGAGGAGAATGCCGGTCAATTGTGTATTGATGTATAAGTCATGGGAAATTTACAGCGGACAGATTCTGCCGTTTGGTAAAAACCAACTCTGATTTTTATTGGACAAATCCATGTGAGAGGAAATTATTATCTTAATGTTCCTTTTTGGATGTCTAAAGCAGAATTTTCATAGAGGAGATCGTAGTCTGTGTAGCCTGTAGTCATAATCCATGCTTTTTTAGCCAATTTCAAGTATACGTGGAACTTCTGCACGTATTGTTAGCGTACCCTCCTGACCAAGCTTTATTGGAAAGTGGAAGGACTCAGTCTGTTAAAAACCTCTAAATTTTTAGAGGTCAATAAACAAGTTGATTTTTAATGTTAAGTTTTCAGTTCATAATGCCAGGTTTGTTATTTCTAGATTACGGCATTTGCTGAGGCAATAGAATGAAGTGATTATCGTATAGTGTTCTATCACTTCTAATGCCTATATGAGATGAATATGATATCCATGTGAGAGGAAATTATTATCTTAATGTTAATTTTTGGATGTCTAAAGCAGACTAACCTGTCTAACCTTGTCTTACATCCCAGCCTAGACAATCGGGCAGATTTAGAAATGGTACTAGTAAAATTTTAAATTACTGCTATTTTTTCTTTATAGCCACCACGTGAAAAATCTCCCCTGTTTTCTAGGTATTGCTTCCTGTTGCAGTAGCTTTACAAAGAATTTCCCTACAATTACAATGCATCTATATTTTAACAACAGCAAATGATTACATTCGCGCTTTATAAAATACTTCTCATGAAAGTTTCAGAGAAGACAAAACGAGTGTACGACATAGAGTGTACGTAATTTAGATCCATTGGTCTTGGAAGCACTATAATCCTGTGATTTTTTTTTTCCGGGCTAAATCGATTGGGACCTACAATTTAAAGCTGATAATGAAGACTAGAAATAATTATGAAAACCATGAGACAATACGTTATTTGTAAAGCAGTTATTTTATGTTGTTAATTGTCAGAATTAGAAGGAAGGAAGGAATGGGAGAATATATCTATATACAGTGCCGTAACTATCCATTCACGGGCCCTGGGCAAGAATTTGTATTTGGGCCCCTTAATTAATCCGGTTTTAAAAAAATAATAAAAGAAATACAGCATTTTGGGCCCCCTTTCCCAGTGGGCCCTGAGCGTGTGCCTCTGTTGCGCCTGCCTAGTTACGGCACTGTATATATATATATATATATATATATATATATATATATATATATATATATATATATATATATATATATATATATATATATATAACACTAAGGATGTTATCTAAGAAAAGGTGAGAGAAAATGAGAAACGGGTAGGTGTTAAAATGTTGCTAGGCTGCATCATGCATATGGATATAGTATTTGCAAACTTTAGATAAATGATATATATATATATATACACACACACACACACACATATATATATATATATATATATATATATATATATATATATATATATATATATAACATTAAGGATGTTAACTAAAAAAAGGTGAGAGAAAATGAGAAAAGGGCAGGTGTAAAAATAAAAGAACACATTTAATGTTGGTTTGCAAAAGAATAGTAAAATTTTAAAGTACCGCTATTTTTTTCTTTGACCCACCACGTAAAATTCGCCCATGTTTTCTAAGTATTGCTTCCCGTTCTAGTAGCTTTACTAAGAACTTCCGTACATTTACAAAGCATCTATATTTTAACAAGGAAATTATTATATTTGCGCTTTATAAAATACTTCTCATGAAAGTTTAGGGAAATTGAAACTTTTTCTACTAACAAGCAGATAATCATAAAAAGCAGTTTCATCCATCTCACCTCAAAATAATGCAAATTGCGAAGAAAATTAACCCTCCACCAGTTTTACAGTGAAAATACGGACAAATTCACGCGAATTAACGGTATTATAAGTATGAATCTCTAGCGCAATTCGTTATAAAAAATAATTACACAACTACAAAAATAATTTCTATAATAAATACTTATTTGCCGGGTTTTTTTTTTTGGCGAATAAAATGTTGGTGAAAGGGGAAATCATTTCGTGAATGGCACCCCTGCATAAAAAAAAGGGGAAGTTACTTTGAATTTAAATGAAAATGCATGTGTGTGGAGAATGGAAAAACAGGTTTATATGGAAATTTGGCTGAAAAGTTGTGGTTTAAAAAGCCGTATGAAGAAAATGAGATTTATTTTTTTTACATTATTTACCGAGTAAGCTTATATAAAGCCAACGTTACTATGATAGCGAGGTATATCTTCATTTCATTCAGTATATGTGTACCTCTATCTATATCAATATATGTACCTTTATTTACGCACACACCGAGATGTGTGTGTGTGTGTGTGTAAGTAAGTAATATCCAAATTACACCACGGCCTAAAATTATAACCTAAAAGGGAAAAATTGCTCATATATACATGGCTAGAGCTAGACTCGGCCTCAAAGAAAAAAAATTAGATTTAAATTCAATCGGGCCAACCTTCTTAGTCCATCGTTTATTAGAGGGAAAATACATCCGTTCATTCCAGAAGAACGGCTCGGAATAATATCACCTTTCAACATTAAATGCGAGAGGGCGAGGTAGACTTGTGACTATTATTTGAAGGGTCAGCAGATTTAGAGGCTGAGAAAGTTAACCCATACCTTAATTCGGACAAACACACGTGTAGAAATGCAAAGGCATACATGGGAAGTTCTGTTTCTTAGGGTTTTAAAGCGATAAATTAATATTACTGGGGATTAGACTTAGGAAAGGGAATTTAAATGCTAGAATGGAAGGCATGATAATTTAGATATTACATATCTATATATACATAACAGTTCCGTAACTGACTGACTCACTGACATACAATACACAGACCAAACCGCCGGACCTAAAAGGCTGCAATTTTGCATGGCGATTCTTCTTATGGTGTAGGGGTGCACTAAGAAAGATTTCTGAAAAATTCTTCTTAGATTTTTTTAAAATTAAATCTTTAAGCTGTTTTTGTAACTTTTTTTAAGTTTGCATTTAAAATAATAATTTCAGGATTATAAAATTTATATTACGAGATTGATCATAAAAATTACTTTAAAATGAAATCTTTTTGGAATCGTTACCTCGATTTTCTGAGTTTTGGTGAATTTTTAAAGATTAATTTTTAGAATTTAATTTATCAAATGCCGATCACGTGATTTCTTTTTCTGGTACTTTAAATGAATTTATCGTCACGTGCATAACAACTAAATAGACAAAAGAATTTTTTTGTTTTCTTTCTACTGCAGCAGACGATTGGATATTATAAAAAAAAAATATCCCTTACGACATTTTTATAAATATATATATATATATATATATATATATATATATATATACATATATATTACATCAATTGTATACAGTGATCGATGTATTTATTATAAATATGTATATTGAATTTTTTTTGGCATTAATTGCATACATTGACCGTTGTATTTAATTTGAATGTACTCCGTAGCGAAGTGCGGGTTTTCAGCTATTATATATATCTATAACTAACACGCAGCTTGTTTTGCTCCCGTGATAACATCAATTTTATGCAGTCACGTCGATTGTTAAATTTGACGAGTGGTAGGCCATTTAAAGAAATAGTCCATATTCGTAGTAAATCCGTCTTTATTGAACTCCGTAAGTTGACCACTCTCCAGGTTGATTTCCGCGGTTTGCCATTTTATTATCTACTCGGCCACGACTGCCGTGAGCATCCGCTCTCAATGAGATTCCCACTCTATCTGCCGCCAAAAACTTAATTTTCTCCGAGCTCCTGCTGCACGGCGCATGTGCAGACCCCATCCTTCGGCATCTGGACCTTCATTAGTGCTGATCGTGCATTCTTAACTTCGCGTCTAAAACCTGTACACTTCTAAAAATAAATTATCTCGCCTAGAATTATTCGCTTTCCTCTCAAGTCGCTTTTAAAAGATGATTTTCCCCACAGCAAAATGCGCGCGCTTTGTAAATGGATTGTTAGATTCTTATTATTTTAAGCCCCCTTTCCCCGTACTTCTCAACTATATTTTGACAGTTCAGTTATGTTTTGACACACACACACACACACACACACACACATATATATATATATATATATATATATATATATATATATATATATATATATATATATATATATATATATATATATATATATGTATATATATATATATATATATGTATATATATGACGTATGTATACTATATGACATCAGATATACATACACACACACATATATATATATATACATATTACATATATACGTCATACAGGCCATACGGATTCACATGTTGATAGATTGGTTTAAGAATTTACCAGATCAATCCGCTCTGTAAGGATAAAACTTGTAAGAATAATCCTGAAAAGACACCCCCTCCTACGAAAGATTATATATATATATATATATATATATATATATATATATATATATATATATATGACTTGAGTTGTACCAAACTTCGTAACACGAGTTTCAAGCGAACGCAGAGTTCATTCATATACGAGTATTGTATGAAGTTAACGGAGTGGAATATGAAATAAAACACATCAAACCTCCCAACATCTGACAAAAGATATATGAAGTACAAACTGCCAAACTGTGACCGTATCATCCAACATTTCGTACTCACAAAATAGAACTTTCAGCCTCGTGTCTTAAACCCGAACGTTCCCCCTCTGCCATCGTTTTTCCGCTTCCGATAAAAACGCTCTTTTTGGAAAAATTTTTACTGGTATCACGTTGTTGGAAAAAGGAGGGAGATTTCTATTTTTTTTTATTTATTCATCTTCCTGAAAACATACTTCATATTTTTTTTTACCCCATGTTCTTCGAGAAGATAAAATACTCTTCGCTTTGAGAGTAATTTTCGTTACCTTAAAGTGTTGTTTATATAAATATTAACAAGTACATTAAAAACTGAATTGGAATTTTTTGCTGCCATCATTTCCGTTTTTCTGTTTTAATGTAAATATCCTTTACTGCGTTGTAGGAGAAATTTTCTAGAATCCTTCAGCGAACAGCTGAAGGATTTCACATAAATATACATGTACACACTTATAACGGAATGTCTGCATATGTGTTGGAATGTAGTTAAACGTACATAGTTAAAACTAAACAACAGCTTAGATGAACAGATTATAAGTCTGTATATATATATATATATATATATATATATATATATATATATATATATATATATATATATATATATATATATATATATATATATTACATTTATCAGCAAAAATATCAAAGGACAATAGTAGAAATTTTGAACTCTTTGATGCTCTTTTTTATTAGTGTTGGGGTACTATTATTATCATTTTGAGAGATTAGAGTTACTTCCTTTTTCAATTTCGCTATGAAACTAGTAATATAGGGATACCTTGACGAAGTTTGAAAAGGGAAGAAAAAAATTTATTTAATCTTTGACACTTCTGTGGGTATTGAAAATCTGGAATCTAGTAGTATTATATTTTTAATATTTAGAAGTTTAAATTTTTAAAAGTATCAATGATCTGAGGAAACCGTCCTTTAGTAAAATATTCAGTGATAGTGCTATAAATACGCAGTGGGCTTGGTTTGGTTTGGTTTGATGTTCTACGGATATTTATATGCTGTCATATAAATCACCTATTATTTTATTTATAACGCATTCATTCGTCTAATCAGGGTTAGCCGAGGCTTTGAATATTCGGTTTCTAACATTTTAAACGAACGTGCAAGCTATATACAGGTGGTTATCAAAATAATGGAAACACGTATAAATATTAGTGGTGTTCAGGAAAGTGCTTCGTATTCTTTAAAATACAAGTATGGCCCCCGTATTTTCTATACAAGTATTTTCTATAGAATGTCGTTTATATATTATTCTACCTCCATTTAGCAGTAATGAAGCTATGGGCATCGTGGTTTGGGGGGAATAACGTAAGTTGTTTAACCTTGTAGAACTTGCAAAGAGGGCAAATTGTTGGAGCGTGTCAAATGGGAATGTATCTTGTTGCAACGACCTGAGTTTTGGGTGTTTCTAGAACTATGGCATCGAATGCCATGACAGCATACAGAATGCACGGATAAATATCGCCTGTGAAACAGAATAGTGGAAAAAAGGGGGATCTGAGTGAAAGAGACTGACGTGTATTGAAGCGGATTGTGACTTGTAAAAATAAAACAACTGCAACCAATTTGTCCATAGAGCTCGATCTGCATCTACAGGATCCCATATCAGCCATTATAGGTAGGAGGGAACTTCACAAACCAAACATTTACTGATGAGTAACAATTCCCAAGCCACTTGTAACAGATGTGAATGCAAAACATCCTCCACGATGGTGCCACGAGCACAAATTCTGGTCGAGTGATATGTGAAAGAATGTCGTGTGGTCAGACTAATCATCGGTCCTATTATTCCCCACCAAAGGTCGTGTGCACAACTGGAAAACACCCAAACAAATATATCATCCTGATTGTCTCATGCAAACTATCATTCAGGGAGAAGCATCTAATAGGGTTTGGGCTGCTATCTCATGATTTTCAGCAAGTCCTATTGTAACCCTAAAAGGGAGATACACTGGGGTGGATTATGTCGAACTGTTTGATAATCAGGTTCATCCTATGATGCAAACATTGTTTCCTGTTGGAGAGGGTGTTTCCCAGGATGATAAAGCTCCTGTCCATATAGCCAGTCCTGTCAAATTGTGGCTTGAGGAACATGAAAACAGAGGGAAACATGTAACTTAAACCCCACAGTTCACAGACTTCAATATCATCGAAACACTGTGATTTGTTTTAGAGAATAGAGTCAAGTATCGATATCCACCAACACCAACTCTACTATACCTTTCACGAATTCTTCGTGACGAGTGGTAGAATGCTCCCTTAACCACAATTCATGTCTTGTACAAATCTGTTCTAAGGTGAATTCAGGCTGTATTACATGGCAAAAATGTTCTTACTCAGTGGCGCCGGAAGAGTCAAGTATAGAGGGGGGCAAAGTAAAATAGATTAAAACTTTTACACCTTTATTATTAAAAATACATATATACGGTTATAAAAAAATACACATTTATGTTATTTTTCTAATCGGAGAAAAGTAATGAGAGATTTCTTCTGTTTTGAGAAAATCTATTAATTACTTTTTCAATAAATGTGTCTTTATTTTTACTCACAGATTCTCTGTGAACGCTAAGCATACAGAGACCAGAAAGTCTCTCTTGAGACATGGTCGATCTCAACCAGGTTTTTACCCGTCGGAGCGTACTAAAAGATCTTTCAATTGTTGTTCAATTGAAAGATCTTTTAGTACGTTCTATTTGCACCCTCTATTGTTCAACTGTCCCGTGGGGCACGTTCTGGACGTTACACCTTACAATTGAAATATGTAGAGTAGCACTTATGAAATGTCTTAAAGGCCCTATCACACGTCAACGTGTATGCGTTTCAAATGCATCGGATTCAAGATTCCCTTTTGCGATGCAAAAACATGGTGTAGGGTTGCTTTTGAATCGCAAAAGCAAACGTCTGGCATTGGCGTTTAAACTCACTTGCGTACCTGAAATTGGAGATTAATCGCTCCTGCGTATATGGAATGACATTTATCGCGCTTACGTTAACGAGTGTGAGGTTGCAATTTAGTATTCAGTTTTGTTAGGCTTTATGATTTTAAATGAAAATTCTAATATTTTACGAGCGCTAGCTAGGTAGAAACAAAAAATTCAGTTTTCAAGGGGGGGCAAGTGCCCTCCCTTGCCCCCCCTTTCCGGCGCCACTGTTCTTACTCCATAATAATAAAGTATTTCATGATATTCCTTGGTGTTTCCATTATTTTGATAACCATCTGTAGCTAAATGGCGTTACAATTTGTTATGCTTTTATTAACCAATCATATTTACATAGAATGTCTAATTTGGTTTACGTTTAAATAAGAGTCACACTTAAATATTTCATTGTATAATAATGAAATATATATATATATATATATATATATATATATATATATATATATATATATATATATATATATATATATATATATGTGTGTGTGTGTGTGTGTGTGTGTATGGTTTGGTTTGGTTTGGTTTGGCTTTTAGGGACATGTGACAGGCCTCTATGGATGTGACAGGGTTGTAAGGACATGTGAGAGGATTCTATGTCACATGTCTCCGGATTATCCGCATGAGATTGGCAGAATTTTTTATTCAATGTTCACATTATATAATAATTTTTTATTATGATAGCAAGAACGTAACTATAAGTACGCCAAACATTCGCGTTTTAGTTTGATTAAATGTACAGTTCCTGCATAGATTGTACTATAAATTATGGTAATAAAATGTCTTTTTTGTTGAGTTTAAGAAAAAGTTACTAGAATGTCACAGGCCGTTAACGTGGATTGACTCATCAGCTATTTGTGTTATAAAGTTAATGGTAAGCGACGATTTGGTGGAAGTGGCTGCAGACGAACTTCTGCAAATGTTGTGGGTGCTGAGATGTTGATATGGAAGGAGTCAGTAGGTGGCTGAAAGACAATAATGACGGTGTCTACGGCACTAAGACTGAAGAAGAAATTGTAGCAGCATGCACATCTACAGCAGACACTGAGGAAGAAGATGACGTGGACGAGGAGGGAGAGATCACTCCGCAACAGAGTACGACACATGCAGATGCTGCTCACCAGTTGACAAACATCATGGCGTACTTGGAGCGTCAGTTCGACACCACTCCAGCTGAACTATTTATGATAAAGCGTTTGCGTGACCGTGTTTCATTTAAACGTCATGTTGCGTCTTGACACTCCTAGGGGGCCGAGCGCTCCCCCGCGCAATCACGTGATAGCCACTGTTGCTATCCCCAGCAGTTGTAGCTCGCCGACCACAGGCGAAGGTTGTCCTTACACAGTATGGTCTGTGTTAAATAATTTTTAATCGCAGTATGGTCTGCGTTTGTCTTGCCATAAGTCAAAATACGATTTACTTGTTATGTTTGCTTTGTGTTTGTGAATAAAACCCCTAAAAGAAATTGCTATTTTGATTAGAAAATTTATAGAACATACAATACACAAGCGACGGATCACGCCACATGTGTTTGAAAGAGAAGACAGTGAACCAATTCTTTGTTAAGAAATAATGTGAAAAGTTATTTTCATTTTTTTAATGTCTTGTAAACAGCACTATGTAATTTTGTTACAAAACATAGTTTTTTAACGTAATAAACGGTAGTCTGCTTAGTTAAGGATTTTCTTTTTGCTAATTACTCGGATTATTCGGATTTTCGATTATCCGGATTGTCTATGGACCCAGTTAGACCGGGTAATCGAAGTTCTACTGTATGTATAACCGATAATGTTGTTTTACTTAGTGAAAAATGCAGATGTGAAGAGCCACACTGAGTTATATATTCGCGTATAACTTTTCCGTATTTAACTTTTTTGTCAATGTTATGCGTACATAACACTGAATACCTAACTTTAACTTTTAGATAACTTTATATTACTCATTGTTTATTAGAAATGTTTTTAATAGTACAAAAAGTTAAAATGTATGTTTCGAAAATAAAGGACATTTTTCATATTTTGAAAGAGAACTCTTTGGCCTTCTAGTGGAATGTTTTCCAATGTCCGTTTTTTATAAAATAACTCGTTGCAGGAAAATTTGGAGATTTATAGGCAGATCTTAATACTGAATATCTCGTAAAAATGAATTAATTAATATAAATAGATAATTAGCGTTATCGATGACGTTATTGATAACTTTATAACATACTTGTAAAATCGATTGATAAAATTACGTTAATTAAATCCATAGCGTTAACGAGCCAAATGTTAATGTTAATGAATAATAACGAAATATTTGAAATGAGTTAATCCATGACTCGTAAAAAATCTAAATTATAAAGGCTACTAAAAAATCATATCAATTCCGGCGTCCATATATGTGTCCTTTTTCAGTAAATTTTTAAAAATTAAATTTACTAAGTTAGGTAAAAACTGTTAAAAATTGAATTATTTTTTTTAATCCAAAAAATTAAACGCATATTTAAATAATTCAAAATACAATAATACAATATACATTACTGCGTTCGATGGACAACTTTGATTCCACACAATTACCAATACATTCCAAGAGAAATAGTTAAATTCATACAAACGTATCATGCAATATTTACAATTCATTTTAAAGTAAACATAATATCGAATTCCTAAAATGGAACTGCATGATATTCCGGTGACAAAAGGATAACTAATAGAAGATTTTATTTGAACCCCGTAAACAAACTTTATGACTTTTTTTCCGCATCCCGAATGTTTTTGATCAATTGTAGTTCGCGCATAATCAAATAAATTTCAAAGACATGCTTGATTAAATCCTAATCTTGAAAACAACATTTGTATCCCTGGCAAATTCCTGAAGGAAGAAATGCTAAAGTCGGTATTGATAAAACAATCTTTTTTTTTCTTCCTTTCAAAGCAACGCATGTAAGTATATACTTCACTCCAATTTTTCATCTGGAGATTTGCATCTGATTTGCATCCGAAATGCGAAATTTTCGCAATGTATTACAGCTAAACACACTGCCATGAAAATAGATTAAAGTTTCCTAGAAAACAATTTTCAAACCTTGATGAAAACTGTTTCTAGTTTGTTGTTTGTAATACTTGGTTTTTAACCGATTCACAGTAGCGAGAAAAACAATATCACTTGTGCTTGAATCACATTCTGTTTACAAATAAATAAAAAAAATTAAGATCATCTTGTCGGAATATCGTTCTGAAAAAATAAAAAGTGAAATGCTGAAAAGTGAAAAACTGAAAAAATAAAAAGTGAAGTGTAGAGCAGAAAACTATGGAAATTAATCGAGCATAAAACTATCAAATCTATATATTTTGTTTGCGTAATATTCAGATATATATTCAGCAGTATATTAAGATAGATACAAGTTGTCTTTTATGCATTTATATATATATATATATATATATATATATATATATATATACAGTCGGACCTCTATTTAACGAACCTCTATTTTGCGAACTTTTCCTTGGAACCAAGACCATTTTGAGAATTTCTTCGTAAAATAACCTCCGAATAGCGAAGTGCATTCTCTATTTAACGAAGTTTTTCTTGTGATCCAATATTTTTTTTCTACATATTTCTCAAAATATTTCTGAACATTTCAAACTTATTCTTTCTTTTAACACATTTAACACATTAAATTTCTTTTAACATATTCCGACGCGGATTACAGTTTGAAGAAAGTACGCCTGAAGGGGTCTTTGGTGCATTGCAAAGATACGAGACGTATTATGACAGAAAACACTTTTTCAAACAAAAAACTCAGACAAAATTAAGACTTTCAAATTTAATGACGCATGATAATGTATGCTTAAAATTACTTGCTATAATAAATGCGATAATGTCATTAAAATTTACTAACTTTAATATAATTTATTTAAATTGAAAATACAGCGTATTCCCGGAAAATGTTTTGTTTTATTCTTGTTTTCCTTGCAGATTTCTGTTTGATGGGTAAGATATATAAAATAAATATACATAAATTTACAAAATAAAGGTGTGATCAATTACTTTTATTAATAATATTTAGTGTTTATGAATTTAAAATCTGTTTTGTATAATTTAAAGTATTTTAAAAGGTGAATCTCTATTTAACAAATTTTCCATATAATGAACTTTTTTCGGGATTTCGCGACTTCGTTAAATAGAGTTCCGACTGTATATACACTGTTGGCCAATAAAACTGCAACAGCAGGAAGGAAAGCAAATCACAAATCTTTACTTATTGTACTTATAGTAGGAAGAAAATATGAAAAAATTTGTAGGCATATTTATAAATTTGGGGGTATACAGGGTTCGAAATTAGTACACATAGCTGCCGCCTCTGACAGCTGAAACGGCATTAACCCGGTTAGTCATCGAGTCGAACTGGGCTTGGAAGACAGATATTTGAAAGTCATTCCATGCTGCTTCAAGTCTATGCCACACTTCATCAATCGTAGCGGCTGTAGAGCGGTGGCGGCCCAATCTCTCAGCAACCCATGACCAGAAGCTTTCAATGGGGGCAACAGTCGAATATCATCTGTGTCGAGGTAGGATAGGACTCGACAGGCAGCATGCGATCTTGCGTTATCTTGTTGAAAGATGACGTCTCTGGAACCTCGAAGATAGGGCACAGTCCCTGGTCTTAAGATCTGAGAAATGTAACTCTGGCTGTTCAGATTACCGACGACGCGAACAAGAGGTGTTCGTGTCGTGTACCTAAAAGCTGCCCATGCCATCACACCAGATGCAGTGTTACGGCATTAACCCGGTTAGTCATCGAGTCGAACTGGGCTTGGAAGACAGATATTTGAAAGTCATTCCATGCTGCTTCAAGTCTATGCCACACTTCATCAATCGTAGCGGCTGTAGAGCGGTGGCGGCCCAATCTCTCAGCAACCCATGACCAGAAGCTTTCAATGGGGGCAACAGTCGAATATCCTCTGTGTCGAGGTAGGATAGGACTCGACAGGCAGCATGCGATCTTGCGTTATCTTGTTGGAAGATGACGTCTCTGGAACCTCGAAGATAGGGCACAGTCCCTGGTCTTAAGATCTGAGAAATGTAACTCTGGCTGTTCAGATTACCGACGACGCGAACAAGAGGTGTTCGTGTCGTGTACCTAAAAGCTGCCCATGCCATCACACCAGATGCAGTGCCTGTAAGACGATATCGAAAGTAAGCAGGCTACGTGCGTTCTCCCCGGTGCCTCCACACACTAATACGTCCATCATAATTCTGCAAGCACAACCGGGACTCGTCTGAAAAGACGACGTGGTGCCACTCCTGTGTCCAGTGTTGTCGTTGGCACACCACTGTCACCACACGCCTGTATGCTGCAGTGTCAAGGGAAGCCGTTATAATGGTCGTCTTGCTGACAGTCCATGCTGCTCCAGACGTCGTTGCACTGTCCGTGCGGATACTTGTCGTGCTACAAATAAGCCCATTTCCTGACTCAAGGTCCGTGATGTGGCCGTAGTTTCCTGCAAGGGCAACCTGTAAACATGTTAACATGTTAGTAACCTGTAAACATGTTAGTGGCGAGATTTCATTGAGATCCTGCATGGCGTTCAGTATGACCCTCCTGAACCCATCGACTCCATACTGCATGACATTCGTTGGATTGCGACTAATGAGTGTAGCAATATCGCGGCATGGTAAAACACACTCTCGATAAACCACGATCCAGCCGCTATCGAATTCCGATACGTGCTGGTAGTTGTTACTCCTTATTATACGAGGCATAACACGATCTTCCCACAAACAACCAACATTGAAATACGATTTCCGAATGAGAACCCCCCCCCCCCCTGCGTAACTTTCTTTTTATATAGAGAGAAAGTTTCTTGTTTATGTTACATCTCACTGAAGATGCAAAACAAAGAGAAAATAAATGATTTATCATTCGGATTATAAAAAATCTGAATTCTGGAAGCATATTATGAGCAAAATATGGCTCCATTATTTTTACAAATATGAGGAGTGCATAATAAGGCAAAATTTCAGCTTAGAGCTATTCTTGATAATGATGAAGATGCATTTATTTCAATCATATTAATGTGGGCATCGTAAGTCTCAGATTTCATTCATATATTTTAATATGCTTTAATAGGGTGGAAGTTTTTTTTAAACAGGTGGTCACTTTAATAGTATTTTTCCAAAAGATGTCAGTGGTGATAAAAAACAACTGAAAGAAATATAAGTCTGGAAATAAACATTTATGTTAAATTATAAACAAAGTTAGGTTCCAGTTTTCGATCAGTAGAGCGAAATGTAAATTCTGTAATATTAAATTTGAGGAGTTTATAATAAAAGGGATTATTGGCTTTTAGTTATTCTTGATAATGGTGGTATAAGGACTTTACCTTAAATAAAAGACTGCCATCCTTTTTGAATTTCATGCTTTAATTGCATTTCTCGGCTAAATACAAGTTATTTACAAATTATATAAAAAATTATATTCGTGGGTTCACGGAATCGACGAGGAAGGTCAGACTTGAGTTGCCGCGGGGCTCAGTGAAGTCTTTCTAGGCCTAGTAGTACTCCTTGTTACCAGTTCCAGCGTCACTCTGACTAACTTCATCTCTGAATATCTGAATCTCTGAAATACTGAACATGAATTCAGCGACTTTATATACCACCTCCGAACGTTCTCGAAGGGTCTGGGAAACGCCGCTTTTCTTTATTCAGTTATATTCCCAGACGAATAGGCGTCTCCGGTTGGCAACTCCCCTTTTGTAGCTGGTTACCTGATCCGCGATCTGTCGGTAGCTCTTCCGGCCTTTATGTCGCTAGGCGACTGTCTTTCTGCAGCCTAAGAAAATTAAAATCGTCTAAATCTTTATGTGTACAAACCGCGCTTTCGTTGGTCTTCCCGGAATTTTCACAAAATATTCGCTATTGTACGGGAGGCGTTACAGTGGAGATACATGTCTGCTACAGAGGCTGTTCACACATTTTTTAGACGATATATATTGTATTTACAAAACTAAATTACATAAAATTCTTGTGTTTTAAATGTTCTATTTGGCATCCCTTACTCTGAACTATCTTTCGACACCGCAATTTCCCGGATAATAATGCCTTTTGAAGTGTCAGAAGAGGTATTCTGTCCCATTCCTCCTGAACAGCTTTCCAGAGTCCTGTAAGAGTTTTGGGACGACGTTTGGATAATGCAGATTTTAAAAGTTCGAAAGCACAAAAATCCATAGGTGATACATCGGGAGATTTAGTAGGGATATCAGTGAAGGGTATGACCTTGATACCAGTTTTTTGTTTCATTTCTTTTTGGAAATTTACAGTGGATTTTGATGTGTGACTGCTAGCTTTGACCTGATGGAGTCTCACAGATTGATGGCACTGTGGGTAAAGCGATGGTATTTCATTCAGAAAAATTGGCGATAAAATATGTTCCCGATAGTATTTGGAGTTAATCTTGACATTTTTTCCCACTCTCTTTGTTTTTAACTTGCCATTATAAGAAAAACCAGCAACAATCATGAATCCCTTAGAAAAACTTTCTTTCGATTCTTTGAACCATGTACTTAAATTTTTTTCTCCCCTTTTATGATAATAAATGGCTCTTTTTTTGTTGCAATCATTTAAATACACCCATGATTCATCTATTGTGACAATTGTTTTCCATTTTTCTTTGGATAAGTGTTTCTCATATAGAATTTTGCAGCGTGTCCTGCGTACAGCGATATGATTTGGAAGAAGACGATGCACATTGCGTTTTTTCGCTTTCTTAAGATTTAAATCAACGTTTATCATTTTCTTTACAGTTGACACCGAGCATTTTAATGATTTTGCAACTGTCCTTTGACTAGGGGGATTTTCTTTTAACGTTAATCAACGTACCTTTGCAATAGTCGAAGATGTCCGTTTTTTCCTTGGATACTTGTTTGGAATTTTTGTCCCACTTGAGGCTCCAATTTGACGTTTATTCCTTTCTTGTTGACGATATTACCTATCGACGCTTTAGATATCACAAAACCATGACTCTCACATCGTTTTTGGATAACGGAGTATGCATATTTCTCTTCGGAAAGAGCATAAATGTAGCCTTCGAACCACTGCTTTGTTAAAAATGCCATTTTGAATAAAAACAAAAATTTCAAGCCACAGATGATAATTTTGACTTTTAAAAACATAGTACAATTGCAATTATTTCTTTTGCAGCAAACGTTTTTTTTATTACCGCTTACCAAAATCGTCTAAAAAATGTGCGAACAGCCTCTGTATATTTATTCTAATTTCATTAATAGGAAAATTATAAGTCGCAGTTTCCGCTCATATATATTTATATGTTTTAATAGGTTTTAAGTTTTTTTATAACTTTTTTTTTCAAAGATATATCACCGGTGATATATTTGCGAAATACTGAAGAAACCGTAAATGCCTGGAAAAATAAACTATCACTTATGTTAAATTGTAAAAAAAAAAGAGAGAAATCAACAAATATCTAACATCAAATTTCGATTCCATCTTCCCAGATTTTTAACTAAATGCATATATTTACACATGCTTACTGGGCACATATTTCGCAATTTAAGATTTACCCTCCAGAAGCCTTACTCCAATGCGCCACACCACTCGTAGATATTATCATAAAATATACGCGTTTAAGATATCGAATATTTTAATACATTCCCAAATCACTTGGGGCCCTACAGGTTGGGAGCCGGGCATTTACGAACCCATTTCGCCGACTGCGGACTGCTTGCGTCAATACCGACAATCTCCGCTTTTAATGTACTGTAAAACATGTTTAAGAGGAAAGGTCGGTTCAACCTTCGAAAATAGAATTTTTGGAAATCTCGGATTTTGATATGACTACATATGTTTGAGCAAACCTTAGAGGACAATTTTTAGATTGCTTTCTAGTGGGAAATCAGATGTTTAATATCGATCATGAAAGATTATATTTAGCGAAGATATATCTCGCTCGTACTTAAATCACTTATTTATTAACTACAGCATATATATGTAGAATCTATAGGACTATCTATTTTTCTTTTGGTTATACAGCACTTCACACTTTTTCTCTACAAACATTTACAATGAAACTTCTCCAGCCGACCACCCTGTGGAACGGACAACTTTTTTTTGGAAAACATTAATGGCTACCCTAGAAAAGTTTTGATATATATATATATATATATATATATATATATATATATATATATATATATATATATATATATATATATATATATATATATATATATATATGTATGTATATATATATATATATATATATATATATAAATATATATATATATATATATATATATATATATATATATATATATATATATATATATATATATATATATATATATATATATATATGTATGTATATGTCGGACGTTGGTGCTTCACGCCCGATAGAAATATATCTTAATCCGCAACTTAAGAAAAGTGATGCAGTCGGTGAACCGTTGGTGAGGACAATCATTATTATTAAATCCATCAAACAGCAAGATGTTAACACAGCAGGCATAAAAACACTCCAATTGAGAATCCTAAACACCTTTATTAAATTTCCAATAATTACTCAGCTCCATCAAACTATTTTTAATAACCCCACCCAATTTAAATCTGTGAGGCTACGGCGCACATCTTTACTCATTGCTATCTCTCCATGGCTCTGAAGATTTCCTTTGTTTCGAAGTTAAAACCAACGCTTAGTAACGCTCATTATTTATGCGTGATGTCATGTCGAATGATCTTTTTGCTAAATTAAGCATTTTCTTAGCGTCAACTCTTCAAGGCTAATCCGTCTACTAAAATTTCTCCCATGTGGTTCTGCAGAATCGAATCAAGTCGAATCCATTTATTCTATTTTCACTGCAATACCTTATGCCGCACTCCCAGACATTTAAAGTGTTAATCCTATATTTTAATAACTAAATCCCGTTTTAAGGTCGCGCGATAGCCCCCCCCTCATATTTTTAGCCTCACACACAAACACAAACAAACAAACACACACACACACACACACACACACACACACACATATATATATATATATATATATATATATATATATATATATATATATATATATATATATATATATATATATATATATGTGTGTGTGTGTGTGTTTTTCCAATCATCAAAACATGCCTTAAAGTTGTTTTTGTG
>OU015490.1:124524525-124552025 GCA_907164885.2 Dolomedes plantarius | reverse complement strand
AAAATAAAAATAAGATAAATAACTCCTAGTAATAATAATAAAAAACTAAATAAAGGATTAATAGTCCTAAAGCACAGTATCCATAGTATGTCAGTTTCTGTGTTTCCATAATCTCCATGGTTGCAAGTTTTGTGATGACAGTCATCTTGCGGTTACTTATGCTTAACTTCCACTGTGTCTAGTGTCAGTCTTGGTGTTCTATGGTTCAGTAACTCTATATTCAATTCTGCAGTATTTCATGGACTGTACGGTGTCTGAGTATGTTTATTGCATAGATCATACTTATCTGAAACACTCCATTGGTTTTTAGACAGTAATGACACCGCTGAAGATGAGATATTGTCTAAAACCTCTTCCAATCTTATCTTTTCATGTTTTTGGTTCCTGGCTGTAGTAGCTTTAGTGTGATACTGGTTTTTCTCTTTCAACTTTCTCTCTCTCTCTCTCTCTCTCTCTCTATATATATATATATATATATATATATATATATATATATAAGAAAACAGTCAACATTACCTTGATTTTTGCGTGACTTTGACGTGATCTTTTCGGTCTTGCTTCACCTTTCAAGCGCCATTCACTTGATTGTTGAGCTTTTTCCGTATCAAAACCGTATATCTAAGTTTCATCACCTGTAATAATGCGTTTTAGAAGGGAATCGCCTTGAGAAAGTATCCCGGAGGCCACTTGAACAAGGTGTTGTTTTTGGAAGAAATTCAAAGTTCTTGGGAAAACTCGAGATGCGATGCGTTGCAGCCCTAAATGCTCTTGACGATCACCAAGCACCAATTCTCCGACCTTATCGATATCTTGATCATTAATCGAATTGGATACTCTACCAGTTCGCGGTACATCTACAACGTATTCTCTACCAAATTTGAACTTTTTATACAAATCAAATATCGTTGTTTTTAATAAACAGTCATCATTAATAGCTTTTTGCAACATTTCAAATGCTTTTGTATCAGAAATTTCATTGCGAAAACAAAATTTAATGCATGTTCTTTGTCAATAATATTCGCCATTTCAAAAAATCGACAGAATAAAAATTCTTATCTCATTAACAACAAATTTATTTTCTGACAGTAAAATGAAACAAATTCCTGACTATTGCCAGATGTTTATAGAAGTCGTAAAAAGTTTGATAAAAGTTTGCACACTATAGGTGTATTTTAAATGAGGCATTCCGGATTATTTTTGATCACAGTAGTATTAGTATATATATATATATATATATATATATATATATATATGACAGGCGTGGGCTTTGCCTGCTATAAAATATCGTTTGCGGTCTTCTTGTTTTACAGTCCATGACATCGAGGAAAGGCATACATTCAAAAAGTACTCAGCATCGTCCAAATTAAGTAGACCCGGTTATTGTGGACCCGGCTAACGCATGTCCACCAGCAACAATTAAATCCCACTTTCTGCCAAATTCTAGGTCTTCATTTACACGTCCACTCTTATGGCACATACGCAAAGCACCACCTGGAAAGTTCTAGAATCTTGTTTTCGCGCCCAACCCTGTACATTTTTCTAAAAATAATTTCCCTCCACGGAACTTCAATATCGCGAACCGAAGGTCAACTAACGAAACGGGAAAACCCATTTTTTCTCGATAAGTTTTACTAATGATTTTCATATTAGATTTCGCTATTTATAAGCCCCTTGTAAATTTAACTTATTTATTCTTTCCCTTAATTAATTCTTGACATATATATATATATATATATATATATATATATATATATATATATATATATATATATATATATATATATTCCCAGGAATATTCATATATATAAAATATGGAATTTCATATAGATAAAATATTCCCAGGAAAGCGTACCCAATTCACTCCCACGACACGATCTTTGTCTGAAAGAAAAAATCAAGTTTTATAAGCATCTCAATGTAATTAAATACAAACAAACATATGATTATTTTTCCAGAAAAATAAATATGAATGAGGGACATATTTTTGTCATTTCACTAATTTTTACTTTAAATTTTCATCTAAAATATTATCGTTCCTTTAAATTGTGCATACTTACTTCTCTTATTTTGTATACATCTCATATTTTGTATATCTCATATTATATATCTTATTATTATATATTCTCCCTCTTTCAATGTGGCCACATTCCAGGTGGTCGACGAATTGCATCCTGAACACTACGTTCTCAACGGCCGAGCGTAAAATATCACCAGGAATGTTCATCACAGTCCGGGATATGTTATCCTTTAAAAGCCGCCAAGTTCCCCACAAAAGGAAGTCACATGGATTAGGTGCCGGGAGCGAGATGGCCATGCCAGTGGAAAAAAGCGACTGATGACCCTTCCTTCTATAAAGCGATGGCGCAACAGAATCCGCACCAATCTTTATAACCCAAAATACTGGCGCTGCTGTCGACTACGTAGTCATGAATTTGCATTTTGATGTTTTATTTGTCTTTTAGGCAAATTCTTGGGTGCATCAACAACAGCAGCGCCATATCATCCCCTATCGGCGACTTTTCGAAATTTTTTTTTTTCACGGAAACTCTTTCCCATGTCGTCCTTAGTCACTTTATCAATTTTGGTGGTATCCCGGCTGATAGATCACGCTACAGATGGCTATGAGTAGTGTCAGTTTTAAAAAAATCACCCTGTACATAATATAGTAAAAGTTTTCTATGGCGGTCAGTAATGGTTCTAAAAATCGGGGGTCGTTTTGAGGGATGAACGTGGAAAAGAAGTTTCTTCCATAATATTGCCTCTATGGAGTCTTGAATAGGTTCTGAACAAAATATGGTCATTTAGAGGTGTGGTCGGCTAGAGAAGTTTCACTGTATATATACATCTATCTAGCTAGCTATCTGTCTACACACACACACACACACACACACACACACACACATATATATATATATATATATATATATATATATATATATATATATATATTAAAATGTGTGTGTTTATTTATTCATATTTTTTTTTCTATTATTATTTCTTTTGTCAAAATCTGAAACTACCACATAAGATAATTCTTGGTTTTTATTTTCAGGTTTTTTTTTATCTTTCTCATGTTTCTACTTATCTTTCTAATGTTTTTACTTCTCCGACTAAAGTTTTTGTCTTATCTAATATGACTTATCTTTCTTCTATCTTTCCCTTATAAATAACAGAAATTTTCTCAGTGATTTATGTCGTGAAATTGTTCAGCATCCTATTATTTAATATAATTTTATTATATTTAACTGAATTGTACAACAGAGAGAAACTGTATTTCAAAATAATTATAAGACATGATTCTTATAAGTATGACTAAAACAAAAATTCAGACGTCGTATTTGTATAAATTTGTCTGTCTGTAGCACCAAGTTAAAAACAAAGTTACAATACCCGGAATAAAAATCATTTATTTTTATAACAAATATATTATCTCAATTACTTACAAGATGTGTATTGCATGATTCACAAAATCCTCTATCATAGAGAACGTGCTCGCATGTCAAGAGCACAGCTGTGTAAAACATTTCCCCTCTATATCACATGAGCTTTCTCTCCCCCCTTCCAAGCCCCCCTTTCTTCTCTTCCTTCATTTCGTATTATGTACCCTGCAATTTAGTGGCAACAGGATTTTTATCCTGAATTATCGGAAGTGTTTCACGTTGTTAAACCTCCCTTTATATCTGAAATCCTATGTCAGGTTGTAAATTGCATGACGCATCCTAATTCATGAAAGAGTGAATTTTGAACCTCAGATGAAATGGAGGATAATTTTGTTTTCTACTTCTTGCGAGAAATAGGGCGTTTTTATCTACTTAACTTTACAGACATTACAACAAAAAAAGATATGTGTTATCAATGCAATTTTTTATTTATTGCGAAAAATATGACTTCCTTATATATTTAACTTTACTTCAGTATAAAAATATATAATATATTCTGTGTTATCAGCACATTTTTGAAGACTTGAAATCATATTTTTGCATTCTATAATTAAAGCGAAAAAAGTATTATAAAAAGCAGAATATATAACCTTTATTTTGATTATCTATTTTCTATAAATGTCTGGCTATTGCATGACACATCGTAATTCACTAAAGAATGAGTTTCGAACCTCATATGAAAATAAAGCTTTTTTTAAACTTACTGCGACAAATAAGGCGTTGTTTTCTATTAGTTAACTTTGCAGGCTTACAAAGGTATTATAAAACAAAGGTATACAAAATTCAGTGCTTTATCAGTACATTTGTGATGATTTGAAATCGCATTTTCGTAATTTATAATTAACAGGAAAAAATACTATATCGAGCAGAAAATAAAACATTCATTTTGCTTATTTAATTTTTATAAATGTCAGGCTGTGTGTTGCATGACGCATCGTAATTCACGAAAGAGTAAGTTTTGAACCTTATATGAAAAGAATGATTTTTTTTTTTTGCCGCTAGAAATATGGCGTTGCTGTCTAGTTAACTTTGTAGGCATTACAATGATATGTAAAAATCCTCGTATTAGAAATACATTTGTGATAATTTGAAATTATATTCTGGCAGTTTATAACTAACAGAAAAACTACGACATAAAAATAAGACCTTCATTTTGATTGTTTCATTTTTATTAATTTCTGATTCCTACATTGGACATCATACCTTGGAATATTTTGAAAGTATTTCTTACTAATAACAAATTTGTTAGATATAATTTTTTGTTAGACTGCTATTTTTGTTAGATCGGTTCGTCCAAAAAAGATACAGCGTATGTAATGAATTAACAATTTAATATAAATTCTTAAATATTTTCATGCTAATTAATACAAGCAATGATGATTGGATTTTCTGAAAATTGTTTTGTCTCAAGAAATACTAGTATTACTATTCATGCTTAATAATTACACACATTTTGAACGTCTCCATTTCTTGCAGTATCATGTTATTAATTAGGGTGGAATTGTACGAAATACTGTGATACTGAATAAATACAAGACGTAGGTCTAGGATAAACTTTCAATTAATGTAATAAGGGAAACAAAACAAATTATGCAGTAAAATATGTTTCAAATAGCTACCAATTATTTGCTTAGCAGTAAGTTTCATTAAAAAATAAAAATGACTATAATTAAAATCAAAGCTGTATGTGTGTATATATATATAGTTTAAACTTACATGATCACATAGAGAATAGGAAATATTGTTGCAAAAATTACCGTTTATTATTTACAGTAAAATTTAGCTATTTTAATTTAAAAGAGGTGATCGTGATTTAAAGGAAAATTCGGCATGGATTTATAAACAGATTGAATATTTGATGGTACGATTTTTGTGTGTTTTCAAGTCGCTAAAGTTTTCTGATTATTAATAGTTTTAGTACAATTTTTTCAGTCGTTTTGAACTTTTGTTTAACGCACACACACACACACATTATATATATATATATATATATATATATATATATATATATATATATATATATATATATATACTTACTCTGTCACAAAAAATATATACACCCAGAAGAAATCGAGCTACTATCACGAAACTTGGCAGGAATGTAGTCTGGTAAGAGATATATGCAAATGATTACAATTTCGACGCCATTGAGACAAGGGTAAGCGCGCTATGCGAATATGAGATGCGCAGCTGGGAGAGTTTAAAAGCATGATTGCTAGTGCCATAGGGTTATTCAAACAAATCTGTCGACTTGGACGGACGGTGTTGTGACTAGAGATGCCTCTGAGACGTAACCGGTGACAGTACGAGCAATTGTCGGCCTTTGAGAGGGGGTGTATAGTAGGCCTCAGAGAAGCAGGTTGGTCGAATAGGCGTACCGGCCGCCACCTCGGTCAGAGCGATATGGTAGTTGCTCGGTGTTGGCAACAATGGATCACGGAACGTATAATCTACCGTCGCGGAAGGTCAGGGATTCCCAGGAACGCAAATGCGTGCAAGGATCACGCAATCATAAGAGCGGCCACGTTAGCACCAAGAACGTCGCTAGAATCGGTTCGACGCCATTTACCACCTTCCAGACATCCGGTGGTATCAAGCGAAACCATTCAGAGACGACTGGCCGACGCAGGTATAAGAAGTCGACGTCCATTAAGACGCCTACCACTGACCCCACATCATAGGCGATGTCGAGTGGATGTTTGATGACCTCGGGCAAGCTGGAGTGTGACCGACTGGATGCGTGTGATCTTCAGCGATGAATCCCGATTCAATCTCACTGCTGATAACCAGCGCATATATATATATATATATATATATATATATATATATACATATATATATATAAAGTAGTCAGTATTTAATTTGTCGCAATAATAGCAGGCAATTTTTTTCTAGAAAAATCGTTATTATAAGACTAATTTTCTTACTTTTTCAAACATAAAATAGGAACTTCACTTTACCGAGGTCCATCTTCAGAAAAATAAATTTTTAACAGTTTAGCAAATTCTAAAATAACTTAATAATAATGATTAATATTTATGGTTATGCATTTTTATTGTCATTTTTTTGCTTATTAATTTTAATGGTTGTAATTTTTACGGTTTATTACCTTTTGTCAAAAGCTTCATCATGTAAAATTAATTTTACAGACACGTTCCATATTCAGCTGGTTTCATTTATACGGGTGGATCTATTATAAAACTTAGATGAATTCATAAATTTATTACTGTATAATAATTTTTTCCATATCTATTCGACGAAGGAGGCTGTATCTCTGACAAAAGTTTCGTCAAGTCAAATTCACTTCCCAGTCATGTTTTACCCTCAGTTGGTTTCATTTCCACGGGTGTGTCTGTTAAACCATTTGATGCGTAACTGCATTAATAAATTTATTACTTTATAATGATTACTGTTTTCCATGGCTATCTGATGGTGGACTCTGTATCTTTGACAAGAGTTTCACCAGGTGAAGTTCATTTTCAAGTCATGTGAAACATCACTTGAAAGTGTCTGTTAATTCGTCTGACACGTAACTGAATTTATAAATGCATTACTGCCTATTAATAATTATTTCCCATAGATATTCCACGGATGACGCTGTATCTCTTGACAAAATTTTAATGTCAAATTATTTCTGAAGTCTCGCTGCCAATTCAATCCGTTTCTTTTATAAGAGAGTGTCTGAAACATATCGTGCTGTAGTTAGATTTATAGTTTTATTACTGTCTTACAATAAATTATTGTTTTCCTTAGTAATTTGATGCATGACTTTTTGTCTTTGTTGAGAAAGTTTGATCATGTCAAATTAATTCTCAATCATGTTCCGAATAAAATTGATTCCATTTATATAGGCGTGTCTGTTAAATAATCTCATATATTTCGATTTATGGATTTATTACTGAATAATGATTATTGTTTTCCATGGCTATTCGATGATGGAGCTGTAACTTTGGCAAAGTTTTGACACGAAAAATTAATGCTTGTCTTGTTCTGCGTACATTCGGTTTCTTTTGTGCGATTTTGTCTATCAAATAACCTCGCGTAGTTATATTTTCAAATTAATAACTATTTTATAATAAATTATAGTTTTTCATAGCTATTCGATGGACGAATTTGAATCTTTGATAAAAGTTTCATCATGTCAAATTAGTTCTCAAGTTATGTTCCACATTCAATCGATTCTATTTATTCCCAGGTGTGTTTGTTGAAAAAAACTTCTTTTATTTAGTTTTATAATTGTATAGATTTACTGTTTTATAATTGGTTTCCTTAGCTATTCGGTGGAGAGTCTATCTTTGATACAAGTTTCTTCATGTCAAATTAATTCTCCATTTATTTTCCGCATGCAATCTATTCCATTTGTACATGTTTGTCTGTTCAATTGTTTGATGTATTTTGGTTTCCAAATTTATTCATGTTTCGTTAATTATTGTTTTCCGCAGCAATTCAACGG
This sequence comes from Dolomedes plantarius, assembly GCA_907164885.2. Classification (NCBI taxonomy): domain Eukaryota; kingdom Metazoa; phylum Arthropoda; class Arachnida; order Araneae; family Dolomedidae; genus Dolomedes; species Dolomedes plantarius. Next base: position 124,544,132 of record OU015490.1, on the reverse strand, counting down.
ATGACTTTGTACCTTTGGTAAAAGTTTCATCTTGCCCAATTAATTCTCTGGTTCATCATGTATCTCACTCTATCGTTTCCATTTATACATGTGCGTATGTTAAAGAACCAAATGTATTTAGATTTTCCGATTTATTACTGAAAAATAATTACCTTGATCCGGGACAATTCGACCGATGACGCCGTAAATTTGACAAAAGTCTTGACATGACAAATTAATTCTTAAGTCCTTCTCCCAGTTCAATCGATGTATTTTATACGGATTAAACAACCTGGCGTAGTAATAGTTATAGATTTATTACTGTTTCATAATTAATTCTCGGATGGCTATTCGTTGGATGACTTTGTATCTTTGACAAAAGTCTCATATCAAATTCATTCTGAAGTCATGATTGACATTCAGTGTCTCTGTTTATACAGGTTTGTCTGTTAAATAACCTGATGTATTTAGATTTGTAGATTTATTACTGAAAACTAATCAATGGAATCCATAGTTGTAAGATGGATGACTTTGTATGTTTGACAAATGCTTAATCACTTCAAGTTAATTCTCAAGTGATGTTTCACCTTTAATCAGTTCTATTTGTACAAGAGTGCCTATTAAAAGACCAGACATAATCAAATGTACTGCAGTTTAACGTCCTTTCGCAGTTAATGAGTTTTTTTTCCTGCATGCACTCGATGCCTTAATCTTATTTTTTCATCGATTAAAGCCGTGTTGTTTCCCAGGTTTGATTAAATTCCGAAACTTTACATCATTTATTTCATCTCTCCATTAAGCTACGGCTTCTATATGAACTGATCTATCTGTGTAGAAAAGAATAATTCCCCAAAAGCGAGGTTTGATGACTAAAGATAATCACTAGACCTAGCGTTGGTGGGTCATCAAACCTGGCTTGAAGTGCAGTCAATGCTTTAATCTTATATTTCATTGTTTAGAGCCATGCAGTGTCTCATGGTCGATTAGTTTCCGAAAGACTCAATCATTTATTTTTTCACCTTAGTAAGCTATGACTACTATAAGATTTGATTTCTCTGTGGAGGGAAGAAAAACATCCCAAAAGTGAGGTCTAGTGACCACGGAGGAAATCAGACCTGGCTTCTAGATTCATCAGTCCTGGTTTGAAGCTTCAGAAAGGGGCACTCAATACCTCATTCATATTCTTCATCGCTTGGAGCCGTGTTGGGGCTCATGATCAATTAATTTACAAAAGGCCACATCATTTATTTCTTCTCTCCAGTAAGTTGTGGCTCCTGTAAGAACTGAATTTACTGAACAGAAACTACTATCAAAAAAGCCACTATGCAGTACCACCAGACCTGGCTTGAAACTTTAAGAAGCCGGTATGATTTTTTGCCTAAAAATTCCTTCTTTGCGATTGCATCAGGACATTATTATGATAAGAATGAAACTATTTTCCATAAACTTGATCTAAATCTCTCGGCTGTCAGTTCAGTTGTCAATGTTCCCCGTTTATGAAGACATTAGAATGGTGATTCAGTAGTCTTCTAGAACGTTTTCCTCGATTTTTAATTGCAAGGTCCTTGGGAAGTTGCATTATCTTGAACCTCCTGAAGACCACTGCTAACACAATATTTTAAAAGCTTCAAATTAAGCCACTGCTCTACTGAATATAATGATATTGAGATAGAAGAAGATATGGAGGGTTATGATGTCAAAACAAAAAATGTCAAAGCCACGTGGGAAACATCACGGCTTTAATTGATGAAAAAATAAGATTAAGGCATAGAGTGCATGCAGGAGAAGTTTTCACTGTTAGAAGTCTTAAAGGGTGTTCGCGCAAGAGGTCCGAGACCAAAAATTTAGAAAATAAATGTTTATTCTTATTTTAATGTACCAAAACACACTACAGATCACGTGTAACTACAATGAAGATATTGCCAATCCTTTAATGACCCAATATCTCTATTGGGTTCTATTATGAGAACCATAAAGTATATTTTTACTTAAATTCTATCTATCTCGGAAGAGATTTTTTCGCGCTTTTGTCATTTTATGGGGACCTATAAAAAATACCATGCAAGATGCCTCTTTTGAAACATTTAAAATGTTCTTTATTTCCATTGTCGATGAACCTTCATCAGGAAAATTTATCATAATTAAAATATTCGGAAAATTTCTCAGATTCGAATTTTTCGCTATATATGCATATATATATGTATATATATATGTAATATTAACGCTCCACTAATATTAATTGTCCTATATCTAACGTGTATCTTAATTTTCCTCAATAATGTAGAATTCAGCAGTGAAATTCTACGTTGATTAATCTTTAAAAACATGTTTGGATCATGACGGGCTTAAAAGAAATATAGTAACTGCAGATATATATATGTGCTAGTGTAACAATGTGTAACAATGTTCTTTAATGTTATTTAATTATTCTTTGATATATCTTTGTGTTAAGAACCTAAATTCTTTTTATGTAAAGGAATCTGATTTCATCCTGATTTGAGGGTAAAGGGCTAGGTATTATATAGACCTTACAGTGTATTTCGATGCCTTCAAGATGCCGTCGTTTTTGTGTCCTAGGTAGCGTCTTCCAGGAATTTTTGCGGTTCCAAGAACTTTTGGGGTGTCTGGGGGTTCATTGCCTCTTTAATTGCTACTCCCTACCCCTTGTTTTCAAAAATCGTTTAGTCGGGGATTAAGGGATTAGCGTTCTGGCAAATCCAGAACGCCGAAACTGAAAATTTGCATGTAGCTCCCTCTGTGGGCGATAGCGGAAACTACAGGAATAAAAACGGGATGCACGACTGCCCCGGGACAGTAAAATTTCTTGAATCCACACGCCCGAAAACCATAACCTGGCGGATGCTGATGAACGAGAGCTACAGACTCCTGCTAGCCCGATGAAAGGACCTGCCGAAGAAAGTTGAACGTGCTGAAGAAAGAGTTGATCCAAGACATATCTACCAGACCACTGTTCCTCTTCAAAAAAAAATATATAAAGAAAGAGCAAACGTCAGGCCAGGGTTTTCCCGGCAACAAGCGATGATATCAAGCTCCCCTCGAAGATGCAGTGGTGTTCGATGAACCCCGGGATCCATTTTCAAGCCCACACGGAGGATCTTCTGCACCGTTCCCCACTAAGCCCCCAACTTTGAGAAGACGCTCGGAAACAGTTAAGCCTCCTCTTGTCATTTCATTACCTAGATCTTTATTATTTTATTAACTCTCAAATGAGGCATCAGTAGATCAGATTCCATGAGAGATGTTTATCATTAGCATAAATAATTTACCTAGGGTTAAAATTATATAATCATTATTGACTTTTTATAATTATTTGTTTAGTTATTTTGTTTGTGCGCTTTGAGAACTTGCTTTTTTTTCAATTATTTGTCTTGTTATTTTGATCGTGCGATTTGAGAATTTGCTCTCTTCAGAGCTGTGGAATCTGACAGAAATTTCCTAAATGTTGTAAAATGTGTGTAAAAACCTTATTATAAATAAATATTGATGGGCCCATTTAAACAAATGCTCCTGTGAAATTATTTCACACAACCAAGATGCATGCATGACCAAACCTTTTCTTGGAACAGTATGGGAAGTGTGAGTACATTCTATATTATTTATAATGTGTGTTGACGGCATTCATAAGTGGTGACTAATATCGGATTAAGAACCTGGTAACACAATGCTTTGTTTTCATTTAATTATTTGGTCAGTCCCACTGAACTACCGGGCAACACCACAATAAAGCCCAGTCCTATTTCAAAAACGAAATCGAAAATCAAAATAACCTAATGTTCTCTTTAACGCATGCGCCGGAAAGTTATTTTTAAACTTCCGTGATCTCGACCCCCCTTCGAAGAAATACCACGTGATCGGGGCCACCCAATTAAATGAATTCTATGCCTAGCGGCAAAATCGGAAGTTACTCAGCTTAAAAAGCGAGACGGAGCATTTTCACGCTTTCTTCTTACTTGGCGCTGTTTCATTACTTCCTTGCTCTCTGTCCGCGTACTGGTCAAAAATATATTAGGATGTAATCGTATTCGATACTCAAGCTTTGGCAGCTATGGGCTGTCCGTTGACGTTATTGTCAAACATCATGTTGTCATCTTGTGCCAATTCGTTCAACTATGTATAGCTGTGTATCTTCTCTGATGTCTTGAAGTTTGGTTCCATGGAATAAAATATTTCAAGTGTTCATCGTGTTATTGTTCTTTCCTCAAGTGTTTATGTGTGAATCCATCTCCTGTACCGGTCTATTAGAAGTATTACCAATCTGGCCACGTCTATACTGTTGTTTCGCATATCTTCTACAAAATTAAAGTAGTTGTGCATATATATATATATATATATATATATATATATATATATATATATATATATATATATATATATATATATATATATATAATAGGCCATGCCCCACTCACTAACAAGAGACTAATATTTGTTTAAATAAATGTTTTTAACTATCGTACTTTCTTTTCCTAAAGAGAGGTACCGGAACGGTACCTCTCAGCCTTTCATCCCTTGAGTGGGTCGGTAAAATGGGCACCAATCATGCTTGGAAACTATGTGGCACCCCAAGCCCACGGTCAAGAAAGAGGAGATGTGCACACCCGGCCTTGGTCCACAGCGGACTGTTGAGCCTAGAGTTTAGTTTTTAGTTATATATATATATTTGATATCTTAAAATAGATACATCTGAATTTTGTTGTAAGGTATCGCTTTAGAAATTTTTAGAACGTTCGTTCTGTAATCAAAGGCATATGTTCAGAAAATCTGATGGGAAGTACGACAATTTGAAAATATCTCAGAATGGAATTTTTCGTGATTTGTCATCTTTAAAATGATTATATTGCTAGGTATCTTTTGAAAAAAATTAGAACTTTCCTTAGTTCTATTTTCAGTGACCTGCCATCAAGAAATTTCACCGAGAGTAAGAGAATTTATAATAGTTTTCGGACTGGAATTTTTCATCGATTTCTAATCGTTAGGAGAATATACCTCAAATACAAAGCAAGGTATCGTTCGAAAATTTTGAGAGCGTTCATTCGTTCCTTATATATATATATATATATATATATATATATATATATATATATGTATATATATATATATATATATATATATATATATATATATATATATATATGTATGTATATATATATATATATATATATATATATATATATATATATGTATGTATATATATATATATATATACATATATATATATATATATATATATATATATATATATATATATATATATATATATATATATATATATATATATATCTTATGTTGTCAAAATAACTACATCTGCAATATTACATTCTTTGATATTTACTTAAACTTTCATTTTAAATGGAATTTTAAAAATCATTGTATATTATTTTGCCACATTTCTCTATTTTTCGATTAATGGGTAAATCGATTTGGCAAACGAGCGACTCAATTATTGTACGATATTTTACTGAGGGGGAATCTCGTTCTAAATAGAGAAAGTTTTGAAACACGTTGACAATATACCATCTTACTAAAGGTGATTCTTGACCGACCTGCTGGCCATTCCTTATCTACAGAATAAGAATCACTCGCCTAGTTCACACCTGTACTGCTTTGAAAGAGATATATGCCAAAAATCAGCTTTCGAACGAAATTACTATTTCGTTTTCATTTTAGTCTGAGCTAAGAAACTAATAAAAAACATCCGATTCCAGCAAAACAAAACCATACGAACATCCTTTCTTGACTTCTCAAACGTATCACTAAATCTCACTGCATTTGAACATAAGCCGTTATTTTTTCCAAAATTCTCGTGTAATCATTTGCATGCATGCACAGCAAGTCATTTATAGATCGATAACTTCAAAATTGATACACGTTGCGCCATCTATCGGTGCTTATAAAAACAACAGCCTTTTGAAATCTCTCTTGCGTGCGTACTGGACATTACGCATCACTATTTTTGATGAAAATGGATATGAAAATTTGCATTTAACCCAAAATGGTAATTACCCAAAATGTTGTAATTTTTCTTAGCGAAACGTTCGAAATTTTTTAAAGAATTATTAAATAAAAAAAAATTACATTCCGCATTGTGAGATACTCCGACTTCCACTTTCATATTTCAATTTACATCTTTTTCTAATATATCGTTAATGTTTTTTCCAGCATTTACTACCCATGCAAGGTGTCTCACGGGGCGAAAAACTCATCTGCAATTTTCGATATTAAAATCCGAATATAATTAGGCTCGATTAAAGATAAATTATCTTTTTCTTATATAATTAAGTTCGTTACGAATTCTATAAAAAGTTTGTGTTTTGTATAAACGTGCTTATTATTTTTCCTACACGAATTTCTGAGCTATTATAAATGTTTCATGCATTTCTCGAATTATCATTCGCATTGTATATTGAAAAACACAAATATACGTTATCTTAAAAGGTTAAGAGGTAAAAAACTCTCTCTTTCTCTCTCTCTCTCTCTCAATATATATATATATATATATATATATATATATATATATATATATATATATATATATATATATATATATATATATATATATATATATATATATATATATATACACTGCTGGCCACTGTAAATGCATGTACTTAATGTTCCCTGAAGTAAACATGCAAATAACGTGAAATTTACAACATGCATTAGCGGAGGTGAGATATGCAAATGATTAGAATTTCAGCGCAGACGCACATTACGCGCGCCTGTGGCGCCACTTCAAAGCGCTATTTAAGGCTTGGAGATTTCGACGATTTCAAGTTCGGCAATTGTGTTTTTCTTGTGGTTTTTTCAAAAAAACACGATCAATTATGCCTCGTTGAAAACAGCGATCATCTATTGATCAAGTATCGGAGTTCGACAGAGGAAGAATACTGGCCTACCGAGATTGTGGATTATCTTTCAGGGAAATCGGTAGTCGTATTGGACGAAACCAAACAACTATAATGCGGATATGTGACCGTTGGATGCAGGAGGGTACGACGGAGCGGCGTGTTCGATCGCATCCACCTCAGCGCACCACTTCACGTGATGACAGGCAAATTGTGCGCATGGCAGTGACGGATCGCTCAGTCACATCACGAACCATAGCACAGCACATGCAGTCTGTAACGCATCATCCAGTGTCTGCGCGTACCATTCGACGCCGTTTACAGCAGAGTGGTCTGTCCGCAAGACGTCCATTGCTTTGTCTACCATTGACGCAGAACCACAGACGTCTCCGCCGTCAATGGTGCGATGACAGAAGGATGTGGACGGCAGAATGGAATGAAATTGTCTTTACTGACGAGTCACGTTTCTGTCTGCAACACCACGATGGTCGCATTCGAGTCTGGAGACACCGTGAAGAGAGGATGCTGAACAGCTGCGTTATGCACCGCCACACTGGTCCTACACCGGGTATTATGGTATGGGGCGGTATTGGATATCACTCTCGCACACCTCTAGTACGCATAGCCGGTACTTTAAACAGCCAGCGCTACATCTCCGAGGTGTTGGAACCTGTTGTCCTTCCTTACATTCAGGGCTTGCCCACAGCCATATTTAAACAGGATAATGCGCAACCACACGTGGCACGCATTGTCCAACGGTTCTTCGTCAATCGCCAGATTGAATTGCTTCCCTGGCCGCCTCGCTCTCCGGATCTTTCACCGATAGAAAACATGTGGTCCATGGTTGCTCTACGATTGACCCAGATTCAATCCCCAGCTGCCACAGCAGATCAACTTTGGCAACGTGTGGAAGCTGCTTGGTCTGCTGTACCCCAAGAACTCATCCAAAGTATCTTTCAATCAATGCCGAGGCGTGTGGCAGCGGTGATCTCCAACAATGGCGGCTACTCTGGCTACTGATTTTGGCAAGAACCACACTTCACAGAAGTCTATAAATTTAATCATTTTACACTTGGTCAACATGTTATCTACAAAATAAATTTTGTTGTGATATCTCTTGTCTTTTTTGGTGTTGCAATTTGGGTGGCTAGCAGTGTATATGTATATATATATATTTATATTTCAATTGCAATATATATTTCAATTGCAAGTGTAGATCACAGAAATTCTTACATATCGGTTATATTTATTTTTAATGAAATATGGAAAACCACACATTTTATCAAAAATAAGAACTGCTTGCAATAACTGCGCTGTCTGTTATCTTTTTTCCGGATCTATAAAAGCATGGAACAAGACTAAAATCACATTACTACATTAAAATGGCTGTCGCACCGAGACGCAAAATTCTGTCAAACAATTGAAACTGAAAATCGAATGCCAGAAATTTTAACAAAAATAATTTTGGACTGTAGCGTTTTCCCGCCGTTATTTTCTCTAACTATTCTGCAGGTTCTCTATGCATATTCTTTAAAATTTTAGAACACGTTGTTGAAATGCCTCAAAGGTAAAAGTTGCCAAAGGGAAAAGAGCTGAACAAGAGAAAATTAGACAACACTGCATCAAAATTTTTACCATTTCCATACACAAAATTTTGTCAAAATGTGTCCTAAATAATTTACTGTCAGATACCAATAAATTTGTCCGGATGTAATTATAGTAAAGTTTAGTTGTACACTGATGTATATATAAATATATATATATATATATATATATATATATATATATATATATATATATATATATATATATATATATATATATATATATATATATATATATGTGTGTGTGTGTGTGTATATATAGATAGATATATAAGCATACCCAGGATAACTGCAATATTTATTTAGCTTCTGTCGTTTAGACACGAATATTTCTGGTCTTCAAACTATCACTTCTGATTTAATAAACTGTACGTTATTTTTTAGGATTTCAAACATAGCAGTACAGCAGTTTTAGAATAGTTAAAATTGCCTTTAAGGTAAAATGACAAAGAGTACTTTTAGAAATATTTGAAAATAATTCATAGAGATGGTTTACTTAAAGGTCATTTCTGTGAAAATTTTTGGACGTTTTGTAAAACGTGAATGTCAGACTCTTCATAACTCTGCCCCTTTTGTATGTTATCATTATCGTATTTATGTAATTGCTTGTGCTCTGCAACAGAAATAACATTCAAACGCTTCACTTAGTTGATTGCCATTGTCTCTCTGGATTCGAGATTGCCCTTAGTTTATTAAACAAGTCATGTGAGTGTCATATGAAATATTAGCTATTTTTCTACTAAACCAAACTACGAGTACATACATACATATATGCATACATACTTCCCTTTATATATATATTCATGCCCCATATATGCATGGAATTCCCTTTCCTAAATCTAATCACCAGTAATATTATTTTATCTCTTAAAAAACTTTAGCCACACTGCTTCCCATAAGAACAAGGCCTTTAAATCGCACACCTTTGCATTTCTACATGTGTATATGTCCGAAGTCGGGAGGAGGTTAGCTACGCGATCCCCCTAAATCTGCTGACTCTACAAATATTAGTTACATGTCTACCTCGGCCTCTCGCGTTTAACGTTGAAAGGTGATATAATCTGAGTCTTCCTACTCGAATGAGCGGATGTATTTTCGCGCTATTAAACGATGTACTAAGAACCGATTGCATTTAAATCTGATCTAAATTCTTTTCAGGCTGAGTCCAGCTCTAGCCATGTAAATATGAGCTAGTTTTCCCTTTTAGGTTATTATTTAAGGACGTGATGTAATGTGGTATGAATACATAATATTTGACATATTTCGCATGGGTTTAAGTCCGGTGACCTAGGAGGGTGTTGGGCCAAAGCATCGGCTGCACTGTCACCAATCGGCTACACAGCTACCCTACTAGGTCACCGGACTTAACCCCATGTGACTTCTTCCTTTGGGGATATGTCAAAGATCTTGTGTTCATACCACCTTTGCCTACAAGTGTGCCCGAACTTAAACAACGCACTTGTGATGCTTTACAAACAGTTAATAGTTAAACATTACAACGTGTTTGGCAAGAAATGACATATCGCAATCATATTATACGGCTAACTAAAGGAAGTCACATCAAAGACCTGTGAAGGAAAAATTAAAATTTCCCCTTTAAGATGATATATAAATTATAATTTTCTGTTTGTAATTATGGAAAATATTAAATTTTACAATTGCATAATTCTTTCCTGATAGCCCTGTACACACACACACACATATATATATATATATATATATATATATATATATACAGTGGAATCTCGATCGATCGTTTTCGGATCAATCGTTTTTCCGTATGTGTCGTTCATTTTATCCAGTCCTAACGATGATATTGCTTTGTTATGTTTCCGCATCTATCGTTTTCCCTCATTTATCGTTCATTTCGATCGGTCCCTTGGAAAACGATAGATCGAGATTCCACTGTATATAAATATATAAATATATAAATAAATATATATATATATATATATATATATATATATATATATATATATATATATATATATATATATATATATATATATATGTATATATATATATATATATATATATATATATATATATATATATATATATATATATATCTGAGAGAGAGAGAGAGATTATACGCACACACAGAGATATCTATATCCTTATTTATTGCACTATTTTCGCCTTCATGATGCCACGACCGATTCCCTCGTAATGGAATCACTATACCTTATAGAAGAGAACATTCACGTGGCGATTTACCGATTAGAATCAGGTTGTTAGCGCGATCCGGTTCCCCCCCCCCCCCCCTATCACTAGAAAGGGCTGACAGGACCGCTGGGACGGAAAAAAGAATGCTCGTCAAGTATTCATTTCATATCTGATACACGGAAAAAAAAGCAACACTCCAAAACACCCTTAATTGCAAACAGCCGCCGAATGGGAACGCGTGTTAAACCAATCCCCGGCGCGTATAGCATTACACCCCTTTAATTTACGCAACGCGCGGCCGTATATAATAACATCCTGTCAAGGCAATGCAACGGAAGCCGACGTTTTAGAACAAAAGAGGACGCCCCCCTATACCTCCTCTGGGTCTGGGGACGTCCGGGGCCCTTGCAGGAATAATACACACACAAAAAAAGCGGTAACCTTTTTGATGATTGCATAATGTGGGTCATCGCCAGATGTAAGGGAAACCCTTAACACAAACGCCCACCTATCGTTTGACAATGAAATAGGGGTTCGCCTTGTAAAAAGGGAACCTATGATTAGAAGAGAGCTACCGGTCGGCCACCCTCCACTCTGGAGGGGAAAGATCATGAGGATCGGTTTCAGAGGTCTTTTGTAGGGAATGCGTTTTAATTTGATCCTCGGGGGTGTGCAGGGAAAAGTGGCATGTATGTATATATGCCTTTAACTACGCATAATTGTAAATTTTGAATATCAGATTTCGTTATTTAGCCACAGCAGTGGTCACTCTATTGATTGTGACTTAAAAATCAAACTAGTTGGTACCCGTCAAAACATGACGACTGGACGGTAAATAAATTCTATTTTTTTTAAAAAATGGCAGAGAGAGAGAGAGAGATTCCTCGGAATAAACAAATGAACGTGTTTATGCGGCCTCGTGCTTAGCAAGTATATACAGCCAGATTTAAACATGTCACTGAGCATGCGCAGAAACAAATTAACGTGTTTATACGGCTTCGTGCTTAGTAAGCATCAAAATCCTGATTTAAATATGTCCCTGAGCATGCGCAGAAAGTAATTTTTAATTGTAAATTATTGCTAATGAATAGAAACTGCGGTTACAAAAACCAAATTTGACGCATCTATAGATTAAAATCTTTCGTCTAAGACCAAAATGAAGTAAATTGATGCACTAGTTTTTTTTCACCGATTGCTCAAAGGATCGACATAGCGACTTAAATATAAAGATAATATTCATTTATAGTAAGAACAGAGTAAAACTATAATCCCTACTAATCGTTGTATAAGATTTTTTTTGGGGGGAGGGATGTCATTTTTCTTTTGAACTATTGAAAAGAATTGTATATATCTGTCACATTTATTTTTATTCGACTTATACTATGCAAGCTTTCTTGGAGTGTAATAAAATAATGAAAACTGCCCAGGTGCGTTTCCTAAATACTATGCAAACTTTCCCGAAGTGTAATAAAGTGAAGCAATTTTTCCTGAAGGCTGAAGGTTACGGTATAACAACCAAATGATATTGATTTATATCTGGAACAGAGAGAAATAAACCTTAATTGGCGTTTTATTAGGATTTTTTTCGAGGAAGGGTGCAATCTTTCTTTTGCCCTATTGAAAAGCATTGAACATATCTGCAACAGTGCTTCTATTTAGTTATACTATGCAAAATTTCCTTAAGTGTAATACACTAATGCAAAATTAAAACAAGTGTGAAGGCTAGTGTATAGCAACTAAATGATATCCATTTATGTTTCGTTTAGAGTAAAAATTAAATCTCTGATTGATTTTCCTGAAGTGCAATAGTGTTGTGCAAATATTCCTCAAGTGTGAGAGCTCGAGTACAACAACTAAACACTATTTATTTATATTTCGAGAGGAGTTAAACAAAACCTCTAATTGGCGTTTTATTGGAATTTTTGGAAGGATTTATGCAATCTTTCTATTGAACTATTGTTAAGCATTGAACATACGTGTAATAATTCTTCTATTTGGCTAAACAACCGAAGAATACTACACGAAATTTCCTGTAGTGTGAAGGGTACAGTATAACAACTAAATAATATTGATTTATATTTAGAACAGAGTAAAAATAGAACCCCTAATTGGCGTTCTGTAAGAAATTTTTGGCGGATACCCATCCACAATCTTTCTATTAAAGCATTGGAAAGCATGGAACATATCTGTAACAGTTCTTCTATTTAGTTATACTATGCAAACTTTCCTGAAGTTTAAAAAAATAATGCAATTATTTTCTGAAATGTGAAGGATACAGTAACACAATTATATAATACTGATTTATATTGTGAACAGAGTAAAAAGAACCAAATTGCCTTTTTATTAGAAAATTTTAGAGGATGGATGCAATCTTTCTATTAAACTTTTTAAAAACATTAAACATATCTGTAACAGTTCTTCTACTTAGTTACACTATGCAAACTCTCCTAAAGTGTAATAAAATTATGCAATTTTTTCGGAAGTGTGAAGGGTACAGTATAACAATTAAATATTACAGATTTATATTGTGAACAGTGCAAAAAAAAACCACTAATTGGTGTTTCATTAGACACTTTTTTGGGGGGATGGATGCAATCTTTCTATTTCATCCATCTATTGCAGTTCTTCTGCTTAGTTACTTTATGCAAACTCTCCTAAAGTGTAATAAAATTATGCAATTATTTCTGAAGTGTGAAGGGTACAGTGTAACAATTAAATAATACAGATTTATATTGCGAACAGAGCAAAATAATCCTCTTTGGCGTTTTATTAGAGACTCTTGGGCATGGAAGCAATCTTTCTATTTAACTATTGAAAAGCGTTGAACATATTCCTAACAATTCTTCTACTTAGCTATACTACGGAAACTTTCCTGAAGTGTAATAAAATAGTGCAATTTTTTCTGAAGTGTAAATTGTATAGAAGAACAATTAATCAATACTGGTTTATATTAAGAACAAAGGAAAAACACTAATTGGCGTTTTATTAGAAACTTTTGAGCATGGAAGCAATCTTTCTATTGAACTATTGAAAAGCATTGAACATATTCGTAACAATTCTACTTAGCTATACTACGGAAACTTTCCTGACGTGTAAAAAAATTAATGCAATTATTTCTGAAGTGTAAAGGGTACAGTGTAACAATTAAATAATACAGATTTATATTATGAACAGAGCAAAATAACCCTCTTTGGCGTTTTATTAGAAACTTTTGGGTATGAACGCAATCTTTCTATTGAACTATTGAAAAGCATTGAACATATTCGTAACAATTCTTTTAATTAGCTACACTACGGAAACTTTCCTGAAGTGTAATAAAATAATGCAATTTTTTCTAAAGTGTAAAGGGTATAGAAAAACAATAAAAAAAATACTGATTTATATTGTGAACAGAGCCAAAAGAAAAAAATACACTAATTGGTGTTTCATTAGACACTTTTGGGGGGATAGGGGCAATCTTTGTATTGAACTTTTGAAAAGCATTGAACATATCTGAAATAGTTCTTCTATCTGGCTAAACAGCTGAAGAATACTGAGCAAACTTTCCAGAAGTGTGATAAAATAATTAAAATTTTCCTGAAGGGGGAAAGGTGCAGAATAACAACTAAATATTACTAATTTATATTTTGATTAGAGCAAAAACAAAACTCTAAGTTGTCGTATTATTTGGACTTTTTAAAGGATAGGTAATTTTTTTTTTTTGCTAGACTATGACAATTTTCTTGAATCGTAATAATATAATGCAATTTTCCCTGAAAATTACAGTTTTTTGTTGAACTATTGAAAAGTATTTAAGATATTTCTATTTATAGAGCTTTCTACTCAGCTCATGATTTTGAAAGTTGAATTTCCTTTAAAAATTCGAAATTAACCCTCTTTCCTGTTGATTATAAGTAGTTGATTGAAGACTTTCGATTCCATGAAATGAATAGATGTTAAATGGATGCAGCAGTGGCGCACCCAGGATTTTTTCTTGGGGGGGAGGGGAGATGAACGGATAAAAATATTTATAATGCAAAATCAATATTCATAATGCAATTTCTATTTCTTTGGGAGGCCCAGGGCCCCTTGCCCCCCCCCCCTGGGTGCGCCACTGGGCTGCAGCATTTCAAGAAATTAATCTATTGTTCATTAAATCTTGTGATGTGTAAATTGGACGTTATTGATTGCCCATTATTGTTGATTAAAGTTTTTCTATTCCCTAAATTGAATGGATATTAAATGAATGTAGCATGTTAAGAAATAAATCTACCATTCCTAAATCATAAGATTTGCTAGCTGGGCATTGTTTATTACCCATTATTGTTGATAAAAATTTCTGTTTTACATGAAGTTAATAGATATAAATCGATGCAGCATGTTCGCAAGAAATAAATATATCGATCATAAAATCATAAAATTTGTAAATAAATCATTGTTAATTGCCCATTATTGAAAGTTGAGGCAAAAAGGATGACCAGACTCCAAATAAAAACAGCCATCTCTTATCCTGATTCATATTTATTCATTATCAAATCGTCCATTAGACGGACGCCATGCTCGGTGGTTCTAACAAAGAGAATGCTGAACACTGGTAGAAAATTACAAGACAAAAAATGTTGATTATACACCAACACATGGATGACTAGCGCCCTCTACAGATCAAAAATACAACTAATTTCCGTCGCAAAAGTTTTTCTATTTCCTGAAATCAGTGGATGTTAAATGTACGTACCATGTTAAGACACAAATCTACCGTTCATAAAATCAAAAGGTTTGTAGATTGGGCATTGTCGATTGCCCATTATTGTTATTGAAGCTTTACTATTCTCTGAAATGAATGGATGTTAAAGATATATAGAATGTTAAGAAATAAAGCTATTGTTCTTAAAATCACATGATGTGTCAAATGGGCATTGTTTATTCACCATTATTGTTGAATAATTTTTTTTGATTCCCTTAAATAAATGGATGTTAATAAATGGATGTAACATGTTAAGAAATAAATCTGCAGTTCATAAAATCATAAGATTTGTAGACTGGACTTTATTGGTTGTCCATTATTGTTAATTAATGTACTTCCATTACCTGAAATGAATCGATGTTAATTGGATGTAGCATGTTAAAAAACATATCTATTGTTCATAAATCATAAGATCAGTAAATTGTGCATTGTTAATTCCCCATCATTGTTGATAAAACTTTTTCTATTCCCTGAAAACAAAGCATAAATGGATGTAGCATGCCAAAAAATATTTTTTTGATTCATATATCATAAGATTAGTAAATTAGGCATCGTCGATTGCCCATTATTGTTGATTTAAGTTTCTATTCCCTGGAATGAATGGATATTTAATGGATGTAGCATGCGAAAAAATATAGACCCTTTGTTCATAAAATCATAGGTTTTTTTTAATTTGGCATTTATTTTGATTGCCCATTATTGTTGATTAAAGTTTTTCTATTCTCGCAAATGAGTGGTTGTTAAACAAATCTAGCATATTAAGAAATAAATCTATCATTCATAAAATCATAAAGTTTGTAAATTGGGTATTGTTGATTGCCGATTATTGTTCATTAAACTTTTTTTATACCCTTAAATGAAGTGATGTTAAATGGATGTAGCATATTAAGAAATTATTGTCTGTTTCATTAAATCATAAGATTTGTAAATTGTATATTGTTAATTTCGCATTATTATTGAGTAAACTTTTTCTATTCCCTGAAACTATTTGATATTAATGGATGTAGTGTGCTAAGAAATAAATCAATCGTTCATAAAATTATAAATTGGGCAAATTTATCATAATTTTGCTGATGCTTTTTCAAATATTCTATACAAAAACAACATTAATAACGTGTTATTTATGATCAGTGGTGGAAGAAGCTCACATTTAACCATCTTAACGTGGCACGTGGCTACATGAACTAACTCTTCCTGAACTAACTCTTCCGACTGCAATAGTTGGAGAGGAAAATGTTGAATTACCGCTTCCTTATACGATTTTATTTTGTCCTGTATTCATTTTAGGTAAAAATTTAAGAATAATTCAGCAAATCGGATTTGTAACGAACCTTATACATGCAGCAAATCTAATTTGCTACCAAATCTCTATTTGTTTTGTATACGAAAAATTTTTCAAACCTCTCCAGAAAATTCGGTAAAACTTCAATACGGAAAGAAATATCCTCTCGGAAAATCCCATTAGCTTGAACAGAATTTCGTCTGGCACATCCCTGATTAAATTAAGGTAAATAGCTGAGAATGTCTGAAATATCAAAGCGTAAAAAATGAGAAAACTTGCAAGCGGCAGGAGAAACACTCTCCCCGCGAAATTATATAAATTGTAAATGTATTTTTGATGTGAAATTATAGTTAGCAACGCCCGGTGTACAGTTGTGAAATGAATATATATATCTTTATATTTTATAGGTTTACACGTCGATTAAATTGTGTGCGGGTTGAAATTTGGATTTGGAAAATTTTTCGAATCTGTAAGAGACTAGATTTAATAATTTGAAATGGTGAAGATATAGGTAAAAAATTAAAGAGTCACTTTCAGGCACGTGTGAAATAGTTGAATATTTATTGGTATATATAATATATATATATATATATATATATATATATATATATATATATATATATATATATATATATATATATATATATATATATATATATATATATATATATATATTATAGTATCAAAATTATTCCTAGAAATGAACAGCATGAATAAAACATGTCCATTCCGGCTGCGGATTATCCAGGGGAAAAAAAGTTACAAGTAAAAACAATTTGTTCAATAAAATATTAGTAAAGTCTCTAGTTATTTTACTTAATTATTCAAGAAATAAAGCTAAAGGTTTATCCCAGTATTAAATTATTTTCTTACCACTATTTAAAAGCCTATATGTCATTTATTTCAGTCTCACGAACACTTGTTTTTGACAGTCTGCAGTGTCTGTTTTGAATTATACCGATTATCTAAGCATTATTTAAAATCCTACCAGTAATTTACTTTAGTCTCTGAACGGTTCAGTTTTTTAAGGTCGGACGGAATTTTCAACTGACGAACGGTCAGTTTTTTAATGACCGTTTTGGGTGATTCTCGTTTTCTAAACATTTTTTTAAAAGCAAATCTGGTCTTTATTTTAGTTTCCGAACAGTTCGGATTTTTTTACGGTACGCAATGTCCTTTTTGGATTATTCCCATTTTCTAAAAATTATTTAAATGCATACGGGTTTTTTTTTTCAATCTCTGGACAGTTCTGTTTCCTACTGTCCTCCATGTTCTCTTTTGACTCTCCTCATTTTCTAAATAATATTTTAATGCATATATGTGGTTTATTTCAATATCTGAACAGTTATGTTTCTTCCTATCCACAATGTCCTCTCTTTGGACTGTCCTCATTTTCTAAATATTATTGAAATGCATATATGCGGTTCATTCCAATCTCTGAACTGTTCTGTTTCTTACTGTCGACAATGTCCTCTTTGGACTTTCCTCATTTTCTAAATATTATTGAAATGCATATATGTGGTTTATTCCAATCTCTGAACAGTTCTGTCTTACGTTCAAAAATGTCCTTTGGTAGAATTTTCCACAAATGAAGAGAGACAAAATAAAAAGCACTAAATGCAGACAATTAAAAACTGCACTTTTGACAAACTCGATATTCTGTCTTAGAGTTGTAAAAAGGAATTTAAATATATACATATATATATATATATACATATATATATATATATATATATATATATATATATATATATATATATATATATATATATATATATATATATATATATATATACATATATATATACATATATATATACATATATATATACATATATATATACATATATATATACATATATATATATATATACATATATATATACATATATATATATATATATATATATATATATATACACATATATATACATATATATACATATACATATATATATACATATATATATACATATATATATATATATATATATACATATATATATATATATATATATATATATATATATACACACATATATATATATATATATATATATATATATATATATATATATATATATATATATATATATATATATATATATATATATATATATATATACTAGCTGAAAACCCGCACTTCGCAACGGAGTACATTCAAATTAAATACAACGGTCAATGTATGCAATTAATACAAAAAAATTAATATATATCTAAATGTATAATATATACGACGATCAATGTATACAATTGATGTAAAGAAAATATATATTTATAAAAAAATCGTTAGAGATATTTTTATAGACAAAATAATGTAGAACAAAATATAAAATTAAATCTAATAGGACATACTAAAGAATATAGTACAGTTTGAGGAACATATCTTTTACTGTATTTTAATATTTTTTGGATAATGTCCAATCATCTGCCGCACTAGGAAGAGAAAAAATAATTTTTTGTCTATTTCATTGTTATGGACGTGACGATAGATTTGTTTAAAGTACCAGAAAAGAAATCACGTGATCAGGAATTAATAAATTAAATTTTAAAATTTAATCTTTAAAAATTCAACAAAAATCAGAAAATGGAGGTCAAGATTCGAAAAAGATTTCCTTTTAAAGGAAATTTTAGGATCTCTCTCGTGATATAAATTTCATAACCCCCAAATTATTATTTTAAATGTAAACTTAAAAAAAGTTACTAAAACAGCTCAAAAATTTAATTTAAAAAAATCTAAGAAGAATTTTTCAAAAATCTTTCTTAGTGCACCCCTACACTATGAGAAGAATGGCCATGCAAAATTCCAGCCCTTTAGGTCCAGCGGTTTGGTCTGTGCGTTGTATGTCAGTCAGTTACGGAACTGTTATATATATATATATATATACTTCAGTGGTACATTGGGCCACTTTGTAATTGTTAAGATAAATACAACCTAATGATATGTTTTTACGTTATAAAATAAAAATATTTCAGTAAACTCGCAC
>OU015490.1:124507025-124519525 GCA_907164885.2 Dolomedes plantarius | reverse complement strand
TAATTAGATCGGGACCTACAACATCCATGCTAACACAATGGTGTTTGAACCCATCTGTGGTTGGTCGGTTCAGAGCACTACGGTCAACTATTCCTTCATAAAGTCTCTTGAGATCGGGACCTACAGCATCCATGCTAACAATGGTATTTGAACCCACCTGTGGTTGGTCGCTTGAGGACCCTACGGTCAACTTTTCCTTCATAATGTCTGATTAGATCGGGACCTACAATATCCATGCTAACAATGTGTTGTGGTTCCACATACTCTATAACACGTACCCACATACTCACATACTTTAGCCATCGCCTCAGCCCTCGGTTAAAATCCAGCTTTATGGTGTTAGAACACTAAGCTCTCAATGCATACGCCATTTTATCTTCGTAGCTTAAAATTTGCTGTACAGTTTTTACAATCCAATGAAACAGTCCGCGTATTTCTATGAATACTTCACTGCCAGATATGATATTTTTATGCTTAACTGTCCATTCGTATCCTTCTGTACACCTCTTCTTCAAGCTAATTTACATTTCGGAATGGAGTTTTTCGAGATTTGCTATATTTAAAAGGATATATCAAAAATTCCTCTTAAGGTGTCACTATGAAATTTCGCTGGCTTACCTTTGTTGTATTTTCATTTAACTGTATTTTTTCTGATTTAGAGTAAATATTCTTGAAATATTTTCCCTTAAGCAAATATCGTAATGATTTTTTTTTTCTTTTCAAAGCGAATTATAATTATAGAGAGAAAACTTTTTTTATGCTTACTAAAATCAAGTTATTTTTAAAACCTTTTCCGTGTACAAAACAGAATCAAAAAAATATATGTAAATGGATCTTTTATTAGCAGGTATATAAAAAACTAAACCTGTTTTATAACTAGAATTTTAGAAAATGTTAAAACAAAGTTACAAACTGTTTATGTATGAAAAAAAATCATTATAAAAAGTGTTTTCTTTTTATAATGATGAAAATAATAAATGTATAATAATAAAAATAATAAATCTTTTAGTCCATTACCCCATTGCATTAATTCAGTTAAACCGGAAAGTCGCTTACCTGGCACGCTTATGTTTTTTAAAGGTAACAATCAAAGTATTGAAACGCCAAAAACCTTAAACTTTAACGAATCAAAACATTTATTCTTGGGATGCATCTTTCGGGTAAATACAAGATCTTCAACCATTTCGCTCACCTCTATGTTAACGTATGGAGAAAATTTGCCTACTATTTGCAGCTACATAAATGCTGATAATCTAATAAAACTGGTATTTTCAGATAGTCTGAACTTTTCTACCCCTTGCGACAACATTAATTTTATAAATGTCGTCCATCAAAGGCATTTATGAGCATTTAAAACACACTATACCAGATTTTTTCACAGAAAAATTTGAATTTTAAAATATTATTTGCGTTTATTTTAAAAAGGGAAAAATGTCCCAAGGGGACAATTTCTTTCTCTATTGCGAAGTACAATAAAAAAATTCCTTGAATCTAAATCGGTAATCCTAGGACACGTTTTTCTCCATAGGTTAACATTGAGGTCAGGGAATCCAATAGAGTTAGTACACAGCAGACTTAAACAAGTCGTTGCAATAGGAGTGTGCAAATGGTGACAGGTTTCAAATAAGAGCGATTTGTTCGCTATAATTGAATATTCGGGATCTATCTGGTATAACTCACATCACAACTTGAATTCCGAGTACACTTTTCTTAAAAGCTCTACATAAGCACTCATCAGAATTACCAATGAATGAAACTGATCAGTCCTTAAAGGTGCTGTAACAAGGCGTCACGGTATGTCTTTAATCCTGTTTTTGATTATAATTCTGTCTTTAATTATTTCGGTCTTTAATAATGTCTTTAATTCTGAGCAACCCCCTAAAATCTGTCTTTGTCTTCATATTAAGCAGCCGTGTATTAACCCTTTCAGGCACAACAACCTCCTCCGTTTGCACGGTGCAGATTTTTCCCCGATTTTTTTTAACCTGAAAAATCTTGAAAAATTTTCCAATTAAATGTTACAAAATATTTTTGCTTCTTTAAACTGATAACAGATGGCAGCACTAACTATTTTTCTGCTCATTTAACTGGAATCCACTTCATGCAAGTGAAAAAATAGACTAGTTTTAGACATTGGCACTGTGCAAACGGCGCCCCTCAAAGGGTTAAACCTATGTGACGATATGAACACTTCTCCCAGGTAGCTGGGCATAGATTAATTCAAGATACGGAGTTTAGGATTTAAAATTGTGTATTTAATTATATACAATATTTACACTTCAGTTACATAAAAAATTTACTTTTATAACCGCCCTAAGGCACCGGGGGTCAGAGTCTACTGACTATATGAAACGGCACTACGCCCGGGATTCAAGTTCCCAAAAATGTAATCTGGCCCAAGGCCACAGGTATCAGTCACCTTCTGAGAGTAGATCTCAAGTCTCTCTGATTCTTTTTCGGTCCGAGGTTCTCCAAGAAAACTCTAAGCACCTCCCTGGAACATATTTCGTCCTATCATGCGTTGGTTTTTGTGTTTAGACGTTGATTTGCTGAAATCAGTGACATCAGCTATTTCCAACATTCGAGAATTTCCCACGCAGAGGGCTTAGCGTAACGAACCGCCCTTTTGTGCATGAAGAATGTCGGACTCTCGGTGTGTGGCCTTTGTCGCCAGCTGACACCTTCTTGCCAGTAGACAAGCAAAGGAAATACCGCCCTCAGCCCGGCGATGACCATCAGTCAGTTAGCTTGACACCAGGGTTCAACCCAGTTCGCGCCCCCCTCTGTTGCCAAGGACAGGGGTGACAAAGACACATCAAATATTCACACGACTGACTGCTTGAAGAATTTCCTATTCTTCACACCTATTAGATTCGCTCACCTCAGTATTAACCTATGTAGAAAATGTGTCTACTATTAACAGCTACATAAATGCCAATAATCCAATAAAAATGGTATTTTCAGATAGCCCCATCTTTTCTGAGCCTTGCAACAGGTTTCATTTCAGAAATTTTGTCCTTCAAAGGAATTGAGGATCGTTTAAAATACACTATACCAGATTTTTTTTCGAGAATCTGGTATCCTCGAAATAATCCAGGAATTAAAATCAAATTTTAAAATATTAAATCTAAATTTAATTATATTGTTTAAAATTTATTAATACTAAATTTAAAAATATTAATAAATAATATTTAAAAAAATTTAAATTTAAAAATATTGGTTGCATTTAAAAAAAACGAAGAATGCCCCAAGATGTCAAATTTCTTTCTCTATTATGGAGAACAATTTAAAAAAAAATCTTTCAATCCAAGTCGGCAATCTTTGGACACATTTTCTCCATAGGTTAACAATTATGTGAGCGAATCCAATAGAGTTAGTACACGGCAGTCTTAAAAAAAAGTACCATTTTAAAAAAAAGTTTTTTTTTCATGGTACATATGTAAGGCAATTTCACTTTTACGAACACCGTCTTGCATTGTTTAGTCATCAAGAGTAATCCTTCTAGGTATTAAACAACGTAATGTAACTTTAGACTTCATCACTCGGCGAAAAAGGCGTAAAAAATTCCCCTCTTCTTACCCCAAATGGTGATCTGTTGCTGACTCCATCCGATTTCAACGAGGGGGGGGGGGGGAAGGAAAATGGGCGAGACCCTTAGAAAAGAAATTTCAGAATGAAATTCTGATTCCCAAAATTGGGTCACAGGACATGATTTAATCTCGCTGCAAATTCCGGGGGGAAGAGAATGGACAAACGAATTTCGGAATCGAGAGAGCTATTTCTTGATTGTACCCTTCACTCGGAACTCGGAAAATTTAATCATTTCTTCCGGGGTATAGGATGGGCACATGCATATCAGACCGGGGGAAAGGCGTGATTGAACTGGACGGGTTCTTTATTTGTAACAGGAAAATGGGAAAGGGGGCACAGGGCGGAGGTTTTCGAACCGTACCTCCGCAGAAAACTGGATGATTGGGAGACAAAGCGATCCTCTGTGCCAACCTGCCTAAAATGAAAATGCTGAATGAGCATATTTAACGTGCATTATTAAAATGCGGTTATGATTGACGAACTAAAGAAATACCTGCTTAATGTACAGGGAGAAATAAACATTTCAATTAAATTGTATCAGTTTCCTTCCCCAAATATTCGACTTTTTATTTGACTGATAGGCCGTCTGCACACGGAGCAAACCCGGTCGACGGGTTTGTAACCAGTTGCGACGCGTGCGTGGCTCCATTCAATTACATAGGTTACGACTCAACACGGACTGGTTTGTGATTTGAGTCAGTTATCAGTTTCTTTTGAGTTGCTCCGTGTGCAGACGGTCATAGTGTGACCTCTTACATCGCGAGGGCTGTGTTGTACATTACATTACCAATCTGCTCGGTATGATGATGAACTGATATTTTTTTTCGAAACTAGTTGCCACGATTTAATTGTGCATTATAAAATGTTTCACGTACCGTTTTTTTTGTCTGCTTAGGTTTACTCTATTTCTGAGACATTTCCGTCATCTTAATGTTCCACTAATTGCTTGAATGATAGTTTGAGCTTTTGCATCGCAGAGGCTGTGCAAGAGGCTGTGCAAATCTAATAGGACATATTTAAAGAATATAGTACAGTTAATATAGTACAGTTTGAGGAACATATATTTTACTGTATTTTAATATTTTTTTGGATAATGTCCAATCGTCTGCCGCATTAGCAAGCAAAAAAATATTTTGTTTTGTCTATTTTGGTGTTATGTGACGATAAATTTATTTAAAGTACCAGAAAAGGAAATCACGTAATCAGCGTTTAATAAATTAAATTCTAAAAATTAATCTATAAAAATTCACCAAAAATCAGAAATTGGAGGTACAGATTCGAAAAAGATTTCATTTTAAGGAAATTTTTATGATCTTTCCTGTGATATAAATTTTATAACCCTAAAATTTTTATTTTAAATGCAAACTTAAAAAAAGTTACTAAACCAGCTTAAAAATTTAATTTAAAAAAATCTAAGAAGAATTTTTCAAAAATCTTTCTCAGTGCACCCCTAAACTATAAGAAGACACTCCATGAAAAATTTCTTCCCTTTAGGTCAAGCGGTTTTTTTCTGTACGTTGTATGTCAGTCAGTCAATCAGTCAGTCAGTCAGTCAGTCAGTTACGGAACTGACTGACTTTTATATATATATAGATTACCAATCCATTCGGTTTGATTGTGTACTAATAAATTCTGTACTCTCTCTGTTTGTCGGACACTCTGTCAGACATTTCTTTCACCTGAACGTTCATCTAACTGTTTGACCGATAGTTTGACCTCTTGCGTCTCGAAGGCTGCACGGTACTTTACACTACCATTCCACTCTGCTTGATGACGAACTATTAATTTTTTGAAAACTAGTTGCCCCCCTTTTATTTTTCTTACATACAATAAAGAGCTGCATGTTCTAGGTTTCTTCTATATTCTAAAGTTTACCCTGTTTGTCAGGCATTTACCTCACCGTAATGTTCAACATATTTTTGACACCTTTATAGCTGATGGATGTGCTGTACGTTACACTACCAATCCACTAGTATTGATAATGAAAAATATTACTCTTCGAATCTACTTGCCACCCATTTATTTTTATTGAGCATGATAAAAAACTTACATTTACTCTGTCATACGCTTCCTTCATATTAATGTTCAACTAAATTGTTGATTAAATATTTGACCTCTTGCATGTCCCGTACGTTATACTACCAATACATGCACGGAACACCATTAACGAATACTTGATGTATTTAATTGTATCAATTTGAGTTGTAACGTAACCGAAACAAATTTATGCATTGCGTCATGAAGCGATTAATCACCGAACATCGTCATGTAAATAGATGGTTTTTGTGATGGAGCCCGGATTAACATTCCAGTGTTTACTCGGAAACAATCACGCGTTCAAACGATCAGAGGGCCGTTCTTGTGTTGCGCCTCTGAGCACGGCGGATTAAAATTGGATTTTATCGGATGAATAGAAAGTTATCGATTTCAATTCCAAAATTGTGGAACCTGCAGTGACCTTCACAATCAAAGCCTTTCTCTTCTCGTCTGGGATTTCGCATCAATGGAGAATTTTAGCCATTCATTGAACAGCAAGATATAAGCTTACCGTATTTCGATATTCATTTACGAACTAGATTGCACTATGTATCGTGTAGGGATGTGTAGTGTATACGCAATAGAATGCGTATGTAATGAAATTTATGCATTCCATTTATTTACCCGATCGGTTTATGAAATTACCGAACTCAACAATTCCAAAACCGATTTGAGTCACAAAGAATATATAGCAAATACTTAATTCCTATCGATAGATGTAAGCTAGGAAGGAAAACTGACAGATTTAGGTTATGGTACTCAACAAGTTCTTGGGGGAAGATAAAAAATTAAAAATGTACAGCTCATTTAAAGTGGGTCACAGTTTTGTTACAAAAGAGTCAACCCTTCGTCAGGCCTTTAAAGTTATAAATGTGATTCATTTAAGGAAATCACATGGACGAGGAAGATTTTTGCCTTTGATAACAAGGCTTATTAGGCCATGTTAACATTGCTTCTGGAGTATAGCGTAGCGTTCATCCATTGACACCGATATTGTTGACAAGACATGTGATTGGTTTGATGTATCACGAGGGTATTGCACTAGTTTCTGTGATTGGCTAATTTTTTTCTATTATTGATCGCCTCGATCCGAAAGCAATGTGAACGAGACCTTATCGGGGAAATCGCGAACGAATCTTCCGCGCGCATACTGCTTTTACTAAGATAATCATTCATAAATCATCAGTATGGATTTTGAGAGATGTAAAAGAGTGAAACAAATTTCACTCTTCCAATTATATTTACTACTAAAAAGAAGATTTTGATTTCTTGGGTGAAACCATCCATGCATAACCCGGTTTAACCCTTTAAGGGGCGTCGTTTGCACAATACAAACGCCTAAAGCTAGTATTTTTTATCATTTGCATTCAATATATTCCAGTTAAATGATCAGAAAAATGGCTAATACTGCCATCTGTTATCAGTTTAAAGAAGAAAAACATTTTGCAACGTTTAATTGGAAAAATTTTCAAGATTCTTTATGTTAAAAAAATCGGGAAGAAAATCTGCACAGTGCAAACGGGAGATAGTAGGCTCATACGTCATACAGTTGGCTCAGAACTATCTGTCCTTTATATAAACTATTTTAGAATTCAGAAACTTTTGTATTCAAACGAAATAAAGTTCCTTTTAGGCTGAAACGTATAGTCCTTGTCGATTTGTGTATAATTTAAAACTAAAAGGATTCGTCCAGATACCCATATTAACACTATGAGGACCTGTCGTTTTATGCAGATTATGTTTTTCCCTGCGTTATTTGTGTAACACCAGAGCGATTTATACAGTATTTACCGTTGTTCCCTACGTATATTACAACGAAACGTTGGAATATACGTGATTTGTTGGAATATTGTAAAACAAAATGTGTATTCTTATTGAGGGTCACCCAAATGTTTTAATGTTTGGTGTCTTCAGCTTTTCTCACAGTGGATCCGGAGTAAGGCCTGGACTTTCCCGTGTAGTCTCCTGACAGGGAGCAATGTTGGCTCACCGAAATGGTGTTACCATAATAAAGTAGCCAACAAGATTTCACGATGTCGATGGGCGAACGTGAAGACAAGCCACATCCCCATTGGAACAAAATTGATCTATCGAGGGAAAACTTGGTAGAACTCATATGTGTTTTGCCGAAATATTTTACAAATATTTAATTTTTTCTTCGTGAAACGCATGTTGAAAATTATTATTATTGGGGATAATTTATTATTCGCATCAAGCGTGAAAAAACCCTTAAAAAATTATTTATTACGAGAAAAAGTGCGCATGCGTTGACTCAACATTAGCAGGTGCTATAAGGATGGGATTGGATCTTGATTCATGTCTCCGGTCCACAAGCACTAGCTATACAGAAACATTCATTCATGTCTCCGGTCCTCAAGCGATGGGATGGCTATACAGAGACATTCATTTATTCATGTCTCTGGTCCACAAGCGCTGGTTATAGAAAGTCATTTATTCATGTCTCCTATCCACAAGCGCTGACTATTCAGAGAAATCCATTCATGTCTCCGGTCCCCTAGCGATGGCTATACAGAGACATTCATTTATTCATGTCTCTGGTCCACAAGCGCTGTTTATAGAAAGTCATTCATTCATGTCTCCGGAATACAATCGTTGGCTATACAGAAACATTCATTCATGCCTCCGGTCCACAAGCAATGTCTATACAGAGACATTCATTTATTCATGTCTCCTGTCCACAAGCGCTGGCCATAGAGAGACATTCATTGATGAACCCGGTCTACAAACACTGGATATATAGAGACATACATTCATGTTTCCGGTTCACAAGCGATGGCTATACAGATACATTCATTTATTCATGTCTCTGGTCCACAAACGCTGGTTATAGAAAGTAATTCATTCATGTCTCCTGTCTACAAGCGCTGGCTATAAATAGACATTTATTCAGGCCTCCGATCCACAAGCAATGGCTATACAGAGACATTCATTTATTCATGTCTCCAGTCCACAAGTGCTGACTATTCAGAGACATTAATTTATTCATGTCTCCAGTCCACAAGCGCTGACTATTCAGAGACATTCATTCATGCCTCCGGTCTACAAGCGCTGGATATATAGAGACATACATTCATGTTTCCGGTCCACAAGCGATGGCTATACAGAGACATTCATTTATTCATGTCTCTGGTCCACAAACGCTGGTTATAGAAAGTCATTCATGTCTCCTGTCTACAAGCACTGGCTATAAATAGACATTCATTCAGGCCTCCGATCCACAAGCAATGGCTATACAGAGACATTCATTTATTCATGTCTCCGGTCCACAAGCGATTACTATTCAGAGACATTCATTCATGTCTCCGGTTTACAAGCGCTGGCCATAGAGAGACATTCATTGATGAAACCCGGTCTACAAGTGCTGGATATATAGAGGCATGTTTCTGGTCCTTAATTTGTTAAGTCTAACATGTACTATTATACACTTAAAATTGGTGCTATTGCTGATTCGTACACTTGGATTATGCTTGATTTTAAACATTGCACCTGTAAAATAACTAAACATTATGTCATGTAACAGAGGTTACTGAAATACCCTCATCGTTTCACCTATAAGAGTAAGGTGAATTTAGGAAAATGAATGTTTGGGAATAATAGTCAGAGAATCGAAGGTTGCACCTAAAGTGTCATAAAATACATACGTGAAAAACATTGATTTAACATTCCAAATAGTTACCAGATGGATTACCCACTCAATTTTTGCTGTATTATGTTGGAAAAATACTACTTTGCATAGTGTAAGATGATATCTCATAAGAGGAAAATATTACTAAGCAAACATGAACAAAAAATTAGGTTTATAATGCATCAATTAATGTTATTAGTGTCTTGCTTTATGTGACTAAAGTACCCTTTATTCCTATTCGGTAAAAAACCAGAAGAAATATCAGAAGAAAAACCAGAAAAAAAAAAATATATATATATATATATATATATATATATATATATATATATATATATATATATATATATATATATATATATATATATATATATATATATATATATATATATATATATATATATATATATATATATATATATATATATATATATATATATATATATATATATATATATATATATATATATATATATATATATATATATATATATATATATATATATATATATATATATATATATATATATTGCCGCTTAAAGCCTTTCCCGTCAAAGACTCTGTTGCTGAATGGTCAACGCACCGGACTGCTGAGCAAGAGGTCCCCGGTTCGAAGCTCTACATTATTTTAATTTAATTTAATTTAATTTAATTCTAATTCTATTTCTGTTAGTTCTAGAAGTTGCTAGAACATTCTTTAATTTCCTGGAACGGCGTTCCAGAATATTCTGTTGATGGATAAAAGAGCAAGTAGCTCAACCTGTGAGTTCAGTTCTGAGTTCTATCAGCTAAGTGTTGTGTGCTAATAAACAGCGTTGTATTCCCTCTACGTGTGTGTTCAATCCATACGACTACCATCTACGCGGCATCTTTGGTGGAGGCGCCGGGTACTCAGTTCAGGCTGGAAGCAGAAGAAATACGAAGAAGCCATAGACTTTTAAATCTTCCTACGGAATACGGTCTTTACGTAGCCGCTCCACAAAAGCGATTCCCGGCAATGCCTGAAGGAGAAGTCAAGCCACAAACCGTCCTGCTGCCTCCATCACTAAGAACTCCAGCACTTTGAAAGAAGTCTGTCGCCTAGCCCTAACCGAGGTCGATCGCCTACTCGTCGCTTCAGATCCCCATCGCCGTATAGACGTTCCAGTGTCTCACCTGGCCGAAGAAATGAGGAAAACTAAGCAGTGCGACCTTCCTTGGAGGTGAGGCCGCTGAAAAACAAAATCCTCCCGCTGCCGCAAAGATGACGAAGAATTATCTAGAACTAAACATTGACAGTCAACCAGTACGTGCACTCGTGGACTCCGGCGCATCATTTTCTGTCATCTCAGACCAATATAGACGTCAGCTGCGAAAGATTATGTTCCCAATCAACGGAAGCATAATCCTCAAGGTCGCCGACGGAAGTCACGTCCGTCCAATAGGGAAATGTGTTCTTCGCTTAAACATCAATGGTCTAATACGTCCCTTTGAGTTTACAGTTATGCCGAACTGCAGTCACAATGTTATACTTGGTTGGGATTTTCTCGAAGCCTCGAGAGCAGTCGTCGACTGTGGCCGATCGGAACTAGCGTTTGACGAAATGATGTCAGATCCTGAATCTGCTGAGACATGGCGAGTGAACACCCTTCAAGACTGCGTCGTACCTCCGCACTCTATTTCTAAAGCAATTGTCACGAATTCCAAAATTAATGCGATCACAGACGTCATAGTGGAGGGAAATCGACTACTGCTGCTGGACAAAGAAGTTGCGGTGCCCTCAACGATCCTGACGTTTTACGACGGTACAGCCGAACTCTGGGTCACGAATGCTAAACCAGAAGCTAGGTTCATTCCCAAAGGCATGTGTGTGGGCTATGCAGAGACTCTAGACGAGAGGTATCTGAACTGCATCTCCAGTGCGCATATCTGCTTAGCCGCCAAGTTGAAATCGAGCCCTTCTCCGGTCGACTATTCCCAAATGCTAGCCCAAGATCTCACGGTAGAACGAAAACAGCGACTCTTAGAATTACTTTCTGAGTTTCCTGAAATTTTTGATCAATCAAGAAAAGCCGGAACAAAAGTAAATGTGAAACATCGTATAATCACTGGCAATCATCTACCGATTAGCCAAAGGGCTTACAGAGTATCCCCTGCGGAGCGTCGAATTATTCAAGAGGAAGTAGAAAAGATGCTAGACAGAGATGTTATTCAACCATCGGAGAGCCCATGGTCGTCCCCAGTTGTCCTCGTGAAGAAAAAGGATGGAAGTTGGCGATTTTGTGTCGATTATCGTCGGCTCAACAAAATTACGAAAAAAGATGC
This sequence comes from Dolomedes plantarius, assembly GCA_907164885.2. NCBI lineage: Eukaryota > Metazoa > Arthropoda > Arachnida > Araneae > Dolomedidae > Dolomedes > Dolomedes plantarius. Next base: position 124,507,950 of record OU015490.1, on the reverse strand, counting down.
CTACCCTCTGCCACGTATTGACGACACATTAGACAGCTTAAAAGGAGCCAAGTTCTTTTCGTCGATCGATCTCTATTCTGGCTACTGGCAGATTGAAGTGGACGAGGCAGATCGCGAAAAGACAGCTTTTATCACACCAGAAGGAATTTACGAGTTCAAGGTCATGCCCTTTGGTCTGTGCAATGCGCCAGCAACCTTTGAAAGAATGATGGATAACTTGCTACGACACCTAAAATGGACCATGTGTCTCTGTTATCTAGACGACATTGTCGTGTTTTCTGAGACCTTCGACGACCATCTTAAACGTCTGAATGTCGTACTTAAATGCATCCAAGAAGCTGGGCTTGTCCTAAATCCAAAAAAATGTCTCTTCGGGGCTGAACAAATTAAGATTTTGGGACATCTAGTATCGGAAGGAGGTGTCCGCCCTGATCCAGATAAAGTAAAGGCCGTGAAGTGTTTTCCCACACCCAAAAGTGTGCACGACGTCAGATGTTTCCTAGGACTCTGTTCTTATTACCGCCGCTTCATCAAGGATTTTTGTCATCAAGCTCAACCCTTACAAATGTTGCTGAAAGGTGACTCTAAATTTCGTTGGGGACGTGAGCAGTCGGATGCTTTCGACCTGCTAAAGGAAGCACTGATATCTGACCCTATACTGGGACTTTACGACGAAAACGCCGAAACAGAATTGCGAACGGACGCCAGCGGCTATGGTATTGGAGCAGTCTTGGTTCAAATACAGCATGGAAAAGAAACAGTTATTGCCTATGCTTCGCGGACACTAACCAAAGAAGAGAAAAATTATTCCACGACTGAAAGAGAATGTCTTGCCGCCGTATGGGCTGTTTACAAGTTTAGACCATACCTCTTCGGCAAACACTTTTCAATCGTAACAGACCACCATTCGCTGTGTTGGCTAACT